>JACBWW010000022.1:5001330-5102802 GCA_020086605.1 Lanius collurio
TTTTGAGTAGCTGTAAGCTGTTTCTTCCTGCCAAGTGACTATCATAGATCAAAATGAGATAGGCTTGATTACTAATAAGTATGCATGAGTTTAAAGTTTGAATTGTCTAGAGCATGGTTTCTGGGTAATCTCTGGGAGTTTAGAATATACACTTTCTTTAAATTGTGTTACAAGTATAATCCTTTGTTGAAGATGTTACTGCAAACACCAATTTAATCAGACAGTGCTAAATCTTCTAGAGCTGCTCAAAAATGCTCTGTAGCATCAGGATGGGATTCTTATAAATATCAATAGTCATTACATATCTAGCTCCCACTGAATAAATCTTTTTTAAGGTGTCTGATGACAAATCATTTGTTACTTTCGCAGATCTTGAGTGGAGAATAAATTCATAAGCAGACGAACAATTTACTAAGGAGAGTTGAAAGGAAAGTTAAACAGATGTTGGCAGAGCAATAAAACATCCCATGAGCTGTATAACTCTATACAGAGTTACACAGATCTGTAGCTGATATGAATTGTTTTATCTTTATGGTAGTCTTTTTTAAATGAATGGAGCTCTGTTGTCTTGTAATAGCTGAAGATCTGAACCAATTGTGATATTTTCAGTTTATTTTTTGTCAGTGTCATGCTTGTGGTTATCTCTGTGAATTTGAAAAAGGGTATTTGTGAAAATCAATACAGGACATTATAAGAACTAAATTAATTACCTTTATTATTTATTATATTTCTAAAGGATAAAAAAGAAGTGCTGGTGTAATGCAATGGCAAATTCTGATAAGTGTCTTTATAAAATACTGGCAATTGTTCATATCTGCAACTCCTAGAATTATCTAGAAACCTCTGTATGAAAAAAAATTTTCTTGTTTATAAACTAAACATCCCTGTCCTCCTGTGGACAAAACCTTCCCCTAGTAGGAGCTGATGTATCCTATTTTACCTCATCTGATGATATGAAAAAGTGTTTAAAAATGCCTTTCTGTTGATATTGGGGATCTTCTGACATCTGCAGAAGTTTAATATGTCCTCATCATTTACCTTTGCTTACACCTGTACATAGAATCATAGAAAAACCTGATTTGGAAGGGACCTAAGAAGATCATCAAAGTCCAACCATCTGGTGCTTACAGAAGCATATATATATATAAAATCATTATATTTGGTACTACTGCAAGGAGAAAAATTAGTAATTATGCTGTTTGCTGGAAGAGTAAAAAGTCCTGGGCATATTTCTGTAAGCTAAAATTAGTTTTTGGAATTAAAGTAGTTAATGCTCCTGAGTTCCTTGCCGTCTCTCTGACAGGAGAGGTTTGTTTGTTTGCTTTTTTTTTTTTAAAGGAATATCATTTTTATGCACATATAGTCTTATTTTCAGATGAGAACTAGCTCCTCTTCTAGCAGACTGAAATCACATTTAATTCTACTGAAACTATTTCCTCTTTGTTGACAACAACAGCAGAACCTAGAGATTATAATAGCAAGATTATAATAGCAAATATATTTTTGTATGAAAAACAGGTTCCTGTTTTACTGGAGAAAGCTGATAGTTGATTAGTGAGTATTTCATAGGCATCAAATTGTCATACAAACCAACTGCTATTTCTATGACAAGTATGGTAGAAAAAGGAGGGAGAAAAAAGAGGATTCCAAGGGGAAGAAACTTTCTTGGGAAATGGATCTGCATGTTTAGAGCAGAATTCCTAACAGACAAGCAGAACTCAGTCTGCAAGTATTGATGCAAGAAACTCAACAATTCAAGTGGAGGAAAAGTGAGTAATTGTTTTCAGTTTGAAAGATGCTTACCTCTTCTACTACTGGATAAAAAAATAACAAACTGCCACTGATAAATTGAATTAGTACCTTTTGAAAGTAGTAGGAAAGTTTTCTGGGTAAGATTGACTAATTCTAGATTAGTTGTGTGAACCACCTGCCGAGCTGTTTGCAGAACTAAAGATGAGGTCTATGTTATAACTAGTTTGCTTTTGTGGCTTACAGGAATCAATGTTTCTACGATTCAAGCAACAGCAAATGATAATCAGCTGAGAAAAATTATTCCATGGAGCAATCTCTTTTGGAAAAAAAGAGGATAAACTTGATAGTTAATGAAAAATAAGCTTCAGTGAGTACAGTGATAATGTAATGATGATAATGAAAGTAATAATTTAGAGATAAAATCAGAAAGAGAAGCAGGTGCATAAATTTTATTAAGACTGTACTAATTTTTAACCAAGTAGGTAAGACTATTTCTATATAGAATTTATAAAATATCCTGCACAATATTCAAGACTTAGCTGATCCAAATTTTTACTATTAGAAAATCTTGAAAGATTTTTCTCTGACTTTAAAAATATTCCAGATTTATCCATTTAACTTTGCCTATTTGTTACGCAGGTACTAATACAGAGAGGTTTGCATTTGTGGTTAGCATTTGAGATGGTTCTACATCCTTTCTTTCCACCTGTTTCTTTATTTTGGACTCAGTTTATCTTCCTTTTGTTCATATACCAACAGTGAGCTGTGCTAGAACTACAGCTTGTATGAAATAAATAGAATGGTTCGGCCACTTTCAGATGGAAAGATGAGAGTCTCAAGTCCACAGCATATAAGACAGGCCAAAATGGAAACCCTGCTGGGCAACATATGCATTTTTATGGCTTATTGTCGACCCCCTTTATTCTATACACAAATGGATAGAAGAAAAAGAAGACAGGATTAAAAGATTAGTTATGTCAGTTCCTTTTGGTTCCACTATATTACTGCTGTTTTATTAAATCAGGCTACTGACCAAATGTCTAGTTTACCATTCCTGTGAAGGGTGTTTCTTCATGGCTACAATTGATTTTCACACTTTAATCAAAGACTATTCAAATCTTTCAATAGAAAACTCAGGTATGTCTCACAGACTAAAAAAAAACAGAATAAAATGAAAAATATTTACATTCTAGTCATGCAACACAACTAATTTGCTGTTTAAGATACATGTCTTTGCATTAGGAAAGCCTTTTTCCCCACTGGTGTTCTAGGAGAAGTGACCTCTCCCTTTTTTGTGTACCTGTGTCACAATTCTGGGAGCTGCTGCTTGTCTGTGGACTCTTTGCTGTCATGGCACATTTGGAGGTAAAATCATAGAATATCCTGACTTGAAATAGACCCAAGAGGATCCTGGAGTCCAACCCAAATTAATTAAATACTTAAGTAAGCCTGTTCTGTGGCATGATATAGCACAGCAAAATTAATGACAAAGTATAAAGCTGAGTGGGAGCAGTGTGTTGGCTGGGCCTTACTCACTCAGCTTCAGTAATGGGAGCTCCCAATGCTATGGCTACTGTGGAACATCCAGCAAATATGTCCTGAAATGCATTTGACAACGTGTGCAAGAAGTACCTCACTTATAATGGGATGGGCAACAATAATCCCACAGTATCTGTGTTTTACCATCAGGTTTTAGCCTTAGCAACACTGACGTAACGTACTGGAAGACCTCAAATACATCTATGCATGAAGGGGGGAAGTGTTTGTGGCTGCAGATGGTACACAGAACACTACTTTTAAAATTATAAGATCGCTAAAAATGTGTCCCATTTCAATTTTAATATTTTAAAAGTTTACTAACTCGCATAATCTATTGTAAGGCTTTGATCTTGTAAGTACTGGCACTGTGCACAGCAGGAGCATTTGATTTAGGGTAAGTGCATATGGTGACTGCCACGAAACTCAAATGAAATTAAACAAGCAGCTGAGGGCTTTGTGTTATTAGAATTCTAGAGCTTCTCATCTACCTCTCTTTCTCAGCAATATTAGGTAGGAAATGAATATGGAGTGTGAACAAGGAAAGGACTAAATAATTATGTAAGCTCAACCTTGCTGACAAAGGAATTGCCTGCTTACATACCTTCTACTTACAGTGCAGCCACCCCACAGTTCTTTTCTAAATGATGCAGTGCATTTTTTTTACCTTATCTCCTTTTCTTATCACCTTTTAACATAACTGTACATCCCACTGTCTATTCCTGCATAGTATAAGAATGATTTGTAGCTAGTAATTTGACTGCCTCCCTCCTCTCTTTCTGAAAATTTGGTTTTCTTGGTTGTACCACTTACTGTGCCCCAGCATTTACAAAGGCAAAGCAATTAATTCAAAGACCCAAGCACATGCTTTACACTAGAAAAGCTGCTATTATTTGCAATCACTTCATTTGCTGAAACTAGAAATTCAAATCTCTACAAAGCTTTACTGCAAATAGTATTCACAGACCTTTATGCTGAGCTTATACTGTCATTTTAAATTGTATATCTGCATTCAGTGGACAAACTACCGTTTTGTGAATTCAGCAGCAGCACTTTGTCATCCTAAAGAAAATTACTCAAAGGACTATAGTATGATAGCCATTTATCAGCTGTGCTACTGTATGGGATTGTGGATTGTCTTCTATCTTCTTACCACAGAAGTGTCTGCTTTGCTTTCTCATTATTTTATCCCTTTGCTTATAGGCATGGTAGGAAATTAGGGTATTTTACTTATAGCTGGTGATGATTGTTATTTTTATTCACAAAAGGCAAGGAAGGGGAAGTTATTAAACTTATTCTCGTGGGTGAAAAAGATAATCATCGCTTCATTTTTTTCTAAGATTCTCCATTTGCTTCACAGAATTACTGTAAAGGAGGACTGTGTTTTGAGGCTTAAATTAGCATGACAATTAAGGAGATTCAGATCAACGGCTGCTGATATAGATATGATATATTTAGTACTATTTTATTCTCATGGAAATGAGTTATTTTTCTGTACAGTGCCCACATATAAGATAAACATAATTCCATACTGACATATGAATAGCTGCTCATTACTATAATGTTCTAAGGAAAAGTACTTTGTCTCTTTCCAGAGCCATATGGCTGGAGGTTTAGGATTCAAAAGTACTTCTCTTGAATAGCTTGTACTAAATGAGCTTTTTCAACTGTTATTTGAAGTATTGTGAATAATCTTGTAGTATGAATAGAAATATCACTATGTGCCATAGTCATCATTAGCTAATGCTTTTCATATATTAACATTTACATAACAAAATTACATAAACATCTTTGGCTTAGGCACTCCATTAACTAACTTGATTCCAGTTGCCATTCTGTGCAATTTGGCTTTCATTCAATCTTATTTACAGAAATGAAGGGTGAATGAGTGCCAATCTGGTTTAACATGTTATATGAAGTACCTACTAAAGAACCACAACCAGCGTTATTTAAATCATGAGTCACGTTGTACATCAGATCCTCCCAATGGCACAGCACTTTTGGCCATACATTGCTTGAATCTTTAAACTCTCTTATGCTGATTTATTTCTTCAACAGTGTAGCTGCCAGCAAAACTTGCTCAGCAAAAAGCATCCTCTAGCAACCTTTAGCTGGTCAGAAATCCTTTCTAAGTTATCCTTCCTAACATCTTTCTATTTTTGTTAAACTTCACAATAAAATGCTTTTATTTTTGTTCTTCTCTCACTTGATTTTCTTTTAGGTTATTACATTTTTCAGTCTTAGAGTAGTTTGTTGCTTCTTCTGTTCTGTTCATATTTTTGAACTCCCCAGTGTATCACCCGAGATGAGCAAGTTCTTGTTTTACTTCTCTTGCTATCTTTTTACTGTTTTAAATCTTTCTTTTACTCTGTTGCATTAAAAAAAAAAAGAAAAGGAAAACTAATACTGTGTTTGAAATGAAATCACAATTCAAGTGCAAAATTCAGATGTTAAATTATAGTACCTTACAGTAATCTAAAGAGATATAGATGAAAATATTTAGAATTTAGAGTCCAGTTAATCAAGGTCATTCAAATGAACCAGGAGGATTACTCCCATGATTAAATCCTTATCAACATGGATGAAGGATCAGAATGAGTAAGGCGTAACTGGACCACAAATTTGTTGAATGGTTGACGTATTTTATGGAATGTACCCACAACTGATGCTAAAATTAAAAATAAACAAACCAGAATGACCACCATGGCTGCTCTCCTGAAAAAGGAAGAACAGTGGGGTTTTCTGAAGGATCATACAAGTTTAAGGCAGGTTTTTGCTTTGGAAGCCTGTAAAAATAAAGCCACATAGAAGTAACAAAGCTGTAGGTGCAGCGTGGAAGTAACAAGGAAGAAAATATACCCCCAGACCACATGATTTTATAAGAAAAGGATTTGAAATCATACGTGGGTAAGTGTGTTTGCAAATTAAGGAAATTATGCTAAATTACTTTTGCTCAGGGATGGTCAAGAAATAGCCTTGATTTCTCTTCCATCACAGAGCTTCTGTCTTGGTAAAATTTTGACTTGATCCATTGCTATAGTATCTTTTTTTTAGATCATGTATTTCAGATGAATGCTCTGAATTTCTAATAGCATTTTGCTTGTATCAAGATTTTGCAAATTGAGTGCTTAATAAAAATACCCATAAATCTTTACCTAACAATGACTTGCTCAGAGACCACATCCTTTCTTTTTCACATGAACTATTGGCTAATCAAAGAATTCTAGTGTTCCAGTGGTGCATGACCACGGTTAAGTTTCTAAGATAAAAGTAATTAGGACTTAATTTCTGAGTCTATTATTTATTTGACAAAGGATCAGCCCCATTGAGAGCCAGAGCTTTACCTTTTTTTCCTATGCTGTTATGATAATTAAGAACACTGAAATCCTCCACTGTGTATATGCAAGTATTTATCTAGGTGGAGAGAAATCATCAGATTGGTTTGCTTATGTTTTATCCAGGAACATGTGATAGAAAGCATATTGATGCCGCTTTGTAAGTTTGATCGTGTGCTTTGTGCCTGAGATTTTCAGATAGCACCACTGTACATTGTGGGATGTCACTTTAACCTGTAGGAAACTACGGCCCAGCTTGACAAACTCTTATGATTCCCCCCAAACTGATAACTCGAGCAGTTGGTTGGCATGTGAAACCTGCTGTAGGGCCTGAATGAGATGGTGCACTTGCAGCTGGAGTGAAACAGAACTGTTTCAGCTTTATCTGTCTTTGCAGAGATGCATTTAAAAATATTTGTTCCAGTTTCTGGAGCATCAATGGAGAAACATTTTGGGGCTTGACTCACATGAAAGAACGATAGTGCGGGACCAAGCATCAGAACACCAGAATAAAAAAACTGCTTTTCTGAGATCAAGGCCCAGAGATGATTTCCCACTACACTTAGAACACTGGTGGGGGAAAAGTTTTTTACTCTTGCAAGACACAGTTGATCAAACTGGAACATTAATCATTATCCAGTCCTGAAAGAGCAGAATGTGGGAGCTCTTAGGCTGTCAGGAGGAAGGGAGAAGATTTTGTTCTGTTGTTGCACCTTGTCCCTCTCTTAGTCAACTGTCTTGCTGTTTGAAGTCTTTCAGTGGATGTTTGAGCAAGAGACAAGAGCTGTTTAATTTATACCATAAGTGGTGCAGAATGAAAGCAGAATGTTTGTTTACAAGACTGAAGGGTACATGGTAGTTCTTTGTGACAAGTCTTGGTGCTTCTCAACAAATGGAGTTCTCCTTGTTCCAGGAAGAGTTATGTACCATATACGATAGGTTTCACTTTAAGAGAATGTTTTATGTGGAAACAGGCATTGCAGGGTGAAAAACTAGCTTTTACAATATAATACCTCTAATTACAAAATGCTCAAGCTTTCACTGTAACACTGAAATCTAATTTGTGACTTTAAAGATTTATAGGCACAGTAACAATTTTATTTCATTTTTTAAATTTCCCTTCCTAGCAATGGAAACTTCAGTTTTCTCTATGTTTTCACTATCTGTTTCTAACTTGCTGAGCTGTTACCATCCTGTTTTACACTCAAAAACATTTAGAAAAAGTTATTTAAATATATATTTTTCTAGCATGTAAATTTCAGTATTTTTTTAGTTTGTTCTTCCTCACATGCAAACTACGTAAACCATTCCAATAATGCTTTAAAATAAAGCTGTTACCCTGTAAAGAAAGGTCAGAGCCAGCATTTTATACTGCTTGTTGATTTATAATACCGTGTGGTTTGTAAAAAGACAAAATAATAATTTAAACAAACAAGATACCAATGCATAACTCTGCCCATTCTAGAGCTGATGTAGTTTATGCTTTTCTGCCTGGTTCATTTTGTCTTAGTGACAAAATAGTATAAACAGTTCTAGCCAGGGCTATAAACTGTGTAGAGTTTAATTGTTGTGCCCAGTAGAGCTTTAAGTTCCAAGCCTTAAACAGTAAAGCAGATTTCAGTTCCTAAGAGTTGTACCATATTTTTAGTTAGGACTAAAATGTAACAGTTGCCTGAGGAAGAAGTTTTAGTCAGGAAAATATTTGAAGTAGGCAAAAGCCTTATTTAAAATTTTACTAGAAAAAGAGAATTCTGCGCCAGTTGTGAGAAAATATAACATGCTAAGCCACAGGAAATCTGTCTAAACAGTGTTACAAGTTGGTCCACTGAGAGTATTTACCAGAACTTCTGGTACCTGCCAGTCAGAAAATATGGGTGGAAAATCTTCTGGCTGACAGTGCAGCAGGCTAAATTTTTGGCACTACTTATCTGTGACTCTAAGAGAAAAGGTGAATAAAATGTTCTCTAATCTGCTCTAGTAAAGCTCTGATGAAGAAAAATGTTTTTTTGAGTTTGTCAGCTGTGCAGTTCTTGTGGTTGATACACCTGTCCACCAGGAGGGACAACGGAGTCCTCTTTGCTCTGCATGGGCTGTTACACAGCCATGAGAGACTGATCCTTCCTTCCACAGCCATTGCAACTCCTGCTCTACATGAACAGCCACCACCAAAGCCTGATAACTGCTGGCTGATGGAAGTGGAAAGCTCTGCATTTAGAACAAATTTGCAGGTTTTAAGTAGTGTCACCTTTCCCCTGTCTAAAGCATACTTGCTTCTACCAGCAAGAAAGTCTGAAAGAAGTGCTGTCTCTCCAGAGAGACATTGCAGCTGTTCAGATGAACACTGGAGTGGTGATCTTTTGGTGTCCCTTCTTGCCTGGGCTGTTCTGTGATTCTATAAATGAGGTGCAGGTGAACAGTAGGGATATCAAGAGATAGGGAACTGCTCCTGCTTGGTGTCCCATGGAAGGAGGCCTCTGTTGGTGCTCCTGAACCAGAAGGGTGCACCCACTCAATTGATTCTGCTGCTTCTTTATAGATAAAAGGAGGTTTCATACCATGTGCAGTCTAATTATATTTTAAGTAAGGAAATGTCAGGTTTTAGTTTTTCTGTGACTATTGTGAGGGATGGACATAGAATATTTTACAATGGACAAATAACTGCCTGCTTCAGAAAGCAGGGAAAATAGAAGCCAAATGTAAGCATGAGTAAAAGCATTTATACATGATTGTGATTCAAGGGATAGAGTCACAGAACAACTTCAAAGATTTCTGCTAGTCGACAGGACATTTGGAACAGACTGAGATGAGAAAAAAGCATTCCCTCTGCATTACAAAATTCTGGCATTCTCTTTCAAACTGCTAATTAGGAAAAATAGGTAGCACCCACAGATGAAAGCACTGTATGCGTCAATCTTAAAAATAAAGACATGATTATGGAATTTTTGGTACCAAGCATCTAGACAGTGGTTCCCTGTAAACTTGTTTGTGTATCTGGGAAACAGAATTTAGAAGTGTAAAAGACTAACTTGACAAACTTCTCTAAATCATAGTGCAGAGTGCTTTTTTTTTTTTTCCTCTTTCAGATTTGAATTGATTTCTGTTTAAAAGATTGATTTCCCCAAGCTTTTTTTGTGGGATACTTCTACCTTAATAGCATGAAAGTTAACTTTTATTTTACAATCAAACCATTTGCAGATCAGCATATCATAATGTATTTGATAATTACAAGCATTCTTTGAGGATACCTGTAAAAGTTTACAGACACATCAGCTCTTGCTAAACTGAAGCAGAGAGAAAGGCAAATATTTGGTATGAATAGAGTTTTCCATAGTCCTAAACCAAACTCAGGTAAAAAAATAAGTGCAGAACAATGACACTTATTTTGGTTGTATTATTTTTTAAAATGTATTGCTGATAATATACAATCCAGAAGGCTAACAGTGTTTGAGAAACATGTCTGCTAAGTAATCAGTTTGATTCTCTCTGTGTGGCTTTGTGTGAAATACTCTGTAACAAGGTAGCCTTCAAAGTGGCTCTTTCTAGCAGCAGGATTGTCCTTGCATGATAAACCTTGGCCATCAACACTGAATAGTTCCAGCCCAATGAAGCAAAGCACAGGGATGGAGCATGGAAACCTTCCAGTGAAAAATTGAAGCAGAGAAATTAATGGAGGATTTTTAAAAAAAACAACTTGAGAATTTTTCCCTTCTGTTAAGCAACACTGACAAAATTCTTAATCTTCTCAAGTCTGGTGAGAGGTTTGGGGACAACTGAATTAAAGGATGGGTTTCTTGGTGACTCACTTCTTCTAAGAGTACCTAAATGAATATGTTTCAGGTGTAACCTGAGTTAATTCTTTGAAACATTTTCTGGCTTCATCCTGTGGAACTGCTGTTCTGACTCCAGCTGTGTGGGGCTCTAGGATAATGTTTATGGTAAGAGGGCAAGATATGTGTGAAGACTCTGTCCTAATTCTGAGACTTGTAATATGGAGTCTGTCTCTTCCCAGAAATGGTAACAAATAGTAGATTTGACCCTTTGTTGCATATATGAATGGCACATCTGAGTTTTGTCAAGCCTATCAGGTCTTGCTGCAGTTATTAGATTTGCTTAGTTGTCCTCTAAAATGTTGTCAAAATTTCTCTTCCAAGCTGAACTAAGGTCAGTCATCTCAAGCCCATTATTATACCAAAAAATTATTGTATTTCCTCCCAATTGATATTAAATATTGAACTATAGATTAGTCACTTGTATATTTTTTTTGCTGAAGTTTGGTTGTCAGTTTTCAAACATATGTGGAATATTCAGGTAAACATATGGAAATTTTTCACACTGAGATTTTTATACTGCTTTACCTAATGAGAAGGTGTCATATTCTTGTGTGGGTTAATTCTCATGTAATGTCTTTTGCCACAGCAGCTGAGAAGGCAGCTGATAATCCAGGGAGACAGGGTCAAGACCCCCCTGGAGAGAAGTTTCCGGTACACATATATTTGCAGGGGAATATAAAAAAAGATGTTGAAATGTGATGGAGTGTCCCCACATTTTGGAGTCCCCTAAATGGTTATGTGGGCCTATATAAAGCCAGCATCCTTCTCTAAACTGAAGTTCTTTCCTATGAACTGATGATGACCAAATCCCTGACTGAGGTGGGGTGTAAGCACCTGTGAATTTACCAGATGGATGTAGAGAGAGTAAAGGGTTTTCTTTCCTTAGTTAAGTATTATATTCTCTCTCTCCTTCAGTGTCTCTTTCCAGTTTTTTAGAGGTGATGAGACTGAATTGTAAGTGGTTGTTTTGTTTGTAAATAAATAATTTAATTTTGCTGGAGGTAATTATGATTTCAGACTAAGCAGAATTATATTCCTGCAAGGATAATGATCCTAAGAAGCATTGCATTCCTGCAAGGGCAGTGATCCTTAAAATTAGGGTACCCTGTCCTGCTTTCCAAGACATTTCTCTGTGGCATGTAAAGGTTAGCTGGACCATACCAGATCTCTGTTGGACTGTTTGATTTAGGAAAGAATAACACAGCTACGTGTGTGGAAAAAATGCCTTCTGATGACCTGTAATAGCCACAAGAATTTGTTGGCATGTGGAAATGTAATTAGGAACACGTGGATCCCAAGAGCACAGGAGAGTTTGTGGCACAGAGGCTAAGCCCAGAAGCATAACATGCTGAAGCTGTGAGCAGAATGACCAGTGAAAATGGTTTTAATCATTTGTATTGGTAGCATATAAAAATATGCCTGTCAGATTGCTGCTTTTTAGGGTAATTGCAGAAAAAAATGTATTTGGTTGAAAGTATGCAGCAAGAGTCATGGCCTGAATTAATTTAGGCTTTGATAACTTCTAGTATCTAAGTATGAACGGCTCATAAATTCTGTTTGAGCTGTAGATATCTTTGCATCTGGCTGCAGATTTCAGTTTGATAGCAAGACTGAGCTTTTGTCCTTGTATTTTCATCTTGGACTGAAATATTTAATGCATGACTGAGGTCTTTTGGAAAAGTGTAAGGGAAAACAAGGCAAAAAAGCAGTTTATTGAGACCCAGTTGTCTCTGTGTGTACACTCCAGTGCTAATGGGATCTAATGCAGATGTTACTGCATGACCAGGTGACTTTGGGGATTCTCTCAAAGATGTGTGGAGTCAGTCTGACAACATAAGGACCAGCTCAAGCTAATGCAAAACAACTACTTTTCTATTAGGAGGTTCTGGAATACCAGTCTGGCAAAGTGAATGCAGTGTGGGAAGAGATCACACAACAGAGGAGGCAGGAGGTCACTTTTTCTGCAGCATTTACACTCCCTGGGCGTTTACACCTGAACAGCGCCAGCTTTGTGGAAAACACTGACATGCAGCTGGTGGATTACTGAAAATTTTAATTATGCTGCATTTTGTTCCCTTTTCCATGACCACTGGCCTTGTACTCTCACCATAGTGTGCATCAATCAGCCACTTTAATTTATATCATAATAATACATGATTACTTATATCAACAAAAGTTGTTTCTGCATCTGTGGGTTGAGTGAATAGTGTGATGTGTTGTATTCTGATATGTTTCCTTGTGATTTAATCACTATGCATGAAGTCTCAGGAATAAGAAGGCCACTTTTTAATAAAATTTTCTATTACAAAATTTATTGGGCCTATCAAAGTTACTATCCAAAGCAGATTTTTATGGAGATGATCTCTTTCAATTCCCTGCTCAGTAGTCTCAGGTGAACTACCCATATAGGAAAGTAGCTGCTTAGAAGATGTTTTGCTCCAGACATTTTGTGTTACAGGCAGATGAATGGAAGTCTGCATCAAAGAGCTTCAATTTTTTAATGGTTCAGTGTTCAGGTGGAATATAAGTGCAACCAAAGCAAATGCTGACAGCCTTACATTCATCTCAGGAACCTTTCCTTCCTTCCCTTGAGAGAAAGGGAGCCAAGAAAAAGGAATCTGTAGAATTGCATCTAAAATTCCCTAATTATATCATATGATGTTTCTGTGGGGAATTAAAAAGTGTAAGGCTAAAATGAAGAAGGTGTTTTTGTTCTCTTTTTGTTGCTTGTATATGACTGTGCCTGTTTTAAGGTGACTGCAAGACAATACAAACATCTAATTTTGTAGAGAAGAATTAGCCCATATTTAAGCTATGACACTTTCAATGATCAGTATTTCAAAGTGTGAATTTCATTATAATACTGGGGATAGATTTATTTTATTTTTTAATTGGGCACACCAATTAGATATATTCACTGACATCTCTTAGCAGCTTAAGTTAGGTGAAGACTCCATTAAACCCTACTTTGTGCTTGCTCAGTTTTCTACATGGACATTGCTATTTCTGATTTTATTGATTGAAAGTTGCATCATCTAAATTAATCTAGTAGTTGCTGCAGAATAAATTTACTTTCTAGTGAATCTACATTTTTGAATAGTGAGATGCTGAGCTCCCCTCAAAAAATGACCCAAATTCAGATTTCACACCAGCAAGTTCATAGTGAGGTTATGGCCATGTAGCTGTAGAAAGTGCCAGTGTTAACTGGAGAGATTTTGCAGGTGACTCATGTGTAAATAGCATACACTTTTGAGATGCTTCAGAAAAAGAAAATGTGTATAGACCATGTTCTTCACTAATTGTTTATCTTAAACCATATTTTCTTGCAGATACATCATGAACTATTCTGCCATATGTTGTTGATCTAAAATTCTTACTAAGATTAATATAAATTTTAAATGATATTTGACTATTTTTTCCTAAGCAGCCTGGTTAGAGAAAGTTGTGATCCTTCTGAGAAGGATGTCTTGCAGGCCTGTTGCCTACACCTGCTGTTGCTGTGATGTGGGTCTTTTGAGGCACTACTTCATCTGCCATCAAAACTACAACAGCACAAACTGCAAGTTGTGAGGAAACACAGCTGTAAATGTACCTATTAATGAGGTTTATCATTTAATGGAGATATTACATAGGAATTGGCTCACATAGATGCCTGGCTGGATTTTCAGCATGAGTACAGCCTAATACATCACTATGGCTTTCGCTAGGGGACAGATTTTGGTGAGTAACCCCATAGAAGGCCAGACAGGCCAGACAAGGAAGAACATTATTTTGGTCCATCCTGGTCTGCTTTCAAGTCATGTATTTTTTATTACTCTGGGAAACAACACCTTCCATTAAGAAGAATTAAACTTGGGCATGAGAGAGAACACAAGGCAAGGAGAGCAGAAACACACAGTGTCACCCCTCGTGCAAGTGGGTCTTTTCAGGGGCAGCCAGCATGGAAAGTAAGGGATACTGGAAGGTAAAGAGAGACAAGGACAAACCTATTGGCAGGAATAGGTATGGCTTTGTGTAACAGGTTAAGAACCTTACTAGCAAAGTAATGATTAAATGTGCCTTTGATGCATTCTGGAATACACTGCAAGCACCGTTAAATGTAAACTGTTTATAAAATGCTGAAACATTATGAGAAAAGGAGCCATGAAACCATCAGTAACTGGAAATTTATCATGTAGTTACTGTGCTGCGAAGTAGCATGAGGTTAGTGAATAGAAGGTAACAATCTGGGGCTTTCTTAAATAACAACCCTCAATGGGTTTTGCAACTGCATTCACTTTACATATTTACAGATATTTCAGAAATATTTTTAAATTAATTATTCAGTCTAATTTCTGTAGGATAGACAAGCATGTTTATTCTAAAGTTGTGGTAAGTCAAAGGAGGATGCATGTTGACCATGTAATAAGATCAAGATATTGATATGCAGATCAATATAAATTGGAAGAGGATTAATTAGGATTTCCCATTTCTGCTCTAACATTAAAGCCCAGAACATCTTGTAGGAAAGGAAAGTTAGCTCTAAGTTTTGGTGTTTGTTGAGGTACACAGAAGCTGAAGGGTAGGTTTTGTGGTCAGAATTTTGGCCATAGATGTTCATGTTTGTTGTCTCTCCCAGTCTGACATCTGCTGTTTATTTGGTTATTAATCTGGCCTCGTGTAAATAAGTCTATCATCTGTCCTGAGTCTAAAATTCTTGAACAGTTCAATCTGGAAAGTGGTGGAAGAATTGGGCTGATGGTAAATTCTATACAAGTATTACAAACTTCTGCAGTTGAATGGACCTTACTCTGTGAGATTTTCCCATCAAACCTTAAAGAGAAGGTCGGAACTTCACGTAACATTCCCTTGGATCTCAAAGGACCTAGAGAGCTAAATCACAGCTTAGTGCTTACAAGTCAAAATAATATTTTTCATGATAGTCACATCCCCATTGTCTTCTAGTTATGGAATCAGGAATTTTTAGTAGTGGAGCAGGATATCTTAATGTAAGGAGAGTAAACTGCTGGTTAAGACTGTTTCTATTTGGCAGCAGGGCTCACAGTACAATAATGTACCCCTTCAGAACACCATCTGCTCAATCAGAAGTTTCATCAGTCCATGCCATTTCATATGGGAACTACATTTATTATTTCTTGTATTGATTTTTTAAAAAATAATTCTCCCTTACATCCTCAAATAAAGAACTTTAATTTAAATGAGTTGTTGCCAGCCTAGGATCTGGCCTTTATCCTTGTTCTTTAACATTAGCCTGAAGGTTTAATTCAAGTTGTATTTAATGCAGTACTTTTGTAGTCCTTCATTTACATGTATGCCAACAAGCTTAAATGCACTGCAACCTTGGAAGACTTTCAAAGGAAGTAATAATTCCTCTGAAATAGGTCTTTTGAAAGCTTTATCTTGTTCTTTCTCTTTTTGTTAATCTTGGAGCCCCTTAGCATGTCAAAGCAATTTTTCTAATGTCACATCTTCTAGACATTAGCATGAAAGAGCTTTAAAAGATGATTTGAGAAAGAATAAATGTTGAATGAGCATTTATTATAGAGCCGTTTATGCTACATTTGCATTTTGACTATATTTTTGACATGAAATGTTTGAAAAGCAGGCTAATTCAAAAGTCAATAGTCTCTAAACAATGTATACTACAAGTCTGTTTACCCTGAACTCTTTCCTTTGTACATTAATGTACAAAAATAAGATTTCATTAGGCTTAAGCTGATTTGTTTATAGGGATGAGATTAAACTAGTCTCATTAGTCTTAACATTGAAATCATTTTCCCTTTAGAAATTTGGTAGTGATCAAAAGTTCTCTTTGAGTTATATCGAAGAGAATAGGTAAGAACTCATCAGTCAACTGATAATCTTTTTCTCTGAGTTCTGATTCCTTCCAATTCAACTGTTACAAAAATTAATTACTGGAGAATACCCAGGTCTGGGATAAGAAGAATAATGTTTATTCATTAGAGTACTACAAAGGAATTTAAACTGGGTTTTTTTTTCGTTTTGAAAACATAGCAGACTGAAATCATATATGTATGTAGTAGTTAACTCAGTGAAGTTGTGCATAATTTGGATGATTTATCTTTGAGGGCTGAATAGCATTTGGAATATTGATAAGAGCAGTTGTGTGCTATGAGGGTAATACATCATGTGTCATGCACATGGGTAAGTTATCTTAGATCTTATGGATAAAGTATAAAACAACTTCAATTTTCAGGCCTCATTATAATAATAAAAGTAATTTTTAAAAGTACAAACTATTGTGTGGTTTCTGGAAATACTACTTTGCAGACAGCTTGCTAATTACCAAAATTTAAAGTATGAAAAAAGATGATCTTTCATTTTACATTTTCAATGAAATTTAGGCTTTAGTAGAAGGGCTGAATTATTAGAAAGAGAAAAAGAATAAGCAAGATTGACATCTGTAATGGTCAACACTTTTTTTTTTTTAATAGAAGTGTTTATCATAATGACAGGATTCTTTTGTGATTTCTTTTGTTTATCATAATGACAGGATGACATTTGTGTTGTGCTTTCTGCCATGTTCCTGCCACTGAGCCCTCAGTACAGGAAAGACTCAGAAGCTGCATTGGTACAGTACAACAAAAGAAGGGGTAGCATAGAGAAGGGAGTGAGCCTTCCACCACTGCATAAATCCCATGAGCAATAGTCTTGAGTGATACAGAAGTGAACCTACTTTTTCCTCATCTTTACTATAGACTCAACTCTTTTGGCCATCCAGAGAGGAATTGCAATGTTCCCAGCACAGAAACCTTAAAATACTACTAATAACCCATCATTCTGATGTCAGGAAAGCCATAATCATTCTAAGTATGGCTAATGTGCCATTACACAGAAGCTGCCCTCCTTAAACAATCCTTTTTAAGTTCTCACAACATACAGAGGGCAAATCTTGTGGTGCCAATTGTAGAGAGCAAAGGTCCCTCATAGTAGCAAGGATGCTAAAGTGCCAATAATATCAGAAAAAGAGGAGTCCACAAAAATGAGCAACTTCTCCATGGGTGTTCTCAGAGGTATAGTTTTCATTTGTCTTGATATATCTAGGTTACTTTTTTTTTTTTAAGAGGCTGTGTTGAAATATGTATTACCAGAGCAGCAACTCACCGGAAAAGATTGAGGATACAACTAAATAAAATATGATTTTGTGTAGGTAGGTATACATCTTCAGGTGTAGAAAAGTTGTCTGGACTGTTTGATTAGGTGTTTATATGTATTTACATGGAATATGTATACATGTGCAAGTGTGATAGACACACACACAAATGTGTGTGGTTTTCTGTTGTACATTTAAACACAAATAGAGTGGCCTGTGCTGAGTATCTTGTAACAATTATGCTAATAATGGAGAGGGGATGTCAGGGGATGTTTAAATTGGAAATATAACAGAGTTTAAGTGACTCCCCTGGCTCTTCAGATGGTATTTGTTGTAAGGGAGTAAAGAACAAGTGAAAGATTTACACTCTTGCTGTTATTCTCAGATGCACACAGGCATACATAGAGGGAAAGAAAAAGAAACTATTTGTGAGCCTTCTGAATAAGGTAAGAGTGTTCTCATAAAAGTAGGATTTTTTTAAAGGGAAGTGTTGAAAATGGCCTAAGAATAAAACTTTTGAACACTGTCTTCTTTTTTTTCCTTGGTATGAATAAAAGCTCCAAACGCTGTAGCCTTTAACCTTTTCAGGTCTTTCTATTCATTTTCTGAAGAGATTTACATGAGATGTTCTTTTTTGTTTGGGTTATTTGATACAGGTGATGATCATGTAAGTGCAAGGGCCTATCTTCCTCAGGATCTTAGACCCCAGCACCGAGCTAAGCGTTGCTCTCAGCAGTGGATACCAGATGAAAATGCCTCTGTCCTTCTTCAAATGTTATTCCCTTGGAAGTTTTAGCATTTCAGGGCTAAAGCTTTACTACTTGGGTGCTTCCAAACCCCAGCCTTCAGATAAAACTGTAAGAGGTTGTACAGTACCCTGGGCAATCCTAAGAGGACATCTGCCAGTATGAAGTAGTTGCCTGGGGGCTGAACTTCATCAGTGATCACATCTGTAGCAGTCTGCATCCCTTCTTTCTCTGTGTGCTCAAGTGGCTTTTGCCCATGCATTTAGAGATGAGAACAGAAACATTCTTTAACTGGGAGACTTCTAGGGAAAGATGAATTCCGAAGTGAACGGTCCTATTGTCTGAGTAAATTCTTGTCCTTTTGGAAACTAACTCAGTGCTAAAGCATAGCAATTCAGGAAGCAGAATGCTTGTAGTTGGGGTTAACATAAGGTCTCTATCACTTCCATATATTAGAGATTTTGTAGCTTCTTTTATGTGCGTAAATAATAATAGACTAGGCAAATGCTGGTCTCTCTGAAGTTGGCTTACAAAACAGAACCCAAACAAAAATCCCAAACAAACCAAACAATTCAATTTACCAGAACTAGGATTTAATTTATTGGTCATAATGGATTCTTTTATCTAGATTCCAGCTAAATTAGTTTTTCTGCTTGCTGCATACTTATCTTGCATCTTGACCATTGCCTTCTTTGTTGTCATTCAAGACTTGCTTTCTAAAATTTATTCCATGTTATTTCCTCTTCAGCAGGAGGAATTATTGAACTGTTAGAGCAGTTCAGCAATTTCTCTATATTTCACAGTGTGTTGCATAATGGGTGCTTTATGTTATATTCTCTTTCCTCCCCAGCTCTCATTAATGTATCTGTGATTGCCCGAGTTTTCCTTGGGCTGCCCTCTGGGGTAGGACCAGCACTGACCACTGATCCAACAACAGCTACTGCTATATTTTACCAAGCTTGCTTTGAATAGTATGATAAGAACAACTAATTTCTGAACCTGCTGGTGACAGGTGAGTAAAAGGGTCCTTCCCCCCCGCCCTTCCCCCTCCAGTCATGATAATCTGCTCTAATAAAAATCTTTTATAAATAAATCTTCCTTCAGTAGAAATGTAGAGATGTAGGGACTAGAAAGCACACAGAACTTAATGTTCAGAAAGACAGGACTGGAGACTGCAACAGCCTCCTCCTCTCACAACTGCGTTGTTCTCCCTCTTGAGCCAGCCCTGGCCATGCAAACAGGGTCAAAGCTCAGTGTTTAGCAGAACCTTGGATTGCATTCACACTTTTAGATACAAGCCACAATATCTTATTTTATAAAGTAATATCTGCAATTTCTGCACACTTAGGTCACTTCCACCCTTTAAAAATTATTACTTTTTACTGTCTATTCTGAATGAGCCCTAGTGTTGGAGGTTAATTTAATCCAGTTAATTTACACAATAGCTTTATTCTTTGGTGATATACTCTCTGAATCTTTCCTGACCTTTTCCCCATTATTGTTTTCCTCATGTAATCCTGCTTTCCTGACTTTAATTTTATAAGTTCATTTCCTTTCTTTGGGAAGATACCTTTCAA
Source organism: Lanius collurio (assembly GCA_020086605.1). Taxonomy (NCBI): domain Eukaryota; kingdom Metazoa; phylum Chordata; class Aves; order Passeriformes; family Laniidae; genus Lanius; species Lanius collurio. Next base: position 5,021,221 of record JACBWW010000022.1, read on the forward strand.
TACATATAGTTTTTTCAGTAGCAAAAGGCATGGTCCCATTCTATAAATAATTTTCTTTCTTTCATGTGCATCCTTAATGTTGTGTTGCTGTTATATTATTTATGATATATTTGTGCAAAATGTAATACACAAAATGTGAATAAATATCCATAAACACTGACATCTTAATTTCTTTCTCGTAGGCACGAAGACACATAGAATAAAACAGAAATTCTGCTCCTCTGAGGTAGATATTCAGTGTTCTGGGAAAAATGTAATAATGATCATGTGAAAGAAATTCAGCTTTTGGGTTGTAAAAGAACTCTGTGTAGGACAGGCATTGTCGTATTACAGTGTCCCCTTCTACTTTAATAATTTGGTAGACACTGAACAATGCAAATGGACTGAAAGTTTATCCGGTGATTATTTTACAAAGAATCACAGATTTGCTGCCATTGTGCAGATTTCTAAAAGTTACCACTGCTAATTAGTTCTTCTGCAGGCAGAAGTTGGTAGTTGAAACTGTAGCTTGTAATGGAAACTTCTGAGTAGTTGTGCTTTTGGAAAGCAAGGGAATGTTAAGTACAATGTAGGAAAGGCTGGTCCCTAACTGTGATCTTACCTAAAACACATTTAAAAAATCACCAAGAATTGCTTTGTCCATTTCTCTGAAAACAGAAAAGAAGGAATGAAAGAGAGAGATGCCCAAGAGAATTTGAGCAGATCATTACCTTTTGAGGTACAGGTTAGGAGCTAAAAAAACGACAGAAGCCAGACTTCAGAATCACTATATCCCCTTGGAAGATAAACAGCTCACTAATTTCTCAGTCTGGTTTCTCACTGCTTCTGGTTCCCTGTAGAGTCCATTAATTTTAGAACCAGAGCTCAAGAACATCCTGTTTTGATGTTCTCTACCATGCTAAGCTATTCAAATGGAGAACAGTATCTGAGGTTGAGTTGTTGATCAGCAATTGAACAGAGTGTATAATTTGACCAAGTATTAATTAAATAAAATGTTCATTCACGATGCAGTTTTAGACTGACATAAAATGTGATGTGCTACACAAAATTATATTGTAGTAACTCTCCCTGCTGACTGCAGTCTTTCACTAACATCTCATTTTTTTCATGTCCCTGGGTGCTGGTTAGTCAACTGTTATTTTGATACTCTTGCTGGTCTAAACAAAACTTTTGTGTTGAATGGAAGTTAATGTGCTTCCATGGAGAGACTCTACACAATGCTGATGTATATCCAGTCCCCATGGCTCCTGCACAGTCTCATAAATGGGCATTAAGCCCTATTTATGCCTATTCATCCCTGTTCATTGACGGAATATAAGAATGTGCTAGTCCTGCTATTTTTTCATGCTATAACTACAGTGAACAACTCCAAGTTTGAACACAGTGTGATGAAATGTTTATGAGAAGCAGGGCTCCAGGGGTGCTGTTTTGTTGGCCACGTGACACTGGCCTTTGGAACCCCGAGGTGGGATGCAGATGGGTTTCTGTGCAATGAGGTTGGTTTACTCTTGCTTCGGGTCTGGCTGCTGCTTTCCTTTGGGTTCAATTTGGTATTCAGTGATTGAGCAAAACTCCAGCTGACTTCAATTAAGAGGTTGGCCTGACTCCTCGCTGGCGTAGTCAGTCCTTTTAAGGTGATAACATCACAAGCTTCGTATGCATGTGGAGGTAAAAACAGTTTTCATATAGGACACTGGAACAAATCCATGAACTGTTCCCAGGATACTTAGGTCAAAGGTCCCCCATAGCTCCCTACCACCCAAGATGAGCATTGTTTGGGTCCTGGAGGAGCAGAATTCTGAAGTAACAGTAACTGGGACTTGTCTGTCCAATTAATAATCAGAAAAAAAGTAAATATAAAGGAGAACTCATAGTGATCCTACTATTAAAGCATTAAATGTTTTCTAGCATAAGAGTACTAAGTCAGACTTCACTAAAGCATTTGAAATTAGGACCTTTTTTAAAAAATACAGCAGTTGGAAGGGAAAAAAAGTTCAAAGCTGCTTTTTCTCCCCCTTGGAAACCTGCTGGTGTTAGGATAAAATGAATAGAGAAAAGGAAAAGGTTTGCCTTCTAATAAAGCATCTGTTGCCCACTTTGAACCTTTCTTACTTCTTTGTGAGTGTGTCTCTTCAGTTATGGCAACTACTGACAATGAAGAACAGAGGTATAGAAAAAGACAATACCTGTTATATAGCCAATATTTCTGATTTCATGTCACTTTGAACAGAATCTTCATTTGACCACATGCTGTGTGAAAAAGGAATTTCTTTGTTGGTTGATCCAAAGATGCTGTAAGATGCTCAAAAAAGTAAACTGCAGGAATCTGTTCAATAAGAAAGATGAAAACAAACCTTACCATTCATTCAGTGCACTGCTATCACTTTTATCTTCACTCCATTTTGGCATGCTGCATAAAAACTGAATTCAAATGACTTGTGCTTGCCCCCCCCTCTTCTTAATTTTGTTAATTCTGCACATGGACTACATCTTTCCTTCATCTTGGAAATAAAAGGTAATAAAATAAACAGCTTCACATAGATGCAAAATGTGAGAAGGAATAAGAGGTGCACATGCATCCCTGGATTGCTTAAAAGCCTGTGGACAGTTATTATTGCCACTGAATTTCAGCTGCTGTAATCACTCTTTTTGAGGGTTACCCTCCATTAAAGGTTTGCAGCCTTTCGCAGCAGGAGGTTCCAGATTTGGCTGAGCTGCTCACCTGAGTGATTCAGCAAAATTTTTTCCAGACTTCAGACATTTTATTCTTCTGTCTTCTGTGAATGCTTATAATTCAAGGCCAAAATGGGAGGAGATTGCATTCTGAGGGCTACCTTCATATCTTCCCAATCAGCTCTTGTCCTGCTTGCAGTGCATAGTCAGTTTGTGACTGGCCATTGAAGCACTGAGCAGAAGCAAAGTAATGAAATATAAAGTTTGACCTAATTCAACTGAGTTTAGTGAAGAAGAAGAAGCAAAAAAAGCTGCTTTCATTTTAAATGGATACAGGAAAGAATTAAGTTTTTAACTGACAAATATTTTGATCTTTGAATTATTTAGGGTAGCTAAAATTGCAAAGATGACTTCCTTTGCAGTGCTTTGTTTTGGTACTCTTAAGCTCTTCAGACATTCCCCTCAAATTCTTTCCTGTGTTATCCTCAAGTTGATTTTAGAATTTGAAGAGCACTTGTAGGTTGTGGCTGTGAGGGGGGTTTGTGTTTAAAAATATGTATGTTTTTTCTAGTGAATCACACTGCTCCTGAACAGAAGGAGGGCACGTGTGGGTCTGTAACTCAGTCAAGAGTTGTAAGGCACTCTACTCAACAAGGAGGCTTTTAATTACTTGGATTTAGCTAATGACACTTAGTTGCTGTAGGCCTGAATTGTAAAGCTGCTCTGAGATGCTCACATAGTAAAAAAGTGAGAGTCTTTAACACATGGGCATAATTATTACAGTTGAATTTTTCTTTGACTACAGTCTAGTACAATTAGGCATATTTATATTGGATATAGTATTATAGTATTATATTGTATTTTTAAGTATATGGACTAGTTTTAATTTCTTACTTGAAATGTCTCCAACATAAGAGATGTAACATGTTTTTGGAAGGAGTTAATGCAGGTTGTGAGAAATTACATTTATCAGACCTTTATGGTGTTTGTGTGAAGACTTATGGAGATAAAGAGAAAATAAGACAGGCATGTATCTTGGAAATGTTACAAACAATTGATGTCAGACATAAACTGAGGTTGATTTCAACATCAGTGTGGCTCATACCATGGTACAAAAATTGGCAGAAAAAAAATCAAACATGCTGTCAATCAAATTTAGTGTCATAGACATTACAGGATTTTGCCAGAAATAATCTCGTGATGTGATCCTATTATTTCAACCCAATAGGAAAGCTCACTGATGTTAATGGAACAGGGCTGAGACCTTGCAGAAAAACCAATTCCTACTGGAAAATTGTCTCTGTAACCCTTTCTTCAACAGGGGTTGCCATATAAACAGGCTGATGAGGACTTTGATACTTTCTAACAATAGCCTACTTGCCATAAATTTCTAATTCCTTTTTCATTCTTATTCATATCTCTGACTCAAGTTTGTAATTTTGCAGTGAGTTCCATAGGTTTAATATCTGGTCTATTGAATGTTTACTTTCAATGGTTTTATATTTATGCATTTCCTTTCTAATTCACTTTATCTTCCTATGTAATTTTACCTGCCTATGTAATTTAAAAGACAACAAGCAAGAAAATTAAGTCTGTTATCCATATCCTTTATTACTGCCAAGTTTCTGGGGTATTGTCTGTCCATTCTCTAATATTCTTAAATCTATTTGTTTGTTTCTCACTGAAAAGTTAAAATATTAATTATCCTAGTGCTGGTGTCATGAAGGAGCAATGCTTCCACTTTATGTAGGTGTTTAAAAAAAGTCTTGAAGAGCATGGCCCTTTGAGAAAAGATGGCAGCAGCTTCAGAAAGAGGTCTGTGCATGGCATGCAGGACAGGTGAACAAACCCTGCCCTTGGAGAAACTTCTCTGGAAGACGACCAGTGCTTCCTTAGTCTGGTGCAGCTGAAACAATCAGGTTCTTCTGTGAAGCTGAGCAGGCTTGCTCAGGGAAGGGGAAGGTCCCAGGATTTGGCAGACCCCATTCCTAACCAGCTTTGAGCAGCAGACCCTTCCTTTCACTGCTGTCTTCCATTTCAAATTAAGCCAGAGGAGATACTCCCATTTAATTGTTAGCAACTTACCTCTGGGCTGGACACTCTCTGTCTCATCTGAATTCCTTGGTCCACAGCCACTGCCAGCTTTCCCAAGGGTTTTACTCTTTGAATTATGCATTCCTTCTGTCAAGTCATCAATAACATTACTCAGAGCAGATGTATTTCTGTAATTGATTACTTATCTCTTTATGGCAAATAGGAGAGTTTGTGATCGAGTAACAGGTTCATAGATTGCCTTGATCAAAGCATCAGAATCTGATTATACTTCCTATAAAGAACAACCTTTGAAGTGGATCAGCACTCAAGTAATTCAATTACCTGCTTTCTGGAAAATTCATCTTGAAAGGAGGTCATTTGCTCAGGTACAAAGAGGTGGAAGATACTGTTTCCAATATGACCCATATGGTGACTTTATGTCAGCCTCAGAAAAAAGGAGTATGTGAAGATTATTTGCTCTGTTGGAAAGGTAAAAATGTGACTTGTCTTTTTTTATTATTCTATATATTTAATAGATATTATTTTTTTAATGAATCCCATATTCTATTCTTCTGTATCTGACCCTTACTACAGTTTTAGGAAAAATGAACAGTTACCGAGTTTAAACTCAAACATTTGTTTATCAGGCAATTTATTATCTTTTATTCTCCTCATAATTCTTGATGGAAGTCCTTTCTCAAACCAGGCTTCACTCTTCTTTTTTCTCTCATTTTAAATGTGGCTGAAAGCTTCTAAGGGATATCCAGTAGTCCAGTAATTATTTTTCCACACTTTTTCTTTGCCAGGAGTGTGTCAACATTTCTCATTTCACTATTAAACTAGATCAATCATTCTTAATAGGTAACAAATGTGCTTTAATACAAAGAAATTAAAAGTACTGTTGAATTTTGAAGCTGAGAACTCCTAAGAAAAGTAATGGAAAAAACTAAAAGGCATTTTTAATTTTAGCACTTTTAAACCTACTAATTTCCTTCTTTAACATTCACTTCTTAGTGTCATTATGTTGTAGATACACATGAGGCACAGTTTTGCAGTGCTTAAGACAAGGCTTATGTAAGATCCTGTTAGTACTAAACTCTTTCTCCAGTGCTCAGTTAAGGAGAGATGATGGTGCATAATTGCTCCTTAACATGATAGAATTGATCCTTACACCATCAGGAAGACTCCACATGGATGGAAGAGATTTTTTTCCTCAGATGTAGAGATAGTATCAAAATGATCTCAGCCAAAATTTGTTGTTTTTAAAATCTACTCCAGAACATTGCTGCTACAATCTTTGCTTTCCTCTCAATAGGTAGATAAGATACTAGGAGGACCTTTTTTTCCTTTTATCATGGATCTGATGGTTGTAGGAGCTGACAAACAGTGCAGGGTTAAAAACTGACCTGAAGCTGAATGAGTAAAAAGAAATCAGGTTTGGGAAATGTAAAACTCGGGCTTTTAAAGTAACTGTAAAAGTAACCGTGTCATTCTGTGGCATGTGGAATATTTAGATAGAGGTGAAAAAAATAGTTAATTCTGTATTCTTTACCACCTTCACTCTTTGGATTTCCTTGGATGAATTCCATGGCCAGTACGATGCCCCAGTTTCCATCTCCACAACAAACAATGGGCAAAGCTGCAGGACAGGATCCAGCAGGAGCTTCCAGTTAGGAGCTGCTCTCTTTCCTGTCTTTATTTAGCCATTGGGATCATGTCTCTCAAAGCAAGGAAAAAAAAATGTGAAGGTATAATAACATTTATAAAAGTTCTCTTACACATTCTTTGTTAGCACTGGACATCGGGGACCATGTGACAACAATATTTCCTGAAGTGGTGATATTCATGGTAGATCTTTGTAGTTAGCTTGAATTATGTGAGATTTCACTTTAGTTCTCCTACCTTCTGTCCTCTGCTGGTGGGTATCCAGTGGCCCGTGGTAAATCTGCCCAGAATAGAGGACAAGGTGGTTCCAAGACTCAGAGTTTGTTAGAACTGACAAATCATGCCAAGTACATGTCCCTATCCAGAAGGCAGATAAAAATGATAAAAATGAAAATAGCTGAAGGAAAATTAAAAATAGCTAGCCTTTGAGAGTTTTCAAGGGAGCAGACTCCTTAGGACCAGGTGGAATTTCTGAAAGAATTTTTTAAACCTCTCACTAGGAAGAAATGCCTTTTTAGTGAAAAGGAAGGCAGGGCCACAAAAGTACATCAAGGATTTGATATATTTTCTTTCTTCTCTCTTCAGCTGGTGTCACTTGTGTCTCCTCCTTGCTCTTTAGGCTCCTCCACTTTTGCCCACCTCTCACCCCTTTGACATGCTTTCAGCTATAAGAAATGTTTCTCTGTACTATTTTGATAAGAATTTTGAGCTCTTTACTCTGAGGTTTTTTATGAACTAGTTTTGTCTCTCTTGGATCACCTCTGAGACTAACCCAAGCTAATTAAGACTTCTACAACCTTCCATACTTTCATAGTCTTCCATGCATGCATACACACACAAACACACACACACACACACACACACTTTTTGTGTTACAAATATTTTTGAAATTGTGAGATCATGAAATTCATGTGCAAGTTAATATGGCTCTTCTGTACATCCCCTGGCTCTCTTCAGCACCCATCTTACCTGTTCTATGTTTCTAGTGTCCTGTGGCCACATTTCTAAGTATTTCAAAATATGATACATAAACTACTTTTTCTGAATGCTGTGAGGATATATTTTCCTAGTGAAATAAGGTTACAGCACTCAGTTTCCACATAGTAAGGTTGATTTAAGTATATTTTCAGGAAAAAAGAAAATCAGTCCTTTCACCTTTCTGGGCAGTGATCTGCTCTTACGACTAGGGCATTAACTTGTTTGCTAGCTCCTTAGTCTTTATGTTAAAACCCATAACAGTCTCTGAGAAACAATTGATTCTGTTTCTGCATGCCCTTTGTTCTTGGCTGTACCTATATATGTAACAATGATAGTTCAATGATAATGTTTTGTACATCATTCTTTTAAAGAAGCGCAGTGTCCTTCCTTGTTCTGAATCATTTTGGCCAAAGCTACACGTGGTATGAAACATCAGGAAGAAGACTTTCCTCCAGAAACACACAGTCCTAATGACCTGAAAGATACTTTGGCCTAAAAGAAGAGTTCATGCCTTGTTGTAGTGCTAAGTTTAGTTTAGCAGGCTGCAGCTTTCCCCGAGAGCTCAGTGGAGATGCTTGGGGCAGGGTGGCCGTTATGTCCTCCCGCAGGACATTTCGGACAGCGCTGCGGATGTGCTCCAGCAGCTCTCAGCCTTACAATCAGGGATGGTGAGGGAGGCCAGAAGGGTCTCCCCATGAGGGTTTCAGAGGACTTTTAATGGTTACATCTTGTCCCAGTGGTCCCCAGAGGCAGAGAGACGTTGTGGTCTGGGCACAGCGTGGTTTTGTCAGACCTCAGGGATGGTCCATGGGTGGAGTTGGGGTACAGGAGCTGACAGGGACAGCCCGAGGGAGTGGCCAGGGCATCACTAGGGGCAGGGGAAAGTGGGGGGGAAACAACGTGAAAGGAATTTAATAAATGAATCAGTGGGAAATACACCACCACAATGCATCCTTTAACAAAACAAACAAATTTTTAATTTACTTTCCCCCTTCCTACTGCAGGGAGTGCTGAAAGCTGTCTTTGCTTGTAGCACAGGAAATAGATTTTGTGTTTACCTACTTTAAAATCCGGGAGCAAACAATTCACACCATCATTAAAATCCCTGAAGTGATTCCTTGGGTTTGAGACCTGAAGTTACCTTTATTCCCAAGAGTGTTTATAAGTATCTAGAGGAAATTTTTTTTGCCTGTTCCTTTGTGGTAGTCCCTTTCCCTGTCTAAGCTGTGTGTTTCAGCTGTGTGAACCTGCGCAAGAGGATCTAATTTCATTTGCCTGTGTCAGTCTAGTTTGTAAACTGAGTCACATGAGGCAGAGCAACATTCCAAGATGTTCCTAAAGCACTGCAGTAGGATCCTAGTCTTGGCTAAGCCTCCTGGATGCCAAGAGTGATTATTAATTATAATAATGAATATAAGCTATGAATTAGTAGTTTGCATTTTACCAACACAGTGGAATGGAAAGCTCTTTCCTCAGAAGAGCTTAGATACTGTGGGAACTGCAGGATGAGAGTTCATTGTTTTTGGCTGTATGGAGTGCAGGCTAAATGCAGGTCAAGCTCTGTTAGGACTGTTAGGCCTGTTGAGTCAATAACTCATCCTCCATTGCAAACATCCCCTATGAAGTAATAGTATGTTGCATTGGCACAGTTGACTTAAATTAATTATGACTATTCTACTCAGCTGAATGTCATGAAAGTATTTTTTTCAAAATGCCTCCACTGTGAAAGTTCCTTATTCTTTGCTAAAGCAAAGATCCATTAACTGGATTATTTTAAGTTCTGTATGAGATTTGAACCAAGGTGAATTATTTTGAAGTGGAAAACTATAATCAAAAGAACAAAAAATATTAACTGCATCTTTGTTTTGACTGCTGCTGAAGGAGTAAAGTCCATGTAGCATAATGAAGGTAGCAGTTGCATTACAGTGACCGTGGAGTTATTCCACTGAAAGCCATGGAACACTGATAAAATGTGGATGTGAATGCTGGAGCAGTAGCCAAGCAATGAGGAAGTTAAGTGGATGAGACGGTTGGAATGGAAATGGAAATCATTAAAAGTAGGTGTCAGGGTTTTGACATGTGACTCTGACTTTAGGCAGTTTTGCAACTGATACTGAAAAAAAAGAGAAAAAAAGAAACATCCTATTAAAAAAAGTTTTCAAACTTTGCAGACCAAGAATATAAGCTATTCAAACAAATCACTGAAAACACTACTGCATTTCTATGTGTTGTACTTTTTTAATAGCTGCAGTTTATAGTGACTGATCGATGGAGTGGCAATAGAACATCTGCACTGACCCACCGGGGGTGCCTGGAGCTTAGCAGGAGTAGTGCTGCTCCCCACTGCCCCAGCAGGGCTCGAGCCTGGGGGCTTGGGGGGGCCTGTCTGATGGGTGAATGAGATGGATGCTTAATTCTTTCTTCTTCTATCCTCTCTCTCCTTGCTCTCTGTATATACCTCTCTCTGTATCTTACACAAACTGAGTCATTAGTGGACTGCCTGCTGTAGAGATCTCTGGGCTTTACACAATCTGGCAGTCTGTCACTGGAAAGAGATCTAAATCAAATCACAGCACAGAAGAAGAAAAACTTCTCTTGTGAGAGCTGTCACCTGGCTTTTAAAGATGGCTAGGATTTGAAGGGGAGAAAGGTATTCAGAAAGAATGTATTTCCATAATCCACCAAACTTTTTCTAGTTTGAAATATTTTATCATTGTACAGGGAGTTTTCATTTTTCTCCTTGGTCTTTGTGACCTCATATGCGCTTTTGGACCCTCACATCCCAGTGTGCATGGTAATCTTAATCCATCCTGTCCATGGGAGACAGTAGCCCCTGACTCTGACTCCTAGGAACAATTTCTGGAGGGAAATAATGCTATGTTGATATCAATTATACCTGTTATAAATATGCATCTGTTTCCAGCTGAATAGTAATAGTGAGTCTTGAGTTTTCCAGAGTACATGGAGCTGTGGCTCTGATAGCACCAGAGCTGTGGTTATGTCTCTGCTCTGTATGCCATTTAAATATAATTAATAAAAAAGGATTTATGATTCTCTTGAACTCGATTCTGCAGCTGGACTGTAGTAAAGACTTGAATTATATCTCTTCTGTGGTGAAATGCATTTGATTCTGTGTAAGAAATGGCTAATACCATGCCTACACTTGTTCATTGTGAGTGTACAATTCTTCTTGTGACTTTGTTTCATCATGTTGAAATGACTATAGCTTCTTTTTTCCTTTGTCTCTCTCCATGTGAAGGGAAAAAAGAGGACAAAGAAACCCCCAAGGCTCTGGTGCCAGGCTGTACTGCCAGAAGCCCCACTGGCACCAGACAGAGTGAGCACCTAATTCAATTTCCTGCACTTTTGGCAAATCAATATTGATATTAACTGCAGTACATTTTTCTTGATAAGAAAATGCTTTTAGCAGCTTGATTAGGACTTTGTCTTTTACAGTGCTGTGTTTACATCACTGTCAAGTGACATAATTTCACATCTGAATATTTTCTATGTAATAAGTGCTCGGCTTCTACAAATTTCACTTGCTTTCTAGAACTGCAAATGGAAGGACATTTCCAATCAGAGGTGCTTCATTTCAAAACTGATGAAGTATCTCTTGTCTTCTTTTGGAAAAGTCAGGCTCTAAAAGGTGGAGGAAATGAAAACTTCAGTATGACAGCAATTCCACCCAAGCCATGATTAACATGCTGGGATGGATTCTCAGCTGTGCTGAGTTTGGCCTTCGTGAGGCTGAGCAGAGCCAGAGGGAGCAGTGGCACAGAGCCACCTTTCCAGTGCTTTGATGCTGGGCCAGGCAGGGCAGGCCTGGCTGTCTGCATGCTTTAAAGCAACCCAAGAGGTGTTTTACACTGTGCAGTTACAGGCAGGATGTAGGAGCTGCAAACCCAGCCCCTCTTCAGTGCTATCCTGGGCACGGTTCTCCTCTGCTCCCCAGCCTTCCTTGTGACCCTAGCACTCATCACCAGGACTTCTTTACAGTTGCTGCTTTTAGAAGTAAAAAAGTAGTCAAAGTCAGAGAAAAAATATTGCCTGTTACGTTTACACATAGAATGAAATACCTCCAATTAATACCAATACATTAGTCTAATTTTGGAACAAACCCATTTTTAATTATTCTTCTTGATTTCAACGTCTAAATCCATTCTATTAAGTGTTACTATTAATGCTGAATAAATATTTTATGTTTGGAATTTATATTTACCATTACATATATTTGAGGAAATAAAATTTGCATTTTTTAAAGAATTCGCATATAGGAAAAACAGTTTCCTGGATTAGAGTGAAACACTTTTGGTGTAAAAATGTTTCACTTTTTTCTTAAATCTATAAAATGTTACTTTCCTGCCAGGATTTTATTTGTGTTAGTTTTGTAGTAATCTTATTTCTGAGAAAATAGTCTTTCTTCATTAGTCATGTTCGTAGATTACATACTCATTAACTGCTTTACATTAATGTGTTTATCACAAAAATATCCTGTAGACTATTCTAGTGTTGTGATCCAATTTTATGGATTTGAAATTTATAAATTCTTCCATTAAAATTTCTGTTTTCAAAGGTAAGAGCTGTTTAAAATTGAAGGCTTGCTGCTTGCTGCTACTGGCGTGCTCTTTGAACCAGGTTGTCTAAACTTTTCCCTTTGGACGAGACCTTTATGGAAGAAGGGACAGATGATCCTCTGTATCTGCCCAGTGTGTGGTTTCTGAAACATCTGGTGCTGGCTCTGCTGGAGGCAGAGGAGAGTAGGACAGGGAAGAGGGGGAGGAAGCATTCTTCTGGAAAAACTGCTTTTTCTGTTGTTTATTTTAAAATCTTATCCTGAACATCTTCAGATTCTCTAGTTCTGAAAGTTCTGGCCTTCTCTCCAGTTTACAAGTCAGTTTTTCTGTTCTCAAACATGTCAAGTGCAAAAACAATACAAGAAGTGGGAGCTCTGTGGTACACTGTTCCTGAAATAATACTGTTCAGTCATCAAGCCAGCAAAGTCTGCATCTTATAAATAATCTGTGCTTAACTTTCACTTTTTAAAATTGTGACTGCATTACCTTTACCTGTGGCTTCAGTGTTCCATTATTTGTCAGAGCTCACTAAAGGAAAAATATATCTCAGCTTTGAGAGTCAAAGAAATTCTTTTAAAAACATAGACATTTATATATATTAGTATATTTATATGTGTGTATGTATATATCTATCTATATTAAAACTGATATGTTTCCTTAATTCTTTTCAACCTCTAAGTCTGAAAGGAAGAAGTTAATGAAAAAAAAATTAAAACCCCTCAAGGTCTCAAAATAAGTGAAAAGTTGTGCAATGCAGAGGTGCTACTACTGCTTCAAAGCAGGGACATCAAATATGGCAAGAACCAAGATCCATTCAGATACAGCTTTATTACTACCTGCTGGAAAAAATGTTTATAAATTAAATTCTCATCTGTTTCTTTGTAAATGGTCCAGTTTTAGGGGGGAGCGTTTTACAGGTGGAGGTTTGGAAAGGAAAAGCAGCACAGCTATAGGGATGTGTGGATAAAAGCTGGACTGGATAGAGGGCTGACTGGGACAGGGAAGTTTCTAGAAGACTGACACCCAGTGAGCAGCATTTTGGAGGGACAAGATGAACTTCAAAGGGAGAGCATCAGCTGGGGACGGACAAGAGAGACTTTTTACTGGACTTTAGCTCCTGTAACCAATGACACACAAGCTCCGTGCTAACCAGTCCTGACCCAGCTTCAGCTTGAGTCTTTTCCTGTCCTCTCCGTTAGAGAAAATAGCTTTTGTTCCCTGTTAAGAAGAAAACGTCAGAGTGTGTTCATAAGGGAGCAACATCCACTGCATGACTGGAAGCCCTTTCATGCTTTTCCTTCTCTATTTCCATCACTGTTTTAGGAATATTTTCTCCTTTGTGGCTCTTCACAATTCCCATTGATGGCAGTGGACAAAAACTGCTTCTCTGATTTTTTTTTTTTTTTTTAATCAGCTTCCAGTGGGAAACCATAAAGGGTCTGATTCTGATCTCACAGTTTGAGGATATTTGGTACTTATATGAATCAAGGCCTTAGAAAAATTACTTCTCATAGTGCTAAGGCTGACCTAGAATATTTCCAAAGAAAAATCTTTTCTGTGAAATATTAAGTTAACAAGGTGTCTTAAACTCATGTGTCAGACTTTGAAAGCAGGAGAGTTTAGAAGTGGGAAGCTCTCTAAATTCACAAGAAAGATGAAAAAGTTGAGAAACAGAGGAACAAGAGGAGAAGGACAATGTAAGGCAGCTTTTCTTGCCCCTCTGTGACCAAGGCAGGCTCACAAACCTACAGCCCATCAAATTGAAAGGATCAGCTGGCAGTTATTTTACTCAGGTGAGTAAGATTTCAAAAGTGGGAAAGACAAGGGCTGCACATTAAAGATTTCTGAAGCTTTCCAAGAGCTCCTTTTCTATCAGGTATATTCTTGCACATAAACCAAAATATCTTGTATTCTCTTAAGTGTTTTCTCTTAACACATCTTTTTAGAAATACTTAACTCCAAATTATAAAACTGTAAGTATCTTTAAAATGCAAAATTGATTCACAAACAAGTAGTTGTGTACTACTTGGAAATTTTCATGTGTTATAAAACCAAAATTAATTTATCTTTGAGCAAATTCCAAAACCACGTGAATCCTGGACAGCAGCATGAATTTTGCTGTTGTATTACTCTTTTATTTGTTAGTTATTGTACACGTCATCATTTGGGTGAATCCCTTAGGAAGGAGGAACAATAGATATATTACAGTGGGAGATAAAAACAGACTTTTCAAGTGATACTTGCTCATGTGCACTGCTCTTTCCTGCTGCAGCATGGCCACAAGCTGATCAGACCTGTCCTTCCTCCCTGGCACAGAAGAATGCCCTTCCCATGACCAAACACCCCCATTGCCTGTCCATTATAGGAGTCCAGGCATCAGGGTCACACTGAGAGGATCAGCCAAATGGTATCATCACCCCTAAGTACTGAAAATTAATGATACTTTAAATAAATAAAATTAGACCTTTATTTTCTGGTTTGTGGGCTTGTAGGGTATATTTGAATGACTTTTCTCAGAAACCACAAAGGCTTGAAACTTTCCTTCCTTTGTGATTCTCATGTTAGTAAGTGGCTCCAGATGTTTTAACTGTAAGAAAATAAGTACTGGGAGAGATGTAACTAAATCATTCATGTAGCAACATTGGGAAGAGCAATCTGAAGAGGCTGATAGTCATTCCTTCTCCAGGAGGCAACATTGAAGGCAATTAGGTGTAGCTGAGCAGTAAATATTTGAGAAGTAAAATGTGGCCATGGAGAATAATAAAAGACAGTTTGGGGTTTCTCTGGGACCACTAAGTACAGAAGGGTCATCAGATTAAAGGAGAGCAAAAGGAAAGTAAGTATCTCACTTATTTTACTGCATCAGCATCATGTGCAAAGGTGCTTACAGAATGCATCTTTGAGAGGCCAAAGTAAAAAGAAGAAAATTGTTTCTGGAAAAATTTGCATATATGTAAAACAGATTCAAAATTTGAATACTCTTTACATGAGTTCTGAGGGGTTTTCCCTGTACAAAACCACGTGGTGGCCTACTACTGACCAATACAGGCTCTACTAATTCATGTGAATAGACATACTTGTAGCAAAACGTTTAAAACATAGAGGTTAAAAAAGATGTCATTAGAGTGATGGATTCTCCAGTAAATATTCCCTTTGAGAAAATGTGTCTCAGCAGATATTTTCCTCTATAAATTGTACTAGTTTATGGTTTAGAAAGACTGAGGGGAAATTGAATGTTGGAGTTGGGTTTGCTTCCCTGACTGAGAAATCCTGGCTCAACAGCAAAATTAAAGAGAGTGTGTGAAAAGTATGAAGAAATCAACATATCAGGTCATTTAGTTATGCATTTAATACTTCCTTTTGGACCGTCTTATCAATATGTCTGGGTTTTATCTGACTGCCACACAGATGCTGGAGAATGTGCACATTGAATTCTTGTTAAAGCATTTGGAAAAATAACAGAATATCAATTATTCCATGCAAACTGCTGAAGCAAACCGTACTTCAAATGCAAATCCCTTCCAATGCTCAGGGAGCTGCAGATGTAGCTGTACTTGAAGAGACTGATGAGAAACAACAGCATTGTAGTGAATTAAAACAGTGTTATCAGATTGGTTTGGGGCTTAGAGGTTTTTTGGGGTTTTTTTGTGAGGGGATAAGCCTACATTTCTTGTCAGGGAGCCTGGAATTCTCCCCGAGCAGCCTGGCCCAGATTCCCCAGCGCTATGACCTTCTTTGTGTGCAGAGGGGCGAGGCAGCCCCGCGGGGGCTGTGTGGGGCAAAGCCTGGCACAGCAGCACCAGGACCTGCCCTCCCGCCCCAGCCCTGGCACCCTGCCCTGCCTGCCACCTTCGCTGCCACCTTCGCTGTCCCAGAATCACACACCGGGAAAATCAACTTCCATTTGAGGCTGCGCTTACACCCCCGAACTCACACCCCCAGATCTGGGGCACATCATGCACAGGCCCGGAGATGAAAGGCCAGCCGTGAGCCAGCCCCTCTCCGATGGAATCCTCTCAGTCAGTCTCTAATGAGAAACACTACGGAACACGTTTCCAGCTCTTCCCTGGCTTGGGCCAGCCTCTAAAACCTGTCTAATTGTCTACATGTGTGTTGTTCGGCTGAAACTCTTTCAGACAACACTCTATCTGGCTGGGTTTAAAAGTCAGCTCTCCTCCTGTCAGCCACCTTACTCTAGTTTAGGCTGGAGGTTAAATATAATTGATGATGTAGGTGCATATTCTACTAGAATGCACAAAGGAAAACTAAACCATTTCATTCAGTCCAAGACCCTGGGTTAATGAAATGTTCTTGAAATAAACAGCTCACCTATGTATTTGCTAGCTGAATAATCAATCTAATGGTATTGTTTGGAGAATATAGCCAGCAAATTAGTGGGCAGAGTTGGCAATTAATACTTCAGTACGTAAAATTATATCTGCCTATTTGTATACTTTCAAAGAAAAATTAAAATACTTATCATTGCTTTTTGAAGAGAAGAGGTATGTTTTGTTGACATCAATTTTTAAACTTTTCCCACATTTAGAAAAATATGCTTATTTATTTATTGTCACAAATTAAAATGACTTGTTCTGCCTAGAACAGCAGAAAAAGTAGCTTGTTTTAGATTGTTAATATATTTCTAAAGATAAGCTTTAAATTAAAAATAAATTCAGGAGCTTTTTGCTTTTGATAAATTATTTTGCATTGTCCAGAGTGAATAAGTGTAATAGAAATTTATTTAACTACAATTCAAGTTGGCTGCTAGCCAGTCTGTTTTTATTTGCTTGATAGCTTGAATGACAAAAGCTAAACAGCAAAAAAGCTTTTGTGCTTTTTTGTTGCCCTGCTTTTCACATGCACTAAGATTCTTTTTTGCCTACTGGGACTAAAGTTTTGGAGAGGAATGAAAGAGTCTATTCCTTGCTATGTACTTTAAAGAAGGAAGCTCTATGGAGGCTCTGGATATTTTTGGTAGGCACATGTGGAACAAACATGTGTAATTGTATGACTGATCCAGCAGAATGTTTAGCAGTATATCGTGGTATGCCATTTAGGGGAACAATCTAAAGTATGAAACAAACTCAAGTGTGAAAGTGCCGCGGAGCAAAGGAAGTTTTATGTATGAAAATGCCCTCCTAACATAACCCATGTACAGTTATGCAGACTACTGCATGTATCTTTATAAGGTGCAAATTTTAATCTTGTTCAAGCTGTTATATCCATAAAAACATAGAGACAAAAGTATATTGGTAATTTGCCAGATGTCTCAGGGTGATGAAGAGTCTATTTAGTCCGTAATATATATACACAATATAGTCCAAGTTGACGGAACATTAGGACTGGGTTGCATACAGCTGTACCACATGGTGTATTGTCTGTCTAGCTGCCTTCAGTTGTTCTTGCTTTCTTTATTAGATGGAAATTCTTGATGTAAATTAAATACCCAGAAGCTGTCTTGGATTTATCTAACATTTATTTTACTTTTACCTCTTTTAGCGTCTTGAAAAACAGTCCCACAGGGTAAAACTACTTGTTGAAGCTGCTGCAAGAAAGTGCCTTCTAGTTGTGTAACCAGTTCCGCTCGTTTATTTTTATTCAGACAGGGCATCAGTACCTCAGGTGGTTTCTTCATCTCTCAAACCATCTCAACCCTCCTTGCACCTTGGAGCACCCTTGCAGTGACACAGCATCGTGGGTCACCAGGAAACAGAAGCCTTACAAATAGCAGCGACCATCTGTTGTGTTTCTGACACCAGTGAACTGCAACAAGAAAGGGTAAGAGGAAACGAAACTGAGGGATGGAGAGCTTAAGCAGCAAGTTCCTGGGCTTGTTTCTGTGCTGCACAGTAGAGCTACTCTGTCCACAGTGATCTAGCAAGGTAGATATAAAGGAGACATTAATGCTCTGGAGTACCATTATAAGTTAACTCTTAATGTGTGGGATCACTCAAACTCTTACCTTAACTTCAGCAGAGGTTGCTTGGTGAGATACAATTGCTGTTCAGATGGGCAGTAAAACCACGTTCACCTTGTGCAGAGTGCTGCCTTAGCTGGTTTTTAAGGAAGGATGTGTTGCTGGAGTCATGTGCTGTGAGTTGCTGCCTACACACTTCTCTGTTGACTCTCCTTTCTCCTGAAACATTCCATAATAGTGCAAGACTGTGATGTCCTTTAAAACTGGAATGCACATGTGATTAACAAGACTAAGGAAAGCTCAGTACAGTTTTACAGAGGAGGCAAATGAAGCACAAGCCAAATTTTGCCTGAAGTACTTTATTGGCAATTCTAGGAAGAGGAATGATAAGTCTTAACTGTGTCATTCCAACAAATTGCAAAAGTTGCTGCTGTACACCCCTTCTCCTTATACAATTTGACTACAATATGGAGGTTGCTATAAAACATTGCCTAATCTATGAGGATTTGTAAGAACAATTTGAAACTCCAACTAGCAAGCCAAGGAAATAAATGAAAAATTGCTTCTTACAATGAATGGAGACTTAACAAGTTAAAAATGGTTACATTTTGAGGACTACCTATGTAGTTCTTAATATTATCTAATATGGAAAAGGGCAAATAAGCAATTCTATATATTTAGGGAATGTAATGTATACAAATTTGCTATTTATATAATTCATGTTAGAAATTGCAAAAAAAGCCCCTCAACATATGGGAAAAAATACTCAGAAAAATTCAACAAACTAATGCTTATTTTATTAAGCCTTGAGATCCTGACTCTGCAAAGGTAAAGCCTCCTCAAGGGTACCAAAGAAATCTCAGCTTTTGTGGCACTAAGAAAGTTCAATGTGCTCAGCAGCACTTCTCTGGGTTCAAATTTAGGCTACCAAAATCATCTGGCAGATTACAAGATCCAACACATTCAAAAGAAAGAGCAGATATTAGAAAAAGTATGTGGACTCTTTGGGGAAATTCTGTTATATTTTTTAATCTGATAATATATTTGGTTTGTTTATTGTTCTGTTCTGATCATATTGTGATGAACTGTTTAAACAAACATAGCTACTTTACTGCCTGAATAATGATTTAAAGAAGTATTCTGATTTGACAGGCAAAAAAATGGCAAAAGAGCCAAATGTTTGCATGTTCACATCAGCTGAGTAAAATGTTCAGAAAAATAAATTCAGACTGATACAATATGTGGGAATTCAGTCATACCTGTACAGATTTGATGTGAATTTTGAAGTTAGGTCTTACCTGAGGTACTCAGTACATCTACAAGTGTCCTAATTGTTTGTTCCTTCCATTAGGTTTGTGTGTGGGCCCCAGGGGTGTGACATAATTACACCATAAATATACAAGCTCTCAAGCATTGTTTTAAGAACAGAAAGATGTGCCAATTTGGGTGGAAAATGTTCCTTTTTGAGGTAAAAGCAGATTTTTCTGTGGAAAAGGGTATCATCAGATAACAGCTTAACTAAATGAAATTCATCTCCCTAAGGAATGCAGGAAATATTTGCAACTAAGTGTCCATTTACAAAATGGTCTGAACTCTTCCCTTTGAAAATTATTCCTGAAGTTCAAAGCAATCATTCCCCCATTTTTGTGGTGAGTATTTGCCACTGTCACTAGCAATGCTGTTAATGGGGATAAGTGGGAATTAGCATAAACACAAATTTGTTTGCCTCATTCACTGTAAAGCCATCTTCTTTTTGCTGTAATACGAGAGATGTACAACTGGAGCCAATAGAGACACTGCCATCACTACACCAACAAAGGTCTGCAATTTCCAAAGGGTATTGGTTTCTTTTTCATACTTCAAAGAAACCAACTAGCCTTCTCGGTCCAACTTTAGGCTCAAGATTTCTGAGCTTTTCTTTTAGGGCCAAGTTATGAACTGCTAGGGTTTATCACAGTAGCCCCAGTGCAAGCTGAGCTCTGGCCATAGTGCAATTTAAATTATTTATGCACAGCACTGTGTTCAGACCATGTGCACATTTGTCCTTGTCAGTCAACAAGTGTTCTATTAATCAAACAGGAACCCTGGCGCGTTCATTACAAAAGTAAGAACATTGAATTTGGGATGGTATTTTTAGTGCTTTTGACAGACAGGGATTATTAAGCTGTCACTCCCTCTTTTCTGCCGACTTCCCCTATCTTCCTCCCCTTCTTCAATGCATTGTCATTTTATTAAGAGCACACTAATAGTTAAACGACAGGAACCCTAAACCCCTGACTAGTTCACTGACATGACAGGTTATTTTTTCCCTCTATTCCCTGTCCAAGAACCCCTGCTGATCTTCCCAGCATGCAGTGCTGTGTGACCCTTAACATCTGGCAGTGATTAATTGTCTTAGTGTCATAGCGATCGCCTTCCTCCCTCTGATCCTCACTTACTTTGTTCTCTCTTTTAAAGCCAGTGTGCTGGAACCTTTTCTTCCCACTTTTAAATCTGTCCAGTATCCAGGATACTGTGTGTGTCTACTGCGATACAACTTGAAAGAAACCGAAACAGTCAGTTATCTGGCCCTGAAAGTCTGGTCATGGATTCAGAGGGCTTTCTGTTCACTGAAGGGGTGTGCTTGAAAAACAGCACTAACTAGAATGACACAGATCTTGTTGAACTTGATCCGGATCTCGGGTCCCTTCTAAGCAAACAATGCAATTATGGGCAATGCCATTTTCAGCGGACACATGGGGTATTGTGCAGAAGGCTGTTGGCTGCAGCTTACACGTTACATAGATTAAGGAGCTGACACCTCCTGACAGTGGCTGCCCCTTTGTGCTCCACTCACCCTGCTGTACCACGCTGCCGCAGAGGTCTGAGCCCTGTCGGGGCCGGAGCTCTTCCCGCTCAACTCCCACCGAGTTAGGCAGGTTCCTGCTGCTGCAGCAAGAGCTGGTGTGTTGGCTTCGGCAACAGGATTGCCTGGGCTGGGAGCTAACACAGAGGTGATGTTTGCAAGGGGATTTTATTGGCCAAGGAATATCAGGGGGGTACCCAGGGGGATGCTGCTTTAGATCCCCGTATAAAAAGAATACCGGTGGAAGAGGAGATGACTGTACTGCTGAGATAAATGTCAGGTGTCCATGCTCTGCTCCCACATCCCAAGAGACTTCCAATGTGATTTTCAAGAATCATTTTCATCTCAGCCTCTGTTTCTCATATTGTAAAATAAAGACAGTAGCTGCTTTGAAGCATGGGAGACTTGGAGTTTTTAGATGCCTATCTTTTTCCTGTATGAAGATGAGAAATTCCTAGGCAATTATTTATAGATGTCTATTTAGGACCAGCTGCCAGGCATGGGGGAAGCTGTGTAAGAGGGAGGAAGAAGGATATGTCATGCAGAAGTTTATTTATTTTTTTTAAGACTGCTTAGATTCAGGATGCCTGTGATGTAGTCATGGTTTGGCAACTTGCATGGGTAAAGTACCAACTGCCCTAAACTTCCACTTCCCTGCATGCAAATGGAGGATGAGCTAATAGTCGTCTTTGCAAAAAGCCTAACCCTCTTACCCTTTGAAGATGAAAGGTAAAAATAAACAATTGTTTTAAATCCTTGTTGAATAGCAGAATACATGCACTGAACTTAAACTACTGTTACATTTACATTTTAAGGCAAAATATCTGAAAGGCAGTTTCTCCTTCACTTACCTATTGAATGTTGAGTTCAGAGTCTCTCTGTCTCCCATGACACACACACTCCTCACAGATTTCTCCAGAGCAGTGTTGTGTTCTAGCTCTCTGTGTATTTCAAACAATTATAAGGCCATTTATTTTCTATTTCAAACCAAAATAGTGAAATGGAGTGCATGGCCTTTTCTAGTTGCTAAGCAACCCTTTGTAACATGCATCCTGCATTTTGCTGTGCCATTTGGCAATTCATACAAGATCTTGTTTGTTCATTTCCAGTCTAGTAAAATTGGTTGCTATATTTCAAGTGCCAGTATAGATCAAAGTATTTCCTAGAAGGATAAACATGTTAACTGGCAGAGAGCGAATGATTAACATCAAGCACAAGCCTTTTAGTAGAAAGGACTTGGCATGTCATCCATTGGCAAAGCTACTCAGATGAATGCCATCTATACCTAACAGATGTGCCACTAAGGAGTTATCCTCTTCTTTCCAAAGTGCTGCTCGCTGTGCTGGTGTGACTGAATGAAGATGATAGCCACTGCTGAGCTTTGCAGGCAACTGAGCCAAATGCAGTTGTCAGCCATGGCATTGTATCTGGAGATCTCTGCTGATTTTGCTTGAGCTTCTTCAGCTTTGCATCCATATAACTAATGGTAGAATTATATTAAACTGTTACTTTTTCTTCTTCTACCCTTTATGAACCCTTATAAACAAACCAGAGTCTAATATCTGACTATTTAATATTGCCTGTCTATAATAAGCTCTAAGCGTATCCCTAATGAAAGTTGTCTTTAAGTAGAGAACACTCATTCCTCATAAGCAAAGCAGGACATGGCTGGGTTTTGCTATGATCTCTGCATTTCCAAACTTCTGACTAAAAGCTATCGATGATCTGGATCAATGAAGAATGAAGGGGAGGGTTGAAATAGGGTTGGTCAAGGAAAGCTTTTAAAAATAAGTAAGTGAGACATTTAAAAAACTTCATATACCTGTCTGTTTTGTCATTGGTGTGATTTGTGTGACACTTGTGCATTTGTGTGATATCTGTAACCTGCAATCTCCACTCACTGGCAGAACCTCAGTGGTACCATATACATGGGACCAAATGTCAGATACTGACTAACACAGTCATTAAAGATACTACTAAGTGAGGAATGATGTAGGCAATTGTAAATTTTGACATGAGTGGCAACATTTCTGACATAGTTACAATATTCTAAATCCCATGGCAAAAGAAGGGAATTTTACAAAGACCTGTGTTCCTGTTGTAGAATGCTAAAGGATAGTTCCAAGAAGTGAACATTTCCCATTACAGCCCATAAAAGGAACAGATTATCTAAGTAATTCTTATAAAACCCTATTGGCTTAGTCAGTTGTGTGTCATTGGGAGTATAATTTGTAGAGTTTCTCTGGACAAAAATTTACCTGCCAGCAGTACTGGTGGGATTGTAGCTGCTAGAAGTGATTTGTTTGTTGGCAAAGTGAGCACAGTACTCTCTTCTTTGTGCAGTCATATTGATGTCTGATAGTGTGGCCAAGGTCAGCCAGGTGATAAATCTGTTCGTACCTTTTTTTCCTTGATCATATACCCAATCTTAGTCATGGTTGTGAAGAAGAGGATAAAGAGAGAGGTAGGGCAGATTTTCCTTGTGTGATCAGACAGCAAAGGCAAAAGGCACATTCTTTACACTGCCAGAAGTGTGTACAGCTGGGGAGAATCAGCCCTCTCATTTCATAGCAGATGATTGGTTTTGTATTTTCTGTGGCAACCATTAATATGCTACAGCCTTAGCTCTGGGCCTATAGGTAAAGCTGTTTGCTGTGACTGCTTTTCTGCTCGTCCCCTGAGAGCTGAGGATTCTCCAGAAAGTCCACGGCGAGCAGAGAGATGTCCTGTCCTGTCCTGTCTGTGAGACAGCAGTCAGAGCTGATTTGGGCTCATTATCTTGTAGCCATATTGGGAGATACTTCTAACTGATCTGGAAATACATGAAAGAAGCTTTTTCTCACATACACACAGCAGGACTGCACGTAAGCCAAAAGATGATATTTTAAAATTGACAGGTACTATCTCTAAATCATATTCCCTGTTGTTCATTTTTGTTACTATTGGAATCATTATACTGATTTCTACTGAACTAACTAGATGCTTTTGCCAAGCCATGATGCTGAAATAGTATGAAATAACAGCACCTCAATAATACTCTCAATGCTGGTTCTTAAGTAAGTTTTAATTTCGAAATTGAATGTTGATTCAGGAGCTCATCATATGCTTCCCAGAGTGTGCTATGGGTTTTTTTAGAGTAAGGCTGAAATAATTGTGATTGAAAATAAAAGTAAATGCCATGGCAAAAAGTATTCCTAAAACATTTGTCATGATGCAAAGAAATTTGTGTATTCTTGGCCCAGATCTATGCAACTATCCAACACTGATTATTAGCTTAAATGTAATGCCCATAATGTAATGCCAGTTTTTCAATCCAGCATTTGTTTTTGAAAGCAGCCAGCTCTGCAGTTTAAACACTGCAGAGGTTGAAAAGAACAGGAGGTAGGGGGGGCAAAGTTATTCTTTGGTATGTTATGCTACTTCAGGCCTCAAATTTAGGTGCTCTGAACTGCACACACCCCTCTCTTCTCTGAGTAAGTAACAAATTTATGCTCCTAATGTTTGTCCCTGTGACCCATGCCTAGGCTGGATGGCTGAACCCGCCTTGCAGGGATGACGTGATGACAAGATGACATCTTTTTAGTGTCAAATGCTGCTTTCCGTGGCAGATGGCCACTAGGGAGAAAGAGCAGGCTGTGCATGGGAGCAGGACAGCACTCTCGGCACCGCCGGTGTCGAGGGCTGGGGCTGGCAGGGTAGCGCTGTCCCTGCGGGTCCCCACGCACCGAGCATCCCCAGGCGGCTCCGCAGCGTGACCCGCAAAGGCTTCCAGAGGCGGCTGCTGCCCCGGTGACCCCCGGGCACAGCAAATCAGGCCTTCTTCCTGCGGGGAGGCACAGGCTAAGCCAGTGGGAGGTTGGCGTGTCGGTGCCTCAGCGGAGCCCGGGGCGAGTGCCCGTCCGTCCCTTGTCCGGAGCGGCGCTGCCCCGCCCCGCGGGGGTGTCCCTTGGCCGCAGGAAGGGACAGCTTTGGAGCAGCTGCTGCTCCTGTCCGTGGGTGTGACTGCAAAGGCACTCGGGACAGCCTCGGCTGGAAGGCTGCAGGCAAGAACGCTAAGCCCTGCTTGTCATTTTAACTGAGTATTATGTAAATCAAATGGAGCGGCTGTTAAATTAAAGCGTGAGAAGGTAATGCCTTCAGGTAATGCCCGCTGCAGCCAAGCCACTGGATTTTAAGGAATTATAGAATTTGTTATTTCCTTATTTCTTTCCATGGGAAATGGAAATAAAGGCTCAGGGAACAAAAAACAAAACCAACCTAATTATTGACTTCCCTGAGGAGACACCCTGACAGCTCCCACACAAAGAATTTACCAGTGCTGGGGCGGGGCAGCGTCAGTGGTCACAGAGAAGAACAGCTTATCACAGAGCCTTTCTCAAGGAAAACTAGACTCATTTTTACACCCTGTGGGAAATAAGCAACTTTTCCATAGGACTTGCAATAAAGAAACATTTTCTCAGAATGGAAAATCTGAAAAATCTGCTTTCTGAAATCTCCATAGGAAGTATCCTGGATATTAATTTAAATACTAGTTCTGATATTTTGTGTAAAAATCTCATTAGGAAAGAAACAAGTAAATTTAAAATGATCTAATTTTATTGATTTTGTGTCTATATTAGCTTCGAATGTTACCTAAGAAAATTTCACTCCAAAGAACAAAACTGCTTGGCTAATATTAATCTATTCATTATATTCTTTTAACTAGTGCAATTACTAAAGTTTCTGAGGCATAGAAAAAAAGATGAAAATTCTAGATTAGGACTATATCATAGCCTTTCAATTAAAATATTTTAAATTAGAGGTCAGATCTAGATTTGTAAAAATTTTGAAAAAATCAAAACATCATCTTGCTTTAAGAAGAACAACCCTTCCTGTTTTCTTTAAAACAAAAATTCTACCCAAGCATTCCAACTATTGTTAAAGTATTAAGAAAACCCTTCAGACGTGGACCACTGCTGGTGCTGCAATGAGAGGTGACATTGATGTTCTGAGCAGCTGATTAGCAGCACTGCTGGACACACTGTGATTGCCTGAACTCAGGAGAATTTTCAAGATTTAATATTTTTCCTAGATGAAAAGCTAATTTAAATATTATTCAAATGTAAAATCTTCTAGAAATTTGGACTGAGTCTATTGAGACCTTCCAGTTTCATTTGAAGACTTTCAATGTTATAAAGTCAGTTTAATTTCCCTTTTAAAAAATCTGAATGAAAAAGGGAATTTTCTCATTTGAAGATATTTTCTTCTCATTTCCTTACCTGTCTTCTGTTTCCCTCCCTGTTTGACCAGATTTGATTTTTGGGCTTTTGCATTTTTAATGTATTGGCATTTTCATCTGAAAATACATCATAAAAATATTCCTGGACATCTCTGTTTAAACTCTAATTGTATTTAAAATATAATTATCAGTTGTTTGGGTATGCTCAGAATTACATATCAAACTCATGCAGAAATGCAAATACAATTCATAGAAACACCCTTTCATCTGTTCCATTTTCTAATGTATAGTTTACAAAATGTTTTTTGTAAAAGTACCGTGCAGCAAAGATAAAATCACAGTGGAAGCAAAATAATTCAGACAAAGGAGGAGATAGTTATCTTCCCTACAGATTTTTGCTGTTGGCTGCTTTTTGTTGTCTGTTATGTGTTTGCATTAATGTCTGAAAAATAGTACTTGGCTGGGTCGTTCACAGGTTAGACAGTCACTGGCTGAAATAATTCTAGGAGGTTTGATGCTTATTGAAGACTTAATTTAGTCTTTTACTGTGTTGCATTGCAAATAGTCAGATTCTGATTTTATTTACACCAAAATAAACAGAGTATAACTACATTCAGTTTAGAGGAACTACTCCAATATACATTCTTAATTAAGAACAGAGTCTAATCCTTCATCATACTTATTTATGTATCTCTTGGCATACAGAGACAAGGAAGCAGTTGGTGGCAGTTTTGTCCAAGGTGAGGAGAGTTTGCATTCAAGTTCTTTTGGTCATTTGTGTTTGATAAATCCTGCTGGCACTTACCCAGGTGTGGGGTTCTCTTGGGTGCTGGAAGCAGTGCAGCAGGTCTGCCTCAAGCACAGACACCCCCAGGAAATACCGGGGACTGCACAGGGGTTCCACACCTGGAGCATCCACTGATTAAATCTACATTGTGGGCTTGACCATGACCGTATAGGGCAGCATATTCCTTAATTTTTTTTTTTGATAGCTGGGCCATCTTAGATGCTTATGTTGTATTGTCTAGGAAGCTGTGCTGCACCAGCATGGTGGGGAGTATTTCAGCCTGTGCCCAGCATGTGAACTTCTACAGAGACTGGCTTGGGAAGGATGTGCAATCTTGGTAGCCTGAGAGAGAAAAGCTCTGGTGTGAGCCCCCTTGATATCCTTAGAAATGACAATGATTCATGTACAAACACAGAGTTTATATTCCCTCCATAACCTTACCAGCAAGGGAAGGAAAACGTCTCTGCCTTGGCAAGAGTCTCCAGTGTAGTCAGAGCTTTGGCTGCACTTGTGTGTTTATGCATTCTAACAACTCCATCACAAATGTTGTCACCAGATACCTGGGTTCTAGCCATGATAACTTTTCCAAATGTTTGCTCTTAGGAACGTGCCCTCAGCTGTATTATAGTTACTATAAACAGTAAGATATCGTGTGAATTATTTTTTTATTTTCTTTACTCCGTAGCTTTTCTAGTCAAGGATGAAATATGCATGGTGTTATTTCCACACTTCTTGTGTTTTCTATGTTTTTGTGCTAGAGAGATGTTGTTACCTGTTTTGTGTAAGACCTTATATCCTGAGATAAAGAGCAGAGAGACACAGTAGAGGGACCAGCACCACTGGAGTTAGTACAGAATGTGCATGTGGCATTTCAAAAACAATGTTTGGCCTCCTGGAGAGAGCCAGTATAATTTTTAATCAGGAAAGTATTTGAAGGGTATTTTCTGTGAAGGAAAGTTTTAGCTGTGTAATATAGTTATGTGGACAAAGGCTGCAGAAACACTGTCTAAACAAAGTGGGGTTATGGTATTTGGGGGGAAAGCAAGATGAGGAAAAGTAGGGGTTCACTGTTTTGATGCAAAGGAAACAAAGTGTCTTTTCATGTTATTTTGGATCAATAGCAGTGTCCCAAAAGACAGAACTTTGAGGGAAGAATAACCAGCTCAATAGAAAAAGGAAGGAACTACCTTTCTGTGTACCATTGTAACAAAGCACCCATTAGTCTGAGTGATACGACATTTAAAACTCTCCTTTTGATTTCCAAATACTTTGGCTCGAAACAAATCTGCAGAAGGAATTATGAGAGGGTCAAGGGAATAAACAATATCTTCATCAGGCTGAAGGAAAGCAGCAGAGTAGTAAGAATTGAACATTCCAAATTGGCAACAGGGAAAGGAAACTACTTTCTCTATATCACATGGAAGTTTCTAGTACCTGGATGGCAATTAGGATTTTATTGATGAGGCTGATTTTAGGCCTAAGAGATTCTGTTAGAAATGTATATAAGTAAACACAACCAATTCAAATTTCAAGTGGATGTAAAAAAAAAAAAAAAGAAAAGTAGTTTTGAATAAGTACTGTGGAGCAGATGCACAGAGTATTTTATTCCTTAGCTATAACTCTGCAAATCTCAGAGCCATGTTTCCTTTAACCATGGAAAAATCTCTGATTATTCATCTCAGGGTAAACATCAAATTTCTGTATATCTCTGTGGACTTTTTTTCCATAGCAGCTCAGCTTCAGTGTGTTTACTCAGGGAGATAATGTGCACACTGGAAGAATCATGAAATGACCACCCCAAAGTCACTCAGAGAACCACCCCTCTGCAGAGCAGTTCATCAGCCCAGGGATGGACTGTCCCAGTAACCACTGCACCTGAAAACTTCCCTGTGCTGCAGACAGTCCTAAGCACTGTAGGTGTGGTTAGTTTGGCCTGCCCACTTCCAGGTAAGCTGTGTTTTTTGCATGTCACAGTGTGTTTCTTCCCTTTCCATAAGGAATTGCTGCTAGCTTTGCTGAATGCAAGAAAGGCACCTCAATTCCATTCCTGTAAGATCAGCTTTTTGGCAGCCATACAGCTTTCAGGAGAAAAGAGGGAGAAAAAAAAGAAGAGCCAGTTGGGAATGAGGGGATGTCAGGATTTTTTAAGTGCAGGAGTTGTTCTAACAGCAGGTCCTTGTTAGAAGTGTGTAATTTTTGGACACGTCCCTTGCCTAGACTTTGTGCAGCACAGTAGCATTTCCAGAAATGAGCTGTGGGAGGGCCTTTATCCCTAAATCACACAACATAGGTCAAAATTTGTGTTTTAAAACCCAAAGTCTCTGAGTGCAAAAGGGACACTATTTCTGAGCAGCTGATTTTGTTACTTTATTATAAGGTTTAAAGCAAAACGCAATAGCAACCAAAAAGAAAAAAAACTGCAACAAAAACCTAGCAGGTTTTTCTTCTTCAGTTTTAGAGGGAAAAACTTTGCTTCCAGGGTGAGATTTAACATGCCAAGTCTCTGGCCAGTGCAAATTTTTAAAGCTGTATCATAAACCTCTGAAAATAGGAATTTATAATAGAAATGCAGACATACATTTAATTATATCGTCATGAATGGCGCCACTGTAATTAGCTAACTTCTATATGATGCCAAGTTTTAAACTATTTTACTTTTATGGTACTGGATGTCAAAAGCTATTTATTTTAGTTTCTTGCTTTTTTTCTTTTATTGTCTTACTGACCTGGCTAACCAGGTTAGGAAAATGGCTTGCAGGTTTTCCTTCAGTCCTGAAGAACCCTTGCAGGTTAACCTCAATGGTTAGCAGATTTCTAGAACCTGAGTTGTCAAAGGGAATGGATTGCTGCAAAGGCAGGCAGCAGGTTATCAGCAGAAGCAGACTTCTGAGAATAACCTTGGACTTGTGGTTCCCATTGAAGGGCTTATTCTGAGATGACCAACAATCTCAGCTGGACAGAAATCTGCTAATATTTGGGTATGATATATACTTTCAAGGTGACAATTAAAAAAAAAAAAAAAAAAGATAAAATACAGAGAAGAAAAGGAACATAATCTGTTTTAAAAATATAGTATTTCCTACAGGTTCAAAACCAGAGAAAGGTGCTTATTGGAGCACCTTGGAGATTATGGAATGAGAAAATCTCTTCCCTTAAATTTCTGGTTTCAAGTAACTGTAACCCTTTTGCACCTCTTTGCTTTTTAGGTGCTTTATAGTCCACACAGGGATCACTGTTTCATCCATCACTTAAATTCAGTTTCCTCTATGGGTGAATACAAAAACATTACAAAAATATGATCATTTACATTGCAAAGCAAAGATGAACGTGTTGTTCATTTAAAGAACCATGAGAATCTGTGATTTAACTACACATGCTCAATTACTATTTGAATTGATAATTATAGCTTAACAGATCTCATAATTGAAAACAATCATTATAATTTGAATGCCCAGACAAACTCTTGCCTGTTTTTTAAGATGGTAAGTTAGACTTTCAGGTTTTTGTTTTCAAAGAGAATGAAAAATTTTATTTCCTCAAAGAATATCCATATGCATACAATATCCTTCTAAAGTCACTCATTATCCTTAATAGTTAACACATCAGTGTTTACATGTGTGTATTATATATATTAATTGGGACTAATATTGATATGCTTGATACCAGTTTTCTCAATTATAGTTGATGAGGATCTGAAGGTAAAACTAATTCAAACACACTGCTCCCCAAAGGCTATTGCTCATCAGAGATGATCTATGTCTTGCTGCCCTCCTTTTTGGCTAAGAATGATGTGTAAGGTTATGCATTAAGACAATCCTACTTCTGGGATTTCTTTTGATTTGAGACAATGTGAGGTAGTACTGTTCCAGGAGTGTTTGGGCAAGTGGATGTTAGCAGGCTTTACAGTCTGACAGTCCTGAATTGTTTTGTCCTGTTTTCTGCTGATCTGCATTTCTTAAGATGTGCCATCTAAGTTGATTTCTCCCAATGAAGCTTCTGATGGTAATTTTCAAAGCATTTTGCTATTCAGTAGTCAACAGCACAGGAGGAATTAGCATGGATTCTGTTGTACTTTTTGGTCAATCTTTTTCTTCTCTTGGCCATGTGCTTATCACCTTTCCATGGCAACTCTTATTTTTGTGATAAGTTTTGTCTGGATGCAATTTTCTGGCTACAAGGAGTTCCACACATGCTATTACCCTGTACAGAGCTGACAATGCAAACTAATGACATGAGCTCAGTTACCACATGCTCCCTTATTTCATGTTGGCTTATTAAAGGATCCTCAGGCAGATCTTGCCAGCTCTGATGCATATGAGCAATCCTGCTGATTGCAGCAGAACTGCCCAAGTGGGTAAGGAATGAGGGACTGGCCACTGAGAGAAGAACAGTAATTTCTGCTCAGACAGGGCATGTCAAACCGGTGGCCACCAGCCAGTGTGATGGAATTAATGAGGGGAAACAGTAGCCAGCAGTGACAAGTTGGGATAAACTCACAGAGTAGCACTGTCACATCCAATTACTGTATTTCATTGTTGTTCCCTGAAAATGGGGAACCCTCTGACAACCTCCATGAAAGCTGAACTGGAAATTCTGGGAATAGAAAAAGCCAGTATGAGTAAAGTTTATGCTGATCCCCTTTAAAAAAGAACAAATGCTAGCACAGAAAAAGCCTTGCTTTTCCTTTCCTTTCTGTCCTTGACTTTGCTACAAAGTCTGCACTTTGATGCCTGGAAGGAAGTGTTAAAATAAATTGTTTTCAAATGAAAAGAAAAATAAAAGTTTTGAAAACATTTTTTGTCTATGCCTAATTTTGTTCCTAATTTTGGAAGTGTTGTTCTTTTGCAAAGCATATTTTGATCTAAAATTCTTGTATAAACCAAATTGGACTATCAAGATGCCTGGGATTACTTTAAAAAGTAAAACCCAAGGCATCTTTTTCCATGCCTAATAAGGGCATTTACTGGTAAAGGAACCAGAGAACTAGCCCAAAGAGTGTAAAACCCCTGTTGATGCCAATGATATTTTACTCCATAGAATACTTCATTCAACCATGGATTCAGATACAGAAGAAGGAAATAACAGCCTGGAGGAATGATTCATGGGGAATTCTTTAATTCTGTCTGGCAGAATGATACTTTTAGCTGGGAAAAATCTCCTCGTAGGCCGGTAGGCAGCAGACTCTCCAGCACAAAGCCAAATGACATCACTGGCTTCTCTATGTAACAAAAGGCCAATGGCATCCCCCCTTGCTGAGTGAAAATTAGCAGCAGGTCTTTGCACTGTGCACATGCTTGGAGAGGAGGGAATTGTGTCATTGTTATTTGCTATTTCCGCAAGCTGACACTTATCTTGTAAGCACATCAACTGTTTGCTTTAGCTCCACAAGTCATTTCCTATACATTATATCAGTTAGTCATGCTGCTCTGCACTGTGTGCAAAAGAGGTTAAATTCCACATGTAGCGAAAGAAAAGATGAAGAACTGTCTAAATAATTGTTTTAGAATGGGAGCAACTATTAATTTCTTTAAAAAGGAACTGTGTCACTAAACTGTTTCAGACTTTTGTGTCCACATTTGGAGCCAGATCAGTGCATCAAACACTTAAACTCCTTGAAGATAAAGTAGATCAGATCAACTCAAATTCCAACAGACTACTAAATTAGAATCATAATTTTCCTTGATTTTTACATCTCAACAAAGGACACAGACCTATCTGGAGAAAGAACAGAGATGATTATAGATGCAAACAGAGGAAGATACCAGGGTTTTTTTTGTTTTTTTTTCCCATACATTTGACATATGTAAAGAAATACATTTTTGTAATTGTTGCATCTTCACAGCTATTGCCCACTTTTACCAGCGAAGGTTTGTCTGCTGTATTGTTGCTGGGGAATTGTTGTATCATTGCTATGGAATTGGAAGTAGTTTTTTCCAGCTCTAATATCATTGAAGCTTTGGTTTTGGTTTTGGTTCTGCCTTTTTACAGTAATGTTTGCTTACTCTTTATTTTTATTTAATTACTGTCATGCATAGTGCTGCACTGTACTTATGAGACTATACCAAATAGAACTGTAACTCCTCAAGCACAAGGGGAAAGTAAGAGGGGAAAAAGAAAGCAGAACTATAAAGGAATAAAACATTCTTTGGCAAATAATAATTAATATTTTATTTGGCTTGGTCTGAAACATAACATTGTAAGATTCTGTTAGAGAGCTAGAATATAGGCTTCTTTCAGTGTCTTGGCTCTATAGTAAGATCCTGAAAAGTGTATTTCCTTAATCCATGATTGAATACAAACTTATCAGTCAAGATTTTCACAGTCTGTAGATTTCTACAATAGAAAGAGTTCAAATACTCAAGCAATGCAGAGTTCACATTTTTTTTCTTGTTCTCACTATCTTATTCCTGTGTAACTGTAATAACATCACTGCTCTTAATATTTTCTTTATTTTTAAATATTCCAGGACAACATTATAAAGTCTTTGTGGAGAGAAAAGTAAAAAATTATGGTTTAAATTCTCTAGACACTTAAGCAAGTGCTTAATTTAGAGCATGTGGGTAATCCAAATTTGCTTTAGTCATTGGCTTCTGGACCAGAGCCAACACATTTGGAATGCATCCTGCATATTTATTCTACTGTATGCATGATTCAATCACATGTGTGCAAAGTTGTTTGTGATTAAATTTGTCAATTAAAGTAACTGAATTGAAATTTAACCTGAGAAAAAATTACAGTGAATGACACTCCTATAATAAGGGTAACATCAAAAGGCAGAGAAATCTTTCATTTTTCCAAAAAACTCTAGCATTTGAGGCCAAATATCTGTGTAAATTTGGTGGGTTTTTCCTTTCTTGAAAACTAATTTAAAAAATTGAAATTGGTTTGATTTTTAAAATAAGAAAAGATGATTGGTGTGTTGCCCTTCTGTTGTAAGGTGTTTTGGATCATGGTAGTTTGCCCCAGCCAAACCATCTGTAGTTATGCCTACTGGAGCCCTCACAGAGAGACCAGGCTGGAATTACCCTGACCAGCTTCACCTGGCTGTTCACCTGCAGCTGCAGCAGATCAGCTCCTGGAGGGGTTTTCAGCCCAGCCAGAAGGAGCTGTCAGAGGAGAAGGTGAAGGTAGGTTTGTATCTGCTCCCTGTGCTGTCTGGTTGTTTGGATTTCCTGGACTAACTTGGCTGCTGATCACTGGATGGGTTTTGTTGCTGCCATCATCTTGACTCTGCTTGCCTGGATCTGGAGCATCAAGGACTGAAAGGTAAACTGAGCTAAAGTGACAAAGAATTGGGAGAGGAGAAGCTGAAAAAACTAAGTACCAAGACAGTGAGGAATAGATAAAAAGGACTGTGCTGCATGGGACTAAAACCAATCTTATTTTCTGAAAAGTGTGTGCAGAGCTCTTGCACAAAGTAGAGGGACTAATCAAGCAAGGTGTGATCTCATGCACTGCAGTTGCAAGATGTATATGTGCTGTATTATGTAGAAGTTGTAAAAAGTGTAGGTAAGTGTATAAATAGTGTATTATGGATAAGTAGGTAAAACTAGAGTAAGATGTATAAGTAGTGAGTTACGTACAAGGAAGTGAACTGTATAGGTTATGCATAAGTATGTAAAAGTAAGTAAAATGTGTAAGTATAAGATAAGTAAGCTAAATACACAAAAGAGGTGATAAGTAGGTATTAAGTAAAAATTGGAAGATGTGTGAGCTCCCCCATGATGCCCAAAGAGGTGATGCATATTTTAGAGTATTTTAAAGCTTCTGTGAAATCATAATGATTTGTTGTACGGAAGTGCTGAGTTCCCCTACCCTTCATAGTCTCCACGTGTTTCTTTTGATTCTTAAGTGTGCCAGAAATATCTGGAGAAGGTGCAGCTAGTTTTCTCATCTGATTTCTTCATAACTTTCCGTTTGGTTCTCTAAATATTGTCCAGAAGAGTTTCTGTGGAAAAAAACTTCCATTTCAAATTTTTTTTTGCAAAGTGGTTCTTCTTTTGAGGTTTGTTTTTTGTGTGATGTATTAAAATAAAATGTTGTTGTTCCAGAGCCACTCCTTTGCTCCTGTCTGCCCTGGTGGATGATTTCTGAAAAATATAAGAGATGGTTGGGTACCTAAATGCTGCTACTGAGATAATTTACATTTATTCAGACTCTCTGTGTGTATTTGTTTGTATATTTATTTTGTTTTCATATCTATTACATATATATGAAAGGGAGAGAATTCTATTCCCTTGGTAAGAACTGGTTGGTAGTAAAGAGCACATAAGGTGTTCTAAAGAGAAAGAAGTTAGCTTCGCCTTGGTCTGTCTGGAGTCCTATATCAGTTACTTATATTCTTCAAGAAGCTGTAATCTCTAACAGCTGTTGTTCTGCTCTGTCATTTTCTGTTTAAAGAACAAATGTGAGGATCTATTATTCTTTTGCAGACAAGTTGAGTGGGCCTGACTGATAAACTCCATCTTTTTCCATCAACAGGAAGGAATTATGTGTTTTTATTGGTATTCATATTATTAATTTCAGAAACATTGAGGGTGAAGGGCTTCCAGGATGGCTGGAATGACCCTACAAAATGTTAAATGTGCTACACTAGGAAGCAGAAATTTCCTTTGGTTTCTTCTGATGGAAGCATAGGCTCTTTGTTCCCTGCTTCTCTGATTCCTGGACTACTCTCTTCAAAAGAAATTTCAGCTTTTTGTGTTATTTTTAAAACAGGAAGAAATGTTTTTTTCTCTGTTTTTAACTTTGTCATTGAAGGCAAAACTTGAAAGAACTTTTTAATATAAGCACAAAAACACGAGCATCTGTTTTCCTGGTGAAGAGTGAAATGTCTCAGAGGAAGCTCCATTGCAGGATGACTTGTTTCCATCCACACCTAAG
Source organism: Lanius collurio (assembly GCA_020086605.1). Classification (NCBI taxonomy): domain Eukaryota; kingdom Metazoa; phylum Chordata; class Aves; order Passeriformes; family Laniidae; genus Lanius; species Lanius collurio. The sequence continues at coordinate 5,056,798 of JACBWW010000022.1, forward strand.
CCAGCAGCATGTGCTGCAGCCAGCACTGGCACTGAGGGGTTGATGTTGCTCAGACATGCTAACGAGTGGAAACCTCCCTTGTGGAAACTTCCTCGTGGGAGTGGTGTACAAAGCTAGCTATTTATAAAGGGCTTTTAAAGGACATACTTAAATAAAAATCTTTGGTGCTTGTGCAAGGTCACAGATTATTATCTTCCACTTTACAAGGGAAATTCAACCAAAAGCATGAGCACCAAAGAGAGTTTTCCTATGGTGCTCTGATCTTACTTTCATTTGCATGGGATCTGGCATGCAGTCTGGAAACTAAGCTGAATTTTATGTCATCACTATGGCTCCACTGGGGATTTAATTTCTGAAACCATGAGGCCTACTTGAAGAGGTTTCAAAAAAACAAAAAAAGGGTCAATATGCTGAACACTATTGAAAATAAGGATGGAATGCTTTATCTGTGACACTGCTGGAGGCCACAGGTCTTTCTTGGGACTCCGGTCTCTCTCAAACCTTCACCAAATTCCTAAAAAGATGTGTTATTATTCTAGAATAACAGCAAGTGACATGAATATCAGCATTGCTCTCAGGACCTCTCTTAGGGGTAGAGGCATATGTGTGAGAGTTTCAAAAGGAACAAATAGATAGCAAATGGAAGCATTAGCATGTCCAGAATTATGCTTCACTACAGTAATGTCATTATTTAGGATGACTTTGATATGGTGTCCTACATTTTGACCAGCTTGCTTTCCTTCTCCTGTTCACCTTCAGAAGATCTCTAATGGACATAGTAAAAATTACCCTGAGCTGTTATTTCTGCTTTCATCTTCAGAGCAGTCTGGTTTCTTGAATCCATGCGTGTTGGGTTTTATTTACCTGACAGTCAATAGAGACTATGAAATTACTAATGGTAGAATCAAGGTTCCTAACAACTTACTGCTATTTTTTTTTTTTAATCATCCAGCTCTCCTTTTCTGTTTCCATATAAGCATTTATGCAAGCATTTTTGGGGTAGTGGATGATCTCTTCTTTATTTACCTGTTGCTGTTTATTACTGAATAAGAAAGTTCACTCACATGCTGCTCAGTAAGCCAAAATCTGAAATCCCAGCACTAATTGCAACATTTTATTTGATAATTTTGAGTACTTTACCTTGTCAGGTCAGGTTTGAGTGCTTCATTCTAAAGTCTGCAAGTCAGCACTCCTGTGTTTTTCAGGAGGTACTGCTTTCACTGTTTTCACAATGTAGTGACAGATAACCATTACATACACAGATCAGCTGGACAATAACATCCTTGCTTGCAGATCTGTGCAGCCAGTGCAGAAGCATAGAGTGGAAGGATGTAAGACATGAAGACTTCTGTTAACTCAGAAGTTACCTTTTGTTCTTGTTGTTAGACCCAAAGGTAATGATGACTTTCAATTAGCATGACCTGCTGGAATGTTAATGACTGGGAAACAGAGGGAGGTGGGGCAGTGGAATTATCAAGTGGGATACTATAAACCTTGAATGAAGGTTTGGGTTTGTGAAAATCTACCTGATCAAGCTCTTTTTTTGCCTTGTAACATTCCACTTATGTATTATGCCAGCCTTTGTTTCCTTAGGCTAGCTTGCTATCTGGAAGTAAACACTGAATTACCCCAATGTAAAGTTTATACTCATCCGCTGGCAAACTGCAGTGCTCCTGACAACAGCGGTGCCATAAAGTATACCCACTTGAAAGGACAGCACCTGGCTAATTTACTGACATGCATTCCTGGTCTAGCTGCTGAAGGATGATGGTTCTCCACAGTTTTTTGAGTGAGTCTCAGATGACTTTTGAATTGATTTGAAGCATGCCTTTCACTAAGAAATCGTTACTTCCCCTGAAGTAAGCAAGGTGACTGCACTGCTCCCCAACTATTGCTGTGTCACACCAGGGAATTTCCCTTCTGAAGGGAGTCAGCAGTGGTGCAGGCAGAGGAACCTGCTAAATTCATGCTGACAAATGGGAATTTACAGAAACTTGGATGCCAGCAAGCTGCAGCTGAATGCATAAAGAGGATTGGATAGACAAAGCAGGTGGTTTATGAGAAGGCTTTCATACTCAGAAATGCCAGATGCAACCTTTGTTCTTTTAGGAGACATTGTTTTACTAGAGATAAGATACTGCATTTCAAAGAATCCAAGTGCTTACAAACCAATGGTGAAACAGAAACCTGACTTGGCTACTCGAGTGCTGAGAGCCTGACTGTGGTGGGAATGAATGTTTTATTAGCCTGGGCTTGGTGCAACTGTGTTAGTTGTGTGACTGTAAAACTTTAATGAATTTTCATGCAAATTCCCTTAAAACACTCTCCTTAAAAGCTTTAAGAAATTACCTTCATGCACGACTTCAGTTATATTTTGTAGGAGAAAACATATTACAGCATTTTTTTTGTAATAGATTTTGAGAAGATATTTCTCCTCTAGCAGCTTCTCTGGGGACAAGAGTCCCTCCAGACCTTGGTGGAGATATTGATGAAGATACACTAAAATCCTCTTATCTACCCACTCATCTATCTACAGTAGCTATGTGTCTCACAAGCTGTTATATTTAGGCATTATACCATAATATTGTGATTTCTTTCAGGCAGAGAATTTAGAGTTTTATAGGTTAGAACAAGTGCAGTGCTCATCTCTGGAAGTGATGGTAGGTGGTGTCTTCTCTTGCTTTTCATGGAGAAGCAAAGAGGAAGTCTGAGCCAGCCCATGCATTTAACAAAAAAGTGCAGACATATCCTATGGGACTGAACAAACTTAGATTAAAGGCATTGTGTATGAAGATGTAAGGGGAATTAAAATATTTTGAATTATTTGTGTACTTACGAAAGTACAATTTATTTGCTTCTTTTTAACTTAACGAAAAACTCAACCATATAAAAGTTCCACACCACGCTGAGTGTTTTGAAGGCTGTGTATTTTCTAGTGGTAGTTGGTGCTGGGGTGAGGGCATGAGGAGGGTAAGAGACTCAAGGAAGCACCTGACAAAATTAAATCAGTGAAGTATAGATATGAGATAACAGTCTGCCATTTACCTGCTGACTCACTACATTCTTGCATCCTTTCTTTACAAAATACTATTTACTGGAGAGGACCTTCCTAGAGCAGTGCCCCAGCCTGCAGAAAGGATCACAATACAGCACAGAACTAGCAAAATCAGGAAGTTGTCACAACATTTTTAAGGCTGCCCTGGACCTAGCACCCCAAAATGATTTCAGTGCATGAACTGAAGGTTTGAATAAGGGGAACTTACAGGATGGAGGAGAAAACAATTATTTGAAGTTACCCGATATGTTAATTAATAGTGGAGAAAATGCAGTGAGGTTTGGATTATACTTAAAAATAATTTTCAGGTTTACTGGTTTAATTCAGCAATGCAAAAATGGAAATGCTTAAATCTATCCAGCCACAGTGAGTTTTAGCTTGCAGCCTTGCTGCAGCCTCTCCACTAATATCAGAATAGAGGATGGGCGAGGCTGCATTTTGGAGTTAGATGCTAACAGCTGGCCAGATCTGTGATCTTTTACCTCTTGATCTTCTCTTAATCCTCCAAGTGTATGCTTAGAAGCAACAGCTTTCTATGCCAAAGTGTAACTGCTGATGCTTTCCAAGCCCTGTTTTCCAGCTCTAATAGTTCTGGTACAGTTAAGCTATATGTTTGACAATGTATGACTTTATCATCTGGGAAGGAGGCTTATATTTGGAATCCAGGGGGAACAAAGTAGAATTCAATACTTTCTAAGGGATAGCTAGGAGTCTGGTTTTTAGGGCAATCATACCAAGTTACTAGAAATTAAAAGAAGAGACTTTTGTAGTAAATTCCTTCAATGGTCTTGAAAATAATTCTATAATCTGATGTTATATTCTAACACACTTAAAAACAACGATTATGTGGCCACATCACCTCATCAGAGATGCAATCTATGCTTACAAATCTCTTTAATTGTTATGGGTAATTTCTGTTTTCTGGAGCATTTTATTTGTGCTGTTTACTTTTTAGGGTCTGTCATCGATTAAACAAATCCCAAGGGATTTTCTGAAAACTTACTAGAGTACAACCTCTTCATGTACCCTTGTTCTGTTTGTCTAAAACTGCACCAAAGCTGGAACTAAAGTATGTGTGTGGGAAGGACATATGGCTAGGTAGAAGACAGCATATGTCTTTAGTATGCATTTACCATGCAGTTAGTTTAGACAGCATCTGTTGTTTGTTTAAACGACTTTTTTTTTCTTTTGTAGGGGGAGGGTACAGTCTGTTTAAAGGGGACCTGCAAAAGGAGGGAGGGGAAGTGTTTGTCTGTTTTCTTCATTTTTTTCCCCCCTTCTGTTTAAGGAAGAATTGCTTTGGCTTGTCTTTTGTCTTAGAAATATCAGGACTTTGAAGCACTATCTTTCATGGTTTTGTTGCAGGCATTTTTGGATCGCTGAGGCTCTGGGAGTTTTTGTCAGCTTTAAATGAAAGGGAGAGTAGGTGTGGGTTGCCAACAAAGAGCATTTTTCCTAGCCCTCCTACTGAAATGCATTTATATTTCTGTTACCATTAGAGCACTTGGGTATAGTTAGGACCCTGCAAGGCTGTTTGGTGCATAGAGCTTATTTAACATCTGCATTTGGCATGCGTTGTGGGGATCAGTCATTGCAGTTCAGGCTGCTGGTATTTACTTGGTGGGAGCAGATGTGCCTCCCCTTGCCCCTGGGAGCCCCTGCTCTGCAGGCAGCTGCTCCTGTACCCAGACACGAAAAAGCAGGAGAGGTGCAAGGACAGAGGTCCATTCTGTCTGTTTTATTCCAAGTGCTGGACTGGCATTGCTGCCCTGAGCTCTCTGGAGCTGCACCCTTCGCTGAGTGGGCACCTACCTGAATCCACAAGCCTTAGCTGTCTCAAATTTGCCACCAAGACTTCCCACCCCAAAACCCTGGCATACTCAGTAAGTTTTGAGCAGTTCCATGACCTCCCTCCTCTTCACCATGTTTTAATAGTCATGACTCTGTAACCAAAATCAGCTATTAAAGAATTTACACAATACCTCACACATGAATTAGGCCAGAACTTGGCAACTGCAGTGGTGTTTTGCTAAGCAAGTTACAAATATAGAGGCAGACTCAATTTTGGCAGGAAAGAATTCCCAGCTCATTTAATAGGCTTTTTACATGTAAGATCTCTCAGATGTCTCAAATCAATTGGTTTGCCACTTGTCTTTTAATTTCCAAGAAAAAGCATAGCAGGCAGACCTGGATTTCTGTGCTGCTTATTGTTTAAAGAATTCCCATACTAGAAAGAAAAAGAGGGGACAGAAGGAGAGGGAAGTGTCCTTTGTCACATAAGCATTGTAATTGTTCAACTGAATACTTCCAGTATTTTAATTTGAATTTTTTTATGGCCTGTTGGTATCATGAAAAACAATGTGTTCAGTTAGAAACTTCAGTTCTAAGTTTGCCCTCAAGTCTCACAGCTGAATAAACCCCCCCAAGTGTGAGTGCAACCAGCTTTGTGAAGTCTGGCCCACAAGGACACCTCCAGGTTCCCTTGAGTGGGAGCACACCAGTCAATTAGTTAAAGGAAGACTTGTTTTCAAAATGTTTCACTCTTGTCCCCATTTGTTGTTTATCCATTATTACTTTTATTCCAACCAACAAGCAGAGTGAATATGTTTCATAATTAAATATGAGAGCAATAAACCAGGTCTTAATTTTAGTAGAAGTAAGTACCCCTGACTTCTAGCAATTAATGAGGAGGAGGAGTGACTAAAATTCATGGAGGCAGATAGGTTACTCTAGGAAACAGGAAACAGAAAACAGAAACATTTTGATTAGAAAAAGACCTTTGTTGGTCTTTCAAAGCACTTTCTAACAGTTGTGTGAGAACTATCACACAGCTGCATTAAAGATGTCCTCTTTCTTTACAAGTTGCCTTTGCTTCAGAAGTCACAGGAGGGAGCTCTAAGGTGAGTGCAAAATCACCTGGAAAATGGTACTTGAAGAGTAATCACTGATAGTTCATCTCAAAATGTCTGCTGGGTTCAGCAAATAGCCATTAGACATCCAGTATGGATATTATCAATGAGTATAGATGAAAAAATAAGTATGTATTTTGCCTATACAATGCTGAGTGGCTGCAAGGAGGTGGGAATGGAGTGTTAGAAAGCAAAATGAGTTTGCAGGCTGAAAAAACATCCACATTTTCCTCTCTTAGAAAAGGTGTCCTTCTGTCAAAATCACACAAAATACTGTGCAATTAATGGATGGGAACAATCAGCTAGATAATACTTATTGTAGCTGTGTGAGAGGGCTGCAGTAGCTCACAAACTGAAAAAGAGGAGTATGTTTATCTCACATAAGTTCATATTGCATATGGAATTGCTTGTTCTTTCTGCCCTTGTCATCAGGCCTTTGTCCTTGGTTGGAGAGTTGTACAGGTGTGAACAAATTGGAAAGAATCCAGTGGAAAGGAAGGTGAATAAGTAGAGGTGTTGCAAACACGACTTGGGAGGAAAGATTGAATTAAATAGGATTGTCTGTTTAAAGAAGACTGATGGAAAACGTAGTATGCAAGTGTGCAAAAGCTGTGAAAAGAATGGAATAATCTATTCTCCACATCTGTGAGGCACAGGAAAGGAAATAATGAGCTTAGCTTGTGTCAAATGACTTCTGGCTTAATTTTTTTTTTTTTTTTTAGTATCTCAAATAGTTAAGATGAAAAAAATGCTAATGCACAGGAAGGTGCTGAAGCTTCGTTTTGGACATCTTTAGATAAACATCTGCCAGAAATAACAAGAGTATAATTGAGAGTGCTCTGGGAGTAAGGTTTAGTGCTCTGTGCTAAATACCTCCTTGAAGTTTTTTCTGGCCTTCTTTACCATGATTCTCTACTTCTGAGGACTTAAGTCTCAGTACAAATCTTGCTTATTCCTGTGTATCCTGCATGTCAGTGAAAGGCCAGGGTACCAGGTGGGGCCCTGGATACCTCAGTTCTGCTGTACCAATAATAAGCACAGGGAGTTTGTTTTGATAAACCCATTGTACCTCTTAGACCTACAAAATCTGAATTCAGTTTTCAGCAATTTTTCTCCCAGAGAAGAGTTCTAAATTCCATTACTGGACCAACTGTGCAGAAACAACCCTGCCAAACCTGCCTGAGTGCTGATTTGTGTATTTAACTGTAAGAGAGGGATAACCTTTGAAGATATGTGTGTTTGAACACTGGTTTGGCTGCATTAAAGGAAAAATGAAGACATGGAAATACGTTAAGCAATGCTAAATGGTTACTAGAGGTCTGGTTGAGGTGCTGCAGGGAACAAAAGCAAAATTTATTTTGGGGCAACATTTAACTATTGTATCTGAGTATTCTCAACTACTGATCCATATAATAGGCCTTGTATTTAAATTTTTTTTCCTTTGGCAGAAAGAATGCAGAAACAATTTTAATTTAAGTAATTTTATTTATATGCACTCCAAACATATTTGTATACACAGGGAGCTCCAATTGCAGTGTAATTAGAGTAACATGAGAGCCTTAAGATCAGGAGTTCAAATTTATATTTGTAAATATTTCACTAACTTCTAAATCACTCTTCAAAGATGTTTATTATCTCCATTTTCTGATTGATGAGGTTGTCATACTTCCAAACACAGGGAGAATGTTTCCTCCATATACAAGACTTTTATATCTTGAATATTTGGATGATCATAACTGTTAAGATAATTGAAACAGAAACTAAAATATGTAGATTGGAGAAGAAAAAAGGTGAGGAGCCTGCACCCATCTATCTATTGCATCTAGATTTAGTCCAGATTATTGTTATTTTTGCTGAACACTAATAGCTGCTCATATAACAAGCAAAATGAGACATATGAGCAGTATGGCAGAACTGTGTTTTTATTTTACAGGAAAGATCTGGGGACTTGGGTGATGGTGCAGACCTTCAGATTCTTTAAAGAAACCCTTCATTTTTTTTTTGTAAAATGTATTACAACATCAATCCATCCATGCAGTCCAAAGAAAATTTTGCTGTATGTGATCAAGTTACTTATTGGCATGTAAAGCTGGAAGTGATGTTCATGCAGCAGATTAATCTATTGATTCACATATTGCCAATAGGTTATGGCACAGTTTAGTCTGGATATTGTCTGTTCTGTTCCTTTCAGGAAAAAGTCTTTTGGACTAGTTGCTATTTCTGGAAATACCCTTGGAGAGAACTCTGGCAAATATCTCTTGATCCAAGACAAATGTGAAAAAAACAAGAGATTTTTGGCAAAAACAGGTTAGAAGTAATATTTCTTGAATGATATGATTTCAGAATCATATTTTAGTATTATAGCCTTTACCCAAGTAAGGCACTATCAGCAGGGATTTCTGTAATGATGTCTATGAGGAAGGATTCCTATTTCTTCTTTTCATTCTTCAGCAGGTTGTGGAGAATGTTTTGTGATTTAACTGAGTACTGAGAATGGTTCAGCTTGATACCAAATCAATCCTTTACGATCACTCGCTCTGGAATAACAGGTTAAGATTAGGGCTTGGGAACTGAAGACCTTCAGAATTCCACTAAATTCTGCTCAGCCAGAGAGCTCCACCATCAGTGTGATTGTTCTGCTCAGCTGGGAGTAGGGGTTGGGGTGGGGCTGGGGGCTGCCTGCATTTCCCTTGCAGACTTGCCCTGTCTGGAGACCTGGAATGAGGGTTTAAAGATGGAGCTGTAGCTCAATGCATGTTTGGGGTCAAAAGGGACAGAGTTAACAATTTAAAGGGGAAGTTCTCATTTATAATGAAAAAATACCTTATTCCAGTGTATTTTTAAGGCACTCTATTTGCAATTACTGTAGAAAGTCAATATTGTCTTGCTGTTGAGGTGCCTTTTAGCAGAAAATTGACAGCATTGTTCTTCAGTGAATGATGGACTACACCTGGTATAATTTGAAATTCATCAAACTTAGTTTTAATAGTAAGCAATAAGTGTAGTAAGCGTAGCCTTTCTTTGGATAATTTGCAATTTGTTTCTTCTGATATTTTAAGTAAAGAAATTTATTTTCATAATTTGCTGGAGAACAGATAAACTGAAATTATTTTATCGTTAGGAGTTAGTCACTCCATCTGCTAATTTATTCCCCAGTACAGCCATATTGTCAATTCGTTAACCCTTTCAGCAGGGAAAGAAAGAGGACAAAATAGTCTCTTGCTCCATGGAGGCTTCCTAAAGCTAATACATTCCATTAGCTGAAAAGCAGAAGAAGGCAAAAGGTATGTGTTTCATAACACCATTGGTATCATATACGTGAGGGATGAATTCTTCACACAGCTGAGGAGCTGAAAGAAACATCCTTGAGATAAATATGTTAGTGGTAGCTCTGTTGAGATGACTAAAATGGGGCGGGAGAGAGATTTTACCAACAGCTAGGATTAGGTTTGTGGTTTCTAGAAAAGATGAATTTCTTCTGAGGCTGCCTCCCTGCTGTGGGAGAAATGAAGTTGAATCTGGGTGTGAAAGCAGCGGCTGCAGAGGCTGGGGGCTCCTCCCGAGACGTGCACGTGTGGGAGGCTGGGCACCAGTCCAGCCCTGAGGAGCTGGGGGATCACCATTCCATTTCTGCCTCCACATACTTGGATTGCTTGGGATCTCTGAGGGGAAGAGAATGGCTTCGCTTCAATGAGGTCCCAAGAGAGACAGGATGAAGTTGAATTTTTAGAAATGGGTCTTCACTTGCTCTTTGGAGCTGGTTTTTTTTTTAATTTTTTTTTTTTTTTGTAGGCATATTTCCAAAATCTGCAAGGAAGGAGAGGTTTTTATTCCTCACCCTTTGAAGGTTGTTTTTTCCATTTCTATCTGTGGACGTAGTTCTAGAAATTACTCAGGTAGTCATTGGGTCCATAATCTGATTATTTTTCCTATTCTGAGCCAGAAATACCTATTTATTCTGTGACAGTAGTCCTTAACCATAAATACTTTTCTAGCAGCACTGCAGAAAGTTGAATAAATGTTAGCAAATAATGTTTCAAGGACATGGTCAGAGCCATGGCTTAAATGGGAACTGGGGATGCCTTGCTGTAGCCTCTGTGATGTGGGTTAAGCAGCAAGAAACAAATGACTGAATGTGAAACAGCACAGGCCACAGTTCTTGCAGTGTATAATCTAATGTGAAAATCCAAGCAACTGGGACTCACCCAGCTCACAGAAAGGTTTAATGGGACTTCAGGGGGCAGTGGACTTGAAACAGTGCTGGTTTTACTGAAATCTGAGTGTGTGCTGGGGGTGGGGTAGTAACTGCTGTACTATCAGCACTAAATTGCTGTTTACTGCTTTATGGAATTCTCTGCAATTCCTGCTTCTCCCCATGTTTTATTAATCAAAGTGAGGAACTGGGCTGTGTTCCTTCTGTACCACTTTTTTGGGTAAGGGGGAGGGATTCACTGTGTTTTCCAAAGGGCTGACCGAGTTTCTGTCCTTTCTTGTTCCCTTCCACAGCTTCCATTCATTTTATTGTGGGAAAAACCACCTGTGGGTAGATGGACTATAAAGGGATTTATTATTTCAAATGCCTTTGACTCAGAGATGTGAACACTATCTCTTGCTCTTCCCGTCTGTCTGTCTGGTTTAATAAATTTGTCCTTCCTTGCAAAGGAGGCTTTGATAAGAGGACATTATGTCCTCTGCTGATCACTTGCAGTGAATGACTGAAAGGAGCTTTCTTCAGTTCATCTTATATTAAATGGTGACTTCTAAGAAATTGTTACCTTGTTTCTTACTAGAAATGCTTCTTGAATCAGTCTATTTTTTTCTCTCTTAAATGCAAATCTCCTACTGTGTTCTTAGCACTTTGCATTTATATGACATTTTTCATCCAAGGCTTTCAAATTGCAGCGTGTTATAATTCTGTTGGAAGTATGAAAATTTTACCTGAGATACATGTCCTGAAAGAAGGTTGTAATCAGCTGGATGTCAGTCTATTTTCCCAGGTAAATAGTGACAGGAGAAGGAAATGGTCTCAAATTGCACCAGGGGAGGTTTAGATTGGCTATTAGGAAAAAACTCTTTATAAAAAGCATTGTCAAGCACCGAACAGGCTGCTCAGGGAAGTGGTGGAGTCACCATCCCTGGAAGTATTGAAAAGACGTGTAGCTGCAACCCTCAGTGGTATGGCTTAGAGGTGCACTCGGCAGTGCTGCATTCACAGTTTGACTCAATGGCTCAGAGGTTTTTTCCAACCTAAACGGTTCTATGTTTTTAATTAGACTACACAAACAGTAACAAAATCATGGCCCTAAGTCTGCAGGCTGATCCCACTGATTCAACCCAGCTCTCTCATGAATTCTTTGTGAAACAGAGTCTAACTTCAGATGCCTTTTTTCTGGAAATGAAGGAGCTCAGCTGCACCACATGATTAGTTTTTCAAGCAAATAACTTTTTCACTATCAATGGAGGGAGCCCAGGAGGAATGACCTGCAGGTGTGGAGGAAAATTTAACTTCCCAACCATGCAGTACTAACTCTTTGTTCTGCTGATGCAGGATTAGAGCTCAATGGGAAAGAAAAAGATCAATGACATTTAAGGCTTTGTCTTTACTGGGGTAGGATTTTTATGTTCTCTGAATCCATAACTGGGACCAGATTTTTCAGTACTACTTCACTCCCACTAGATCCTTAAGTATATATTTGACATTAAAAACAGCTCAACACCAAATGTAGTGAATACCTGAAAATCCATCCACTTATTTGTATAATTAAGTTCTTATTCCAGAAATGTAGCTTTGTATTTTTTAACACAGTCTTAATAACCCAAAATAACACATAAAATGTGTAGTGTGGGTGATATTTCTTTGAACCTAAAATAGTGGCAATTAACAGTGTCTTCTCACTGTTGTGGAAATTCCATTAACAAAAATCCCAAAATAAACTCAACTGAAGTAAGCAAACTGGTTAGGACAGAATTAGAAATTGTTCAGAAAGTTTCACAAGCTATTATGGAAACTTAAAGCACAAAAATCTTCAACATTCTTTTATTAGTAATTCATATTTCTTATTTCTGAGATGTGGATAGATCTGAACATATGACTTTAAACATTAAGATTTTATCCCCTAGTTTTCTATGCCCTAGCAAAGTAACTTGCTAAACAAAGGCAGAAGTGTTTTTTGCTTTGGTCAAAAGTAAAAACTGTCTATGATTGTCTTAAAAAAGGTTTGTTAAAGTGCTTGCATTTGGCAAGTATACATGTATATAATATTTGAAGGAGATTAATTTAATGGGATCATAACTCATAATATGGTCAGCACTGTAAGGTCCCATTAATATAATTCTTAGATTAAAAAGTTAATTATCCAAGCAAATTTGAGCCCTTTGATAATAGTACGGTCCTTTCTGGTCCCCATGGCTTTGAGTTCTTCTGGACCCAAGTCAGAGCTGTAGGGTTGTGCCCTCCAGCAGCCTCTCTCTGAGTGCTGACGTGACCCTTGGATCTCCTGATGAGACAAACCTCCTGCTTTGCAAATATCACTTGTTTCACCTGAGTAGGACAGGCTGCAGTACTGGAATGACACAGTTTAGCTTAGCTCTTGGAGCTGAGAGCCCTTGAAGAACATTTTGCCATGTTGCTATACAAGCCCAATGATCCCAACACTGTGGGAACAGCCTAGTTGGATGCTGCAAATGGATTGACAGGTCTCCACTGCTTATGTGGTTCTTGATGTGATGAAGCACAGTTTATTTTGAGTTTTGTATTCCAATGAAAAATCTGTTAGTTAAGATTCCATTTTGAGGAACTCAGAATTTGTGGGGATTTTTGCTTTTTTGTTTTGTCTTGTTTTGAAGATATAATGAGGACTTTACACTGGAAGCCTGCAGCAATCCTGTTATGCTTTGATTAATGTCACTATATAATTCTGACAAGCTGAAGCCCTCCCAGGGTGCTCATTCATCATGGATCTCTCTATAGCTCTTATTTATTTATTGAACAACATGTAAGCACAGTTCCCTTTTTTGTTTAATGTATCATCATTTCAGTGTATGTGGACTTCAAGGTTTCAGTTTTGTTGACAATAATGAGATCATCCAGACAATTATTGTTTGATTTTCACTTCACTAGTGAGGAAGATTAAAGAAGAGTTAAGGAGCTTTGTCTGTTTCCTCTTACTCATTTACTGAAGGGGAAGAAAAACTAACTGTTTAAAATGTATAAATTATGAGACTCACACTCAAACAGCACACGAGGAGACTGTGCACCATTAGTTCATTGGAGTTGTGAATGGGTCAAGATGGCTTCCTGCTTGACTAAACCATAATTTGGACCCTCACTTAATCAGCATGTGTGAGGTTAAGGGCCAACCAGATCCTACATGTGTACCATGTTCACTCATGCTGCATCAACTTCTTCCAGTGCAGAAATTCCTTGCTTGCAGAAGGATCTGTACCTAAGGGTATCCTGGTTCCTGCAGGCTCCCTGCCCTGCCATCTTTCATTTGGAGAATAAAAGTGAGTGAGAAACTGAATATGAACTTGTAACAGGATGCCACTCAAGGTTTCAAAATTGTGGGCATGCAGTGTCACAGGCCAGACATGGAACAAGGACGCTGGCCACGTTCTTTAGTGAGCTGGAAACTGCTCAGATAGGTTATGTACAAGAGTCTGAAGAGAAATTGATTCCCAATACAGAAATAACACTACATCTCCAAGAGAAACTACTGGTGTGGACACTTTAAGATCAGACAAAAATATCATGGAGTTGGAGGGAAATCAGAAAAGAGCTACAAACATGATTAAAGAGCACGGAAAGATGATGACAAGAAAAGATGAAAAGGACTAGATGTGTATAGCTATATGGTGACTAAGAAGGCGCATAGTCTACAGCTAATTGTAGGGTATAAATGTAAAGGAAGGAGTGTAACTGTCTGGGGTGTTATGAGGGCTCGTAACTGGGAGTAGTTGGATGAAATTAATCAAACAAAAATTTAGGCAGGGAAATTTCCAAACAGCAGACCATATGTTCCCTTCTGGCATAAAAACGTGTGAAGGGGAACAAAACACTCTGAAAGCCATGTGGCTTTTGAAGTGCAGCTGTTGTTCCACATTCTCTCCCCTGCTCTGTGAAACTGAGGGCCAGGGCCAGGTTTCTGAAGTGCACATATTATCAACACAAGTGTTAGAAAAACCAGGAAATCACTAGTTAAGCTTATCCACCCCTTGAAGTCCCAGTTACAAGTTGTACCTATGCCTTTCAACCTTGCCCATTTTTACTTCCCACATGTCTCCTCCCCCCACCCAAACCTTGACTCCCACTGAGACAGAGTGTTTAAAACTGTGGTTTTGCTTTGTTGGGAAAGCTGATTAAGGCTTTGAAGTATATGATTAACCTGAGGACAGTCTTTCAGTTCAGGATATGTTCAAGTGTGCAGTATTGAAGGATGGATAAGGAAAGGAGTTGGATGGTGTTTAATGGTGAAACAATATTTGAGACTAGTCCTGATACATAAATTTAGTACCTTCTTCCCTTCCATAGCTAATGTGTGTGGCTGAAATTACCACATTTTATGGAGGACAAAGTTATTCTTGTCTTCTGGTTAGCAGGTAGGAGTGCTGTAAAGAAAGAAATGTATTTTTATACCTTGTCAGGCTAAGAACTCAGGATTATTTTGTCTTTCTGAATAATGCAAATACAGGTTGTGGGTTTGGGGTTTGGGTTTTTGTAGGGTTTGGTTTTATTTTTTCTGTGTGGTGCCAGCTTGTTGGTTTTATTGGTGATGATGATGGTGGTGGTGTTGTTTTACAGTTTAAGGAAGACCACAAACATTTTTACAGACTTAAGAATACCTCTTGCTTTTTTGATGTGATTCAAAGCCTTATGTAGTTCCTAATGCCCTCCAAATTGCCCCTCAAATGCTTCCTAGCTTCCCCTTGCTCCAGACTCCTCCCACAGCTGCACTCCAGATTGTCCTGTGAAGAAGTACTCTGTCACCTTTGGGCACTAAATGCAATCATTCATATACTTAAGTGAGACTGAAATCTATTTGTTTAAATGCATGTCTCAACATTATTTATACAATTATTCTTAATTTCTTCTCAATTAAAGCCCACAAAACAGAATATGTCATAGAGTGTTTTGATTTTTCTGTTTGCATTTTTTTTAAGAGAAACATTTTGTTCAAAACAGTTCTCCTGTTTCTAGATTTTAAAGAGATTGGTTAAGGGAAAGAAAATAAGTCAAAGGAGTTTGAAGGAGTTCAGAGTATTCCAACTTGAAGTGCTTAAGAAACATGTGGAATTTCCATTTTCCATTAAAACAATTATTTTAGATGAAATCTACTGCTGATATAAAGAGATAATTTTTGCTTGCTTATAGTACCCATCAACTTGGTTTACAGCTGTTCTGAGTAGTCTTTATATCTTTCCATTAGACTGTGAAAGCTATAGGCTGTCTAAGCATTGTTGGTGATAACACCTGACAATGGTAAGTGCTCCATTTTATAAACAGACAATCAGTAGCTTTGAGCTTTCTTTTTATCAATATATGCATGTAAATAACAGCATATCAATGAAAACCTAGCAACAGGTCTGGGGTTTTTTATGTTCATTTTAATATTGTCAGACACCAAACAATAAAAGAAATAGACCTGCACATAAACTAAATTAAAATTTCATCAAAAGCACAAAGGTAAGAAAATTCTGAATTAAGTGAACCTTTGCCTCCTGCTGCATATCTAGATGTTGCTGGAGTTGCCTAACCTTGATTAGTGTCAACACCAAAGGCTATATGTTATTGCAGATCAACTTGCACAATTACTGCTGACATCCTTAATCTAGTTTTTTAAGCAGAAAAAAGGTAAAACAGTCTAGTGTTAAAAGCAGGAGCTAGACAAATGCAGGACTGAAGTGATGTGCCCATTTCTAACAGGAAGAGTAAATTAACCAGTGTAAAATTTACCTAGGGACACAGTAGTTTCTCCTTCACTTGAAGTCTTTGTATTAAGACTAGGTATCTTTTGAAAAAAGAGGTGCTGTAGATCAAACAAAAAGAATGGTTTTGATGCAGAAATTAATGGTGCTTTTGCCTGTGTTACCCAGGAGATCAAATGCAATAATCATAATAGCCTATTTTGATTGCAACATCTAGTGATTCAGTGAGGGAATTATGTATTCAGTAAAATACCTATAGACAAATAAATACTGAGGTATTTGGCTTTTATTTGCTACTTATATGAGATGTACTATCTCCAGTATTTTCTGTGGAGAACAGCAGGGTCTAGAATTAAAAAAATAATTTAAGATATACTGTTTCACCTACTTTATTTCAGTAAATAGAAAGTTTTCATGATTGTGTTACCATGTGAAGATTTTCCAAACAAAAAATGGTCTCAAAATTGTAATAATTTCTATTACATTGTCAAGATTTTCTATACTTCTAAAAGCGGCCTTAAAATGTGTTCACACTCATAATGAGGTATTTAATTTCCCATTTCATCAGGACAGCCTAACAGAGAGGTTTGATTAATCTCCAGACAGAGAATTTGCAAAGAGCATGCATACTACATGTAAGGTCTTTCTCTTATTTATTTATTTAATTTTTTTATATTAATAAATACGATGACTGAAGTCAATTTGCTTAACAAAGCAGGCTGAACTTGGTGACTGGGACTCACCTTAATAGATTTCTGAGATGACTTTTTAATTCATTGCAGTTCTTGAGCTATTGAAAGTAGAAAAAAATGAATAAATTATGTCTTTTAAAAACACTAACAAAAAACTCATGTCTAATGACTTCATGGAATGATTTCAAAGTAACATTGCCCCTGGTGGAAAAATCGGAGCCGCCTGCTTTCCAAATGGGCTGCACCTGTGCAGCTCTCATAGAGGTTAAAAACATATCAAAGCATTTCATCTGTGCAGGGCCTTCTGGGACAGACTAAATGGATTTAGATGCTGGAGGAGGATCAGCTCTCCTGCCATCATGTGCTGTGTTACTGTTGGTCCTTGTTTCCTGTTAATTGTGATACTGCCAGGGAAAGAGGTTTGGGGTTTTTTTCTGGTCTCATATAAATAAATTTTTAAAAAAGAGTCTGCCTGCAGGCGTGGGATCTGATGCCTTTTCTTGATGCAGATGCAGTCATCTGGTCTTGGTGCTCAAGATCTAATAGCTGGCATATGGACAGAGCACAGCATTCTGTGCAGCTCCCCTGGCTGCTCATAACCAGCCACTGAGATCCATTACTGCAGCAGGTGTACGAGGATCTGCCCACCTCACTCGGAGAAACAGAAGATGTGTGGCTGTGGCCTCTCACATAAAAATGTTAATAAAATTATTATTGCACAGAACAGGTTACATTCCCATTCTACAAAATGGCCAGTGTCCTTGGGGAAACACATGGGGTGAGACTGTTTTGCAGTGCTGTAAAACTAACTGAAGAATGCTAAAATGAATGATAAACCTCAAAGTATTTAAGTCTTACACATACGTATGCTCTTAAGGACATTTTCATTCAGGACTGCAGCTGTATGCTGAATGCATGTGGCCTTCTCCTAGGTTTGTACTTCCTTTCATATGTGCTAGAATTAACTTAATTGATAGAAACTAGATATTAGCAAGTTTAGTATTGGCCAGGTTTGTTTGTATGTTTTATAAAAAACACATTCAAACAAAGAGAAGCTGATGTACAGCTCCCATCATGTTCCACCTCTACCATTAAAAGCAAAGTTTGGACAGGATGTGTCAGTAACAAGCTGTTGGAACTAAAAGATGCTGACAGCAGCAGGGGGCTGGTAACATCCCATGACAGAGCTATTATGGAGGAGCACATATCTGTAAGTATGTGCTTAAATTTCAGAGTAGTTCCTCCCACTACAAACTAGAAATTCCAGGCGTGCAATTTGCACCATTGTCCTTACCAGCTGCCATATTTTTAATTAAAAAATCAGAAGAAGAAGCATTTATGTTCGTACATCTGTTTCTATGTCAGGTGATATCCAGGGAGGCTGAGTGAGAAGTTCCTCTAGAAACTTTAATGTTTGTAATTGTATTTATTTATTTTTAGACAGACCTACCCTTCTTTCATTCTTTGTAATCTGCCTTTTTTCAGAAGGCAGAGCCTTTCAATTATCTAGTTACAGGAGAATCACAACTCTATTTTATGAAAATAGTGCTATATAATGTTCCTAGCTAGAAGAGTGGTCTTGAGATCGTTTATTCCCAGGAACACAA
Source organism: Lanius collurio (assembly GCA_020086605.1). Lineage (NCBI taxonomy): Eukaryota > Metazoa > Chordata > Aves > Passeriformes > Laniidae > Lanius > Lanius collurio. Next base: position 5,074,985 of record JACBWW010000022.1, read on the forward strand.
GGACTATGCATGCAAATCAACCTCCGCAGGAGAAGGCTCCATTCTTGCAAGCTTAATGAGATTGGGGGGTGGAAAGAATGGAGACCTGCCACCTAGTCAGGGCTGTCTTTGAACAGAGATATTTTCCTGCAGTTTTGCTTAAATCTGTAATATCTGAATTGCCATGGCTGTGATGCATGGCTCAGAAAGACAAATGTCTAGGCCTCAATGTAGCTAAGTGTGAAAAGTACCGCTGAAATTAAGGAACATTAAACATTCCATTCATTATGAATGAAGAACCTTGAGCTCAGGGTCAAAATTATATGTAAATAAATAAATAGAGATAGCAATTAATAGAGGTATTAATCCTAACACTGCAGAAATTACAGTTATTGTCTTTTTTCCTAAGATTAGTGCTGACACACTCTGGTGTATGTTAGAGAAAATCCACGACTTGTTCACCTGAGCTGCCACAACGCTGGGGGCCCAGAGGCCAGTGAGTGTAACTCCAACTGCCTCAGAGCAGGAGCTCTGCAATCACATGGGGTACTGGCACAAATCATCAGATTTCGCTATTACTTATCCTCTGCCCTCTGAGATTTTTAGCTGTAAAGGAAACCACTAAATTGGCTAAATGTCCCCACCAGGATGCCTCTGGGTAGGGTGACTTCAGCTGGAATGTTCACCATGGTTGCTGACTTAAGTAAAGGGTCTCCAATGCAGTGTAGGTGTTATTGTCTATCTCTGTTATGAAGCCTTCCACTGCTCCAGCTGTCTTTACTCACCATCTGCATGCTCCTCTTTCACACCTAGCTAATTAGTTCTAGCTAATTCTCTTCCCCTCAAAAAGTTTCAGTGTGTGGCAGGAGGCAGGACAAACAGTGTTGAACCTTACAATACAGAAGCATGGAATAGTGTAGGCTGAAAGCAGCTGAGCTTCAGGCTTTGAGAAAAATGGTGAATTCTGTGTCTTTTACAGAGGAAGAATATTTTTCATGTGCCTGTGAAGACTATTTATAACTCAGGAATTTTTGTCCAAGATCTATAGAGTTAAAAATGAGAGGTGGCCAAATCTTTTGTAAGAGGAAAAGGTATCTCAATGCATTCAAATTTGTATCTATCTATATGAATACATTTTAAAGAACAATTTAGGTCATGAAATTTGTAGTTGAAGTAGTGGAAGCTGTTTAAGCTTTTGCAGTTTCTTTAGACCTCAGTGGATATCACAGAATCATTAAAGCTGGAAAAGACCTCCAAGATCATCGAGTGCAACCTTTAACCAAAGACCACCTTGTCAACTAAACCACAGCACTAAGTGCCACATTCAGTGGTTTCTTGAACACTTCCAGGCATAATGACTCCACCACTCCCCTGGGCAGTCTGTCCCAATGCTTCACCACCCATTCAGTGAAAAAATTCCTCCTGATGTCTGACCTGAACCTCCCCTGGCAAAGCTTTTGATACAGGCCAGGATGTCATTGACTGTATACACTGGTCATGCTCAGAAAGCATTTTCTTCTCTTTTTTTATCTAGTGAACTCTTCTCTCCCCTCCCATAGACTGTTACTGGTTAAAAAAAAGGGGAAAGAAAAGCAATAGTTTAAAATGTATGGATTGTGAGATTCTATGTTACATTCAGGCAATATGTGAGGAGTCTGTGTGCCATTAAGACCTCTCAACAGGGTAAACTGGCCTGTGCACTGGGTCAGCTTCTTACTTAGGATATGCTTTGATGGTTAAGATGTATCTTAGTATATTCTGGATATGTTTATCCAGTCCACACATTGTGAAATTCATTACAGTGTCAGAATTCTTCCCAAAAAGAATTAGTATAGGGGATATGTATACAATTCTTGTCTCTTGCTAAGGTCACCATTTAAGTCTTAAATGAGGGGGGAAGGTGTTTCAATTAAAGAGCAAGTGCTTGTGCGGGCAAAAAGGGGGGTTTTACTGAAAAAAAGCAGTATGCTTATTAAAGAAGTCAATCAAATCAACCAGAAATAAAGTAGAAAATCTTTCCTGTTTGAGTGCAACTCAGATGTTTATGTTTGCCTAGAAACAACTCCAGACAACACCTGGTTTTCATTTGTCAGCACCTGGTCAGCAAGACTTTGAAATCTGTTTCTACCTCTGTCTATCTCTGTATTGTCCTAAATATATTTCATAGTGTTCAAATACAGGCCTATGTGTTAGCCCAGCACTTTGTATTAATGCACACAATTGTCAGGCTTTAATGTTCTACCAGTAAGACATTCCTTATAGGAGAGATGGAATTTTTAAGTCTCCAGGACAGTATACTTCAAAACAACTGAGCTTTCATGGCCTGTAGCCTTGCCCTCCATTGGAGTATCCTGTAAGGAGGAGTTTGAGAAGGGGATGGGCTAGGCAAAGGGAATTTTTGCAGTTTCTCAATCTGTTGCAGATCAAACAAAGCCTCCAGTTAATTGCCAGCCATTGATCTAATCTGCAACATTAGGCACATTAAAAAGTGCCACCCATGATGGATCAGACAAAGTGACTGAACTAGAGATCCCATTCCTGAACAGCTTACTTCATTTGTTGCTCTCATTTTTATTACTGAAGTATGTTGAAAAATTTGCCTTTATAAGGCAAGCTGGTGCAGTGGTAAACACAATCTGCAGGACAAATTCAGAGTTATGTTTGTTAGCATTTAGAAAAGGCTGTATAGTAAGCCCCTTCATCTTTTTTTTTTCTTGGCTTTTGCCTTTGGTTGTGAAGATGTGATATTTCAGGCTCCCCCACAATGCCAAACAGGATAAAAAAGAACTTGCTGTCTGAAGAAGTTCAGGAAAAAAAGAATCTTAAATAGCTGTATGAAATACTGTGTTCCTTATTTTAATAGTGTTTCTTAACTGACTCTGTCACACTACAATCATGTGTTACCTACTCATCAATAGCCTGTGAAAAAGGTGCATTTTGCTGCCTCCTCTGCACGCTCACTTCCCATTAAGACCTGCTCCCTTTTATCCATCGCTCTTGCCTTTTGCAGTAAGCGTGCCACGAGACGTGCTGAGATATGTAAAGAATATTTGCACTGTATTTGAACTCTGACTTGGGTGTTTAGAGACTAACTTAAGCTTTGTTCTTCTCACTTCTTACAGGGCTTAAACTACAGTATGTGATGTTTTAAATCTGGTCCCTGAGCCAAGTAGTTTCCTCCCTAGAACATGCGTTAGGCATCAGCTCTCGCCCGTCGTTTGCTGGGATTGATAATGTGCCAAGTCTTGAAGTCTTAGCTCAGTTCTTACTCTGACAAGACTCCCATGGAAATCCATGGAAGTTTTGCCTGATTAAATACTTCTGGATTCCTCTCCAAAACACTTGGCTTATTTATATCAGGCATGTTTGGAAAAATCCACCATTTTAGCCCCTGTAAAGTAGGTTTATCAAAATCTTAACTGATGGAGGACGTACTGAAGGCAAAATACCCAGGGGCCTGTTTTCTGGCAGTGGAACACTGCTTATGTTTGAAAATCAAACCAAAACAAACCCAATACCTTGTCTAAAAAGCACTTAAAATCATTTGGTGTTAAACTCATAAACTTATTCACATATGAACAATATGAAATAACAGTGACTTCTTCCCCTGTAAGGTGACTGATAAATGACTTGTGTCATTCAGAGTTGCTTTAAGATTACCAATGAGACTATAAAATTTTAGTCTTTTTTGTCAAAATTAGAAAAACTAACTGGATGATAGATTCCTACAGAAAGATGTACTATAGTTTAGTAAACATTTCATTGCAATCAGTTTTAATGAATACCACAAAAATACTTCAGGATTAACATAATTATCAAAAATAAACAAATATTAGCTTTAATGACCAACTTTTAATGTATGAGTATCATCCAACTCTTATTGTTTAAACATGCTTAGGTGTTCATGAAACTTGGCATGCTTTATGTCATACAATACATGTTGCTTTGAAAACAACACATATTTTGCATCTGGAGAAAGAAGCCATCTGGGGGATATAGGAAAAAGTAATGTCTATACATTCTCCATCAGTCTTCCATGGAGTAAATCTACTTACTTTGAGACACATGCAACAAGCCTCTTTTTTGTGTCTTCACTTGGAGCAGGAGTGTGTCCTTGTACGTTCATCCAGGTACTTGTGCTGGTCCCACTTCAGAGTGCCCTTGTCCTGCCATGCAGACACACCATGTTTACAATAGCTCTGACTGTGCAAAGCAAGACCAGGTTGTGATGCTGTTCATGGCCTGGAGAGATGTGTCAAAGAAGTAGGGCCCTGGATTTTTGAAAGAAAGCACAACACATTTCTGTCCAAAGTCCTTCTCCAGCTGTCCAGGAACTGCAGAGTGAGTTTGTGAGATTATGTCTGCACTGTGACAGGAGGAGTTGTTAAAGCCTACTGAACCCTATGACTCATGCTTGCTTTCCCAATGACTATTAGCCCAGCTGCACTTTTGACTTAAAGCATTCACATATTCAGGGAGAGCTGGCTCACGCTATCTCTTGGCAGACTGTTTTGTAGCATGCATGCCTTGCTTGTGTCTGGTCCATCCAGACTTCTGAACAATAGCTTGGGTCTGTGTTAAAATACCAGGCACATTATAGCCCCTGTAAGGTGGTTGCTGCTCCAATTCCTGCCTTTTATTTTCCTCTCTTTTAATATCAGACAAAGCTTATGATCTTAGAACTGATTTACAGTTGCTGTGTAATCTGCACAGATGTTTTCTTGTGGCTCTCAGAAATACAGAGTTTGAGCTAAGAGAAATTCTTAACCTGGGCATGAGATTTTTCACTATGAACTGGTGGTGGCCCAAGCCCTGATAAAAAAGGACAACAAAGCTCCATTTTTGGCCATATGCTGTGGCAGAACATATAAAGGGTAAAGGTAAAATCGCTGGGCAGGACAGCAGAGGCATTCTTTAGGATGGGGGTTGCTGAGTTCAGGATGCAACAGGGCAAGAGCCCAATGTGCTGTCTGCAGATCTTTGTTCCCTGTCCCTACACGAGCAAGCTGGGAGGGAAACTGCCTCTAGTCACCTTGCAGCTGTGTTGGGAGCCAGACTGCTCTGCAAGCTATGAATGCTTCTTGCTTTAGTTCCTGTGTGGACAATTAGCAAGGGGAAGATATATGTCAGAAGGACAGATGCACCAATAATGAACTGTTCTCCAGAGTCTTGACTTTTCCTTACAAAGAGAGTAGTCCTGAGGTCTCTAAAGACCTGAGTGTGATTGCACCATGCAGTACGAACAAAGCAACCTTCTTTGAAGCATGGTGACATATTAAAGTTTTAATGCTATTTTTTTTTCACCAGTTCATTTTTCTTTTTACTTTCATCTCTAATACCTTGGTACATCTCCCTGCTTTCACAGGGCCTATGCATGCTCCACACAGGCTAGCATCACTCCCAGCCAAAACAGAAAAAGTTAAAAAGCTTTATTCTACTTTCATTCTCTGAATCTCTTGGAGTGAGTACGTTTTATCTTCTCTGCCTTTCAGTTTGTATGCTCTTTTGGCAGAAAGTGTTGGCCTGATTCTGATCTCATTTGAAGTGTGTAAATCAGAACAAAGCCCAGTGCTTTTGAGTGAAATACTGGAGCAAACACCTTGGTATGGTGTATGGCATTATGTACCGCCAAGAATTCCAGTCGGATTCACAGCAAAAGGGAATTCTTAACTAGGTTCAGTTTATACAAAGGGCAGTTTGCTGCTACAAAGGGAGTTAAATAGAATGACTCAACACTGAAACAAGAGTGGAGGGTAGGGATCACTGTAGTGAATTTTAAAGGCATTTGTTGGAAAGTCTACAGAAGGAAAAATTGAAAAAGCTGCTAAGAGACAGTTCAGCACCAGCATGAACAGTCAGTATAGACTCTTTTTTTCTGGAATATACTAAGCTGGTAATACACCTCGTATTTCAACTAAGGTCTAATTATTATTCTTTCTCTTGCTATTGTAACTATGCTTGAGCTCTTGGAAAGCAATGAAAAGATGATGGCATCAGACTGGATGGAGGGCAACCATAGTAATAAAGTCAGCAAAAGTAAAAGCATCATTTTAAGAGGAGAGTTTTTCAATTTTCAGGTTCAGTGTTCTGACCAGCAGTGCTTTTAACATTAACATAGAAGAAGCCATAGAGGATTTTAAAGTGATCTTAAAAATGGGCAAGGGCTTGTCTTTTAGGGAGGAAAAAATAAACCTCTATTTTCAAATTTCTTTGCATTGTTGCAGTCAATATTTATGTTCACGTATAGATTTATCAGTCAACCTATAATATATTATGATAACTATAGTGCTGCAAATCCTGGGTGAGCTGGCCTATTTTGGAGTGTCTTCACATGAGAAATTACACTACTAGAAGTCTAATGGAAAAACTTCATTGTGATGGTCCTAATGGTAAACTTTATTATGCAGAGAAATTCTCAGAGGGTGTTAACATTTGCTATCTTAACAGTTTCCCTGAACTGTAAAGTTTGAAAAAATTTTTGAGATCCATTGCCATTGAAATGGAATGAATCATCAAGTGAAGCCATGCATCTTATTCTCACTCGCTTCCAACAAAATATTGCTAAAACTGGGAGGGCTTGATTTGTTTCACTTCAAGTAAAGAAAGCATTTTTTCATAATTTATAACTTTCCACCACAGAATTTTGTAGAAACCAAATAGTTTCCAGAAAGATTAAATCTATGTGTAATTAAGCACCACTGCTGGGTTGCAGACTTGGCATTCCTAAATTTCCACTTGCTGGAATCAAGAAGGATGATGGAGTTAATCTGTGCATGCCTTGTTCTTCCCTTTGCAGCTTGTAGTGCTTAGAAACATGATACTGGATCATTAGCTTGACAAAGTGCTGCAGATCGTAAATACTCACGAGACTCTTCCTGGAGATGCACAGTGAAAGGCTGAGAAGCAGTGGTAACAGGTTGTACCAAAGGAAATTATGAACAGGTATAAAAGTTACAGGAGTTGGGAATAGACGATCTCAAGAGTTCCTTCCAGTCAAGATTATTATATAAATCTGTGGTTATCAGATAGCAAGGAGCTTGGCAGTATGTCCAAAAAACTGCTATTGCAGGAATTATCCCATTTCTGTCCCTTCAGTGTCTTGCACAAGTTGATGAAATTCCTTCTTCGAAGTAGTTGTTAGGGTCAGGGAAAAAAAAAAAAACTTAGGGAGCTTTCCAGCTTCGCTTCTGTGCACTGCTCTCTTCCTCCCTGGGGTTAGATCCAGTCTTTGTAACTGAGATGGCAGTTACATCTCCTAGTTTTCCTCTTTGCACAGGATTAAGGATCATCAGTCTAGACCCTGTGTCCTTTGACTCACACAGCTGAAGAGATGTCTCTCTTCCCTCCAGTAACTTACAAGTAATAACAGTTTATGACGCTGTGTAAACCAAATGATATCTGACTACATATATTTGCCAAAATAAGACTTCAGTAAGCCTCCCAGAAAGAGATTAGGACCTCTTTGTTAGTTCCTTGCCTTGTCCCTTCATAAACATTGAAACTAATATCCTTTTCCATTCACTATGCTTTCTCTTCCTTGGCTACCAAACTGAGGATCCTGTCCTGCCTGCAAATCCCCCATCCCAGCACTCACTCTTACCTCATTAGACAGCTGGATGAACTCTGCTCTGCTTTGCTGAGAGAGAGCCCCTAAGCTACTCAAGGTTCTGCAAAAATGCAGTTATTGAAACATGTGTTTCTCCATGGGGGAAAAACTCCATCAAGTAAACAGTATTTTTTGTTTGTTTTTAGTCTTAAACCTCCACTATGGTTTGCAGAACACATAATATTCCCTTAATATTGTTCACCCCTGAAATATGTTACTTTCAATTTTTAACTTTTTTAAAAATTGTCTTCATTCAAGCATGTATAATCTAGGATCATTATGGAGGTATTGAAAGTAATATTTAATTTCAATACAATTTAAATGTTAGAATTTTTTTTTCTTTTACTTGTCTTGTAGTTCACAAGATACAGAAATTTATTTGTAGTACTTTAGTTCATAAACTTTTATTTTGAAAGTCTTAGATACTGCTATCTGTACTTAAGTCACAAGAACAACACCATCAGTCTTAAGTTTCTACCTCTGCCCTGTCCCTTCTTGCTGATTTCTGGTTGATTTAATTCTCTTCCCAACGAGCAATTGATCCCTTTGTCCCTCATTTCCCATGTGAAAAGAAGTGACCCCAATAACAGCCCCCCTCCCTGCAGCCCAGCCTGGCAGAGCTCCCTGTCTGTGGTGTGCAGCACTTCTGTCTCACAACATTTTGCCTTCACAGGAATTTCTCTCATAACCAAGACTGGTTGCAAGAGAACAGACTGTGGCTCTCCCCTGTGGGTATGGAGCCACTAGTTTTGTTTTGATTTATTGTTTGGTTTTTTGTGTGTCTGTGTTCTACATATTTGGCCTTGTCAACTATGTTTACTCTAGAGTAGAAAAAGAGAAGCTGGTCAGAAAATGACACAGCTAAGCAGTTGTTGAACTGCTGGTTGTATCATTCCTTAACTTGGTTATCAGCTCACTTTCAGAAAGCTGAAACTTGATATTCCTGCATTGGAGGCACAAGGAGAGCTTCTGATTTGGAGTGTATGTTCTCCATATCTAACTATTTCTTTGTGATATTCATCTTGAGATTTCAAGAGGAATGTTAAATTGGAGTTTTATTTTATAGTTGGCTTTAGGTTTTATGTGTGCTGTGCATACTCACCATGGCATGGACCTTTCCCATACCAGGGAAGTTGTGAGCTCTTGCACAGCCCAAGTGCAAACTCCAGCTTTCAGTGCTCATCGTCAGAGTGTGCCAGCATTTCTGCCTTCTCTGCCTCTATCAAGTCAGAAGTTAGTCACTCAGAGAAGGCTGCCAGAGAGTGGGGGACATCAGAATGGAACAATACTGCTCAGAAAATATCATCTTAATGTTGTGTCCTAGTGTTAAAATTCATGTAAGTAGATGTCAGTGTGTGCAGAGCCGGAGCTAGAGCTGTTTGTGTGCTGTGTAACATAGCAGGGGAGCCTTTTGATTTACTGAGCAGCTTTGTCTACATCCATAGCTGCTTCTTTGCATGCTTAATATTATCTTTACAGTTCTAAGAACAGATAAGCTGTTCTGACCCTCAACAGGATCATCAGATAAATCTTCTTAACAGCTATTATACTGATTATTTTTTTAAATGGAAAATGCACTCACAATTTTGCATTAACATTGGGATTATTTTCAAGATACAAACACCCTCAGAAGAGCCTTAGGAGTGAATAGAGCTGTTTTCCCAATTTGTTAACTTTATGTCATCAAATATAATCTGGCAATAAGTTTGTTTGCTCTGATCATCCTCTCAACATCAGTTATTATGCCCCCACAGTGATGGGCTGTCATTGGCTGGGCACATAGAGACTCATCTGGAGTGCTTTGTGGGTATCAGCATCTTGCATATTTGCTGCATTGCTTTCAAGCTTGGTAAGTGTTGAGCAATGATAACTGGGTCTTTTGTGATTTTATCAAAGCATTTACATGTTTAACACTTCAGGTACGCAGGACTAGCTTACTTCCAATCACCCATTTAGTGACTTGCATGAGGAGTCTTATAAACCATAGATCTCCTTCTGTTATGAGAAGCATCTGCTATCTGACCATGAGCTATTATTTTCCATTTGTTCAGCAGCCCTACTTTAACACACAACCCTCATGATAAACACCTGGATTCCAATCAGCATTACTGCAGTGAATCTGGTCATTGCTTCATCCCATGCATGCTGTGCCTGAACCCAGTACAGAACCTTCACCCTAACACATTCTAGGCCTTTAGCTAGCTTAGGTAACTCCAACAATCTCTTCCACATAACTTCAGCATTTGTTTAGACCTTCTTCTGAGTAAGACTGTGGCACAGTCAACTGGTATTTTCTTACGACAGTTCTTTAGTACAGGTGATTGTTTTTTGCCATTTACCTCCAAGGGGTTTTCCTTTTCTTATCATCATGCTCTATGAAAAAGATGAGCTCATGCTCATCATATTTTGTTAGCTGAAGCTATTTGGAATAATTATAAGCTATTCTTTGATATTCATAGATGTTTTTGAGGAATATGGCAAATGCAGGCAGGGCAAGATGGCATTGTGGCAGGAAAGTGAATTTGCCTCTGTACAGTGAGGTGTGTTAAAAGGGTATGTCAGGTTTTAATTAAACTTTGCATGAGGGTTTTTTTCCTGTGATGAAAACAGGATCTAAACAATTGTATCTCTGAATCACTGTTGTCATTTCATATGGCTAAAAATTTTGGGCAGGCTTTGAAAATAAGAAGGAAATGGAGGTTACTTGACTGTAAGGCAGATATTGTGAGGTGTTAGCCCCTTGATGGAAGCACAGTTTCGTAGCAACATTTTTATGTCTGAGATGTGTGAATGCTTGTCTTAAAGATACAAAACTGTCCTAGAAATGTTTGTTCTAGATCTGGGACTAGCAAATCAGGCACGTTTCTACTCTACATTTGTTTGTAGAGGTTCAGAACTGAAATCTGTTCTCTTTTGTGAAAGGACACCTTACCTTGTATTTGCTGCAGGTCTATGTTTGTTTAGTGATCACATAATAGACTGAGCAAACAGCTTCAAAAAAAAGATTGCATGAAATGTTAATTGTCGGTCATTTAGGAAATCTCATGGTCGAGGTTATCTAAACCAAGACACAACATGGATGTGTGTCAGCTTGCAGCTTAGAGACTCATAATAGCAACAGCTTCAGCCAGAGTATTTCTATCTCTTAAAAGACCCAGTAGTAACTTGTACATTGTTCCATATCCTGCATCTTTATTTCAGTTTGAAATACCAGGATTTCCTTCTGTGATGGAAAAAACATTAAGCATGATTATCTGAAGATGAGCTGCATGCTGGAGTGGAGTGCTTAATTTACCAGCTGATTTCCCTGTGGCCTTCTGTTCCAATCCAGCATCCCTCTTAGGTAAGTATTTCAGCACCCTGTCTATTATTGAAAGAACAAATCCATTGTTCCAGTCAATGAAGTGGGGACTTTGTTAGTTGTATAAATTCTGGGTGTACTCACGCTTCTGATTACCCAGTTCTTTCAGGTATATTAACAGGAGTTAACAGAGGCACAAGGAGCCATCTGTTTTTTGTCCTTTGTAGTTTTGTTTGGATGTCTTTACCTGGTAGTTGCTCTGGTTGGGATAGCATTTGCTAATTTTTTAGTACAGCAATAACAGACAAAGCATTATTGCCATCCCTACACGTAAGCCTGTTTGTGTTTAAATCTATAATGCTATGGCAGCAATACATGGTTTGCCCAGATCATAAATTTGTTTTCCTGAAAATTCAACTAGGAATGTCCTACTGAAATAAAATCTTTTGCCAGGAGGTACAGCACTATGGAACAGAAACATTACCTGTCCCAAAGCACCACTCGTAGCTCTGTTACAGGCTCACCCTTCATCACTGGACTCTGGGCTCACTCAGTAAAAACTTAACTCCTGGGCAGATTAGAAAAGGAGCAGCCCTTGTGTGTGCATTTGTATATATGTGTGTATTGAAGGGAAGAATGAACTTGTAAAACTGCCCAATCACAGTTTGCTGACCACTATAAGGGTTTCTCTTTCTCATCCAACCTATGCTGAAGTTTTCACCTTCTGGCAAACTCACAAATGAACTTCCTACACTCTTCAAACTTCTGTGTATCTTTGTAGTTTGGGAACTTGGCCAGTTCTTTTTAGGGGAAAGTTTTTCATGCTGGCAGGTTTAATGACTTCATTTAATGTTTCAGTGGCTCCCATTTACTCTTTTTCTACCAACAGAATTGATTGCTGTAGCAAATTGCACAGAAACATCACAAAATATCTCAGATTTCTGCTTTTCCAGGATCAGGCTCCCAATAGTGCTGTTGCAGCTCACAGCAATGAGCTGGCATCTTTTTCAGCTCCAGTTGCCTTCCTGTGAAGTGCACTGCTGAGAGGAAAAGGGAAAGGGTCAAGTTCTATCAGCAAATCCACAGCCTCCTGGAATGACTTGCTTCTTTTCTCCCCTGCTCCTGATCTGCAGGTCCAGATGCATCTGAGTGTGTATAAACTGTTTCATTGCCTGTTTATCCTGGAAGACCTTATGAGTACTTGAATATGCCAAAAATACAGGTTTCCTCATGTCCTTTGCCAGTTTAAGTGGGGTCTATTTCTTCCCTCGTGACTTGTACCCTTTAGTCATGATGTGGCCAGTGCTGGCTGGTTCCAGCATATCAAGGGCTGGTCCTGGATTGGAATGATTCCACTTTTTGGAGGGGAAAAAAATTTGGAATATACTTGGTGCTAGATCAAACTAGGTGACTGCTAAATCTCTCCTGCCCTTTCTGACCATCTTGTGAGCCATTCAAGTTTGACATTAAATTGAAAAAATGCCAGAGCTTGCACTTTGGCCAAGCAGGAACAGTAACTTGAAATTTCTGTGCTTATACTTCAGATCTCATTGCTAACACTACTAATCTTTTTCTGACCTAAGGGGCTCTCCAATTTTAGCTTGTTTCTGTTAGGAGGAGAAGTTGACTATAGAATGAATTGTTTCTCTGGGACAAATGTTTAGTCACAAAGAATATGCACCAAGTCCTGTTTCCCTGAGCATAGCTGGGATTAATAACAGGACTCACAGATCCAGGCCTTTGTCCATCCAACCCTAAAACTCTTTTTCTTATCTCTTCTCAGATCACGTTGCTTGTTTGCCTTCGGTTTCTTTTTGCTGCCTTCATTTGTTCTTTCACTGCTTCTTTCACATATTTGAAAATGCAGCACAAAAGTTCAGTACAAACTCCTCTGTGGCTGCATTTTTAATTGAAACCAATTCAACTTCTGCCTGCAATGATCATCCTATTCCAAAATTTTCCCAGGACTTCTTTTCTTTCAGCTGTCACTTAACCAAAGGAAAACTGATGAAAATTTTCTCATATCCAGGAGAATGAGCTGTTTGTCTCATGTCAACCAGAGAATTTCAGAAGAAGAGTTCTCTATTGATGTTCCCTTGACAAAACAGACAACAAATGGAGTCACCTTTTTGTGGGCATATCCTGGAAGCTGGTGTGTCCCCAGAAACATATCCATTCAGGACATGTGATTTTGGTCTTATTGTGACAGAAATCATAGATGAATGCATGGAGGTGGAAGAAGTATGAATGTATCATTTTTGTTCTACCAGGAGAGAATTTGCCTCAGAAATGCATGCCTGTGACGCTGAGCTGGTAGTGCCTCACTCCTGACTGTTTCTGTGCTGGTTTCAGCTGGGGTAGAGTTAATTTTCTTCAGAGAGGCTGGTACAGGGCTGTGTTTTGGATTTGTGATGAATAAACAACAGTTTCTTGGCTGTCTTTGGGGAAGAAGGTGGAGGAGGATGTTCTTAACAGAGGATGTTGGGTCAAAGATTATGTCCTTCTTTATTGCATGAGTTGAATTGCAAGTACAAAGTGAAGATGGGCTCTGGATTTTCAGCTGTAGTGGATAACCTGTAAAAAGGGGTAGAAAAGAAAATCCTGTGGCTGTTCAGCCTACAGCTCTGCTCATCTTTAGCTAACTTGCAAACTAATCAAAAGCTTGGTCTGTCTTTATTAATAATTTAAAATAATTTGTGATGATTTCACACCAGAGAAAACAACAGATAGAAGTAGTGGCATCAAGAACACATAGCTGTATTTTAAGAAGTGTTTTTAAAGTTCCTGCTGGGAAGGAAAGGATGCATAGAGATACAATCAGGAACGTTTCTGTAGCACAGTATATAGTCATTGTAATCATATTTCATTTGACTTCTCAGTGTGAGCAGTGCTTGTCTTTCCCCCAGTGTAGGGCACTTGCTTATTTCCATGGTCTAGAGCTGGAGCTGGCACCTATCAGGCAGCTTCTCTGTAACTAACTAAACACAGACTGTCTCACATTCAAATATTAAATTTTTATCTTGTCATGCCTAACTGGGTCCATTATAAATGCTCTTTCTGGAGAGTTGATAGGAAAGTCAAGGTTCTGCTTGTGGTAATTCAGAAATGTTGTGACCCTTAGTAGCTATTAATATAGAGAAAAGAATACTCTAGAAAGGAACATGTTTAGTGAGTAAAAGTGACAATGAAGGGTTTAACTGTAGAGACAATCAGGAAATGTACTTTCCATCCCCAAATACAATCAATGGAAGGTGAAAAGAGAAAATTCTCAGACAAAACTCCATTTTCTCCACTTTTGTGCTTGCATTTTATAAGTACTTGACATTTCTCTATTACGAAAATTTTATTTAGATTGAAATGTTTGAGGGTTTAGATCCCAAAAGATTATTTTTTTCACTAAAAAGATTGAATAACAAATTTCGGCCAGCCTCATTTATTATTTTACATACGTAGCTGTTACCCAGGTTGGTCATGTGTTCAGCATACATGATGCAACCCTGGAGTTTTCAAGGATTTAAATCACTCATTACAAAAAAAAAAAAGGAAAATTAAAACTATTTTTCCCAGACGTATCGTTGCTATTTAAAAATCAAACTGGGAAGTAACATACATGTTACTTGGGAAGGGGGGAATCTTTCAAAGTGTTTAGGGTTTGGAATAGGTTCACCAGGTTGTACCAAAGGAGTGCTATCTGAAAAGGGGTATGAACAAAGAAACAGTTTTTGATGGTCCCTATGGTTATTTATTTTAATACTATTTTTCACTCAGCACTACTTCCCCATGACTCTTTCCCTCCTCCTTGGTAAACATAAAGCCAGTCCTATTTTGGATAGCAGTGTGCTTCTGGTAATCATTGTTCTAAGATATCTGTCAAGCTGGTTGAAGAAAGACCTTATTTAAATTGAAATTGAAATTTATTTTTAAATTAAAATTGGTGGAGCACCTATCAAATAGTTCATCTGTCCAGTAAGACCAAGGCTCACAACTTTAACTAAATGCTGCTTGGGATACTTTGAATAAGGATATTCAGATTCCAAATCATAACGAGGCTCATTTTCTTTCCCCTTGTCAGTTAAGTGATTTAAATCTTCACAAGTAAATGAGGAAAATACAAGGCAAATATGTTGGGGAACATAATCCTGTCATCTAGAATTCAAGTGTCATATAAACATCACAAGTATCTGTCCCCTTGCTCATCCTGAGAGACCATTCTGACTTTATCACTATTTCAGACCTTTGTGAGAACAATCATAAATACATGCATTTGGGTGACAATCATAAATATGTGAAACATATTGCCTACTTTGAAGTCTGTAGTTCAGTCCCTGGGAAAAAAAAAACAGTTACATATAAAGAGTTTATAGAATGTAAGAGCAAGGGAAGGAATTTGTGCTGAAGGCAAAATCTCCAACTCCATAAATGTCTGCCCATTTAAACTAGGGGAATCACTGTAAGTGCTTCGTGCTCCCTAACACATCCATTCTCATACTGGATGATTTCTGTAGCCCTTTATACCCATTGTGGCGAATTGCCAGAAAAAGGCATATTTTAGCTGCTCCTTATTAAGAAAAGCATCTGAGGAAAATTTCTGAGAACTAGACTTTCAGCGCTCTATCTTCTACATTTTCATACTCTTAAAAAAGAGTTTTTATTGCTACCAAAGGCTCTTCAGCACAAATATCTCCAGGTTTGAAAGCAAGAATGGAAAGCATTGTTTACTGATAATTTGTAAAGTTTTGTGTGAATTTTAGAGCACGTTTTATGTACAGAGAATGTGCACATCTGCCAGCAGAATACGGGCTCGTGTCTGAACTGCCAACAGCAATAGACTGCGCATGTATCAGGAAGGGTTTGTCAACTGCTCCCTTCTTTTAATTTGCACGGTTAGTGCTGTGAGGTTTATGCAAGGCAGCTCTCAGGGGAGGGGACTGAAAGTTCTTTGAAGTCCTTTGTGGTGGCTGTCTAATCTGGAGAAGAGGATTACTTTCTTTCTGCCAGAAGCACATGACAGTTTGGTAATTAATGAGCATCATAAAGTTCTCTTTTTCTATTAGATACCCATTAGTAAACCTGGGATGGTTGTCATTTTGGACAAAACCATGCATATCCTCATTTTATCCCAACATCAAAGGGGATCTCCTACTGTCTGATGCTGAATGCTCTAATTGTGTTTGCGTTTGGTGGAGTTGGTGCAGAATGCATCTGAAACAAGCCTTGGCATAAACTGTGGGTCCTGTGATTGGACACACAGCCTGAGCCTTCCCAGAGCTAACAGCTTAAATGAGTGGTGGGTTTCTCTATTATTTTAAACATACTGCTCTCTTCCTCTCCTGTCTGTCTGTTTATGCTATTTGTTTTCCTTTGAGAATACGGGAATTAACATACTTTCCACATCCATATCACACTAAAAAAAGGAAAGCACTGTGTTGGGCTATTTCCCTTTCCCCTTTTGATATAGTATTACAAAAAGTCTTTCTTTAGGATTTAAGAGCATTTCAGGTATTAAAGCTCTCTTGGGTTGTCTTTTTCACATTATTCTGAAAGTACAGAATGGTTTCCTGCTCTTTATATTTGGCTCTTTTATACTGAAACAGTTGAAAAGTCCTAGTCTGTGGACTTTTTCTTTTTGAGAAAATGTCACCCTTTCTTCCAAAGGGTCCAGTTTCTGAATGCAGTGTAGTTTCTTCAACTGCATTTAATCTCCTTTAGAAATAAGAAGAATGGCTAAGCAGCCTGTTTTATATATTCTGAATTTAAGATTTTTTTTTAAAGGTCAGATGCTCATCCTATACTCAAAATCTGTGCCGAATGCAGGCTGGAAAGAACTCAAGGATATGCAGCCACCTTTTTTATGCACAGGGTTGGGCCAGAAAGCTCCACTGTAATGAAATGTGATGGCTTCAGAGGGACTGCTCAGTTGTGAAGCCTAAAGAGGAATATACATACTTAAGATTCCTTTTGCTTTGTTTTCCCATATATTATTTTATCTTTTTAATAGGATTATGTCTGTACTGTTTGGAATATCTGATGGGCACAGAGCTCTTGTTCAGAGTTAGTCTGGATGCTGTATGTTGTGACTGTTAATTCAGTATCAGCAAAACAAAGTATTATTAATTTTTGCATCTCATGTTGTGTCCTAACAAAGGAAATGTAAAACCTTCAGTATAAAAACACATAAAATAAAGTTAACTGGCTTTAACTGGCCAAAACGTTTAGCATAATCAGTGGCACCCTGCAGTATGGGTGTAAAGGAAATGGACAGAAATAAATGTTCTTCCTTTATAGTAAAACTGAAATAGAGACTGAAATGCTTCTGCAATGGAAGTGCACCTTCCTCACTAAAATCCCTGGCAAGATGAACCTGGGTAAATACAGAGTCAGATTAATCAGAATTGGAAACTATATTTTTACAGATGATATCTTAAATCTTTAGAATAATAGAAAAGAAAAAATATAATTACTATATTTGCTATATCTAGGACCTGAACTTTCAATCATGATTTTCTGAGTTATCCTTGACCTTAGGAGATGAAATGGATAAGTAATACCATTGAAGATATGAAACAACTTGTAAACATAATCCCTGTATTCTCTCACATTTCAAATTGGAACTGGTCAGAAAATTTATTGTGGAACACCTCTTCATTGCAAAATGGCAATCCATAAAAATGTTCCACTTTTGACAGTGCTCTCTGTATTAAAATATTGGAGCAGAATATTTGAATAGGCTTGAAACAGAAGTTCTTTATATTTTTGGAATAGAACATTTTGACCTTGTAAAGTAGCTTTTGAGCCTATTGTTTAAAATTTAGAAGACAAACTCTTTTGTAACAGGAAAAGCCTAAAAATTAGAAACATCAGTTTAATCCCAAAAAGAACTTTAAAAAATTTATGAAAATAAATAAAGAGCTTTTTCCTCATTTAGAATTAAAAAATAAATTTTATGATTTCCTACATAGCAGAAAACCTACTTTCTGCACAGCTCTGATCCCAGCTGTAAGCCTGACCAAGGCTTGGACCATTGTAATAGTTTATATTTGGTTGTAATATTTACTTTTGTTTAATTTTCTTTAAATGAATGCAGGGAATCACATCTGGATTCTTTTAATTGCCAAAGTGATTCTTTTAACTGCCAGTTTGTACACAAAAGGCCATTCCATGTTTACTTCTGAGCTTGGTGCACTGAATTTGTGATTGACTCTAGACTCAAACTTCAGGTGTGTTCCACACTGTAGACTCCAGCCCCTCATGCAAATGGGTGGTTGGGGCTGGAAAAGCCAGAGCCCAGCTGGTGTTTAATTAGGCAAGGAATAGGAAGGGCAACAAAAAGGGCTTCTCCAAGTGTATCAGCAGGTAAAATGTGTGTCTGCTGCTGCATGAGGTGGTGGGCCCAGTGACAAAGGACACAGAGAAGGCCAAGGTGCTCACTGAACTCTTTAGCTCACTCTCTCCTGGTAAAACCAGCCTCCAGCTGGTTCTTGAGCCCAGTGAGAAAGTCTGAGGCAACGAAGACTCACCCTCAGCGAAAAAATGTCAGGTTGGGGGGTGTTTAAAGAAGGTGGATGGGCTCAAGTCCATGGGAACTGATGGGATGTACTCATGGGGCTGATATCTCTGAGAGGCCACTCTCAACTATCATTGAAAGATCACTGCTGTTGGGGGAGGCTTCTGAGGACTGAAATAAAGCAAGTATGACCCATATCTTCAAGGAGGACCAAAAGGAGGGTCTGAGAGTTACAGACCAGTCAGCCTCACACTGATCCCGGGGAAGGCAATGGAACAAATGTTCCCAGAACCCATTCCCAAGCACGCTTAGGACAGAAGGTGACTGGGAGTGCTCAGCATTGATTGTGAAAGGGGGAAATAGTCCCTGGCAGATCTCTATAAGAAAGGTGGGTGTTGCAGGGGATATTGCTCATCTTGACTTCAGTAAAACTTTGACACTGTCTAACACAGTAACATTCTTGCTGACAGAGGGATGGAGGACGGTCTGGATGAAGGCACAGGGAGGTGGCTGAACTGCTGGGCTCAGACCCCTGTAATCAGCTGGAGGCAGCACCAGTGTCTGTACCCAAGGAAGCAATACAGCAGCCAAGTACTGTTAAACCCCTTCACTCATTACCAGGGGGAGCTTTTAGGTTGTTAGTCCTGTTTGGCCTGATTTAAGACTGATACATTTAAACTCCTTAACTGTTTGCCAGGGTGCCATAATTCTGAGTACGATTCCATTGTGTGAAAGATGAGCTATTAAAATATGAGACATTATAGTGAAGAGAATATAGAATTTATAAACAAAAGTTCCATTATCCATCTCATTGGTTTGTGCTACAGAAAGGAATTTGTGGAGAACCATAGGGTATTCAACAATAATCCAACAGCGGGGAAGAGCTGAAGTATATTCTTTCTCCATAGAGATTTATGCTGATTTGTAGAATTTTAAATCCAGTTTTATTAATGCCTTCCCACTCTCAGTAGGAAATACTCAGAACATATGAGGAAACTGTCTTATGAAACAAGATTTTATTTTAATAATGTGGATATTATTGTACAGCTACTCAGACATAAAGAGAATGAATAGTACCTCATGGGTCTCTTGAAATCAGTATGGAGCCTCCAGACCAGCTCAGTGGCTTAGTTGAACTCGGTGCAAGAATTTTCTTCCTCTCTTCCATGGGGACTATACTAATTGAACTTCTTCAGTTGGTCTGAAACACTCATGATCCACTTTATTTTTCTGTGGTAGGTAGATCAAGAATTGCTGAACAGGGCACTGGTCTCTAACAGGGAAAAAAAAGCAGATGCCTGGGGAAGAATATAATAGGGTTAACATATCATGATACTTCCACTCAATCATCTCACAGTCTCTCACTACTTGTTATTCAGGGAATTCTTGAGTCTGAAATGACATCTCTGTATTTAGAAATTGTCAGTGAATTTCCCTTATGTTGGTTTGCCCTGTCTTTCCTCAAGCCTATGTAAGCTATGGTACTCTCACTGTTTAGCTGGTCAGGAGTACCAGAGGAGTAGAGATTGCATAGCTGCTCTTGCATGTGTTTTGTCTGCTTGGGGTTGATGGGAATGGTGGATCTGGTCAGTGTCCTTCTGGACAGGAACTTTCTGCACAAGAGGGCTGATTAGAGCAGACCCTAAGACCAGAGCAGTGAGAAACTTCTGGTGACATTCTAACTCCTTTCAGTAACAGAAAACACACCTTGAAACATTCCAAAGAGCCACAACTACACATACAAGAATTGGCTTAGCACTGTAATTCACACATTGACTGTCCTCTGTAGGGGGACAGAGGTGTGATCTCTTACACTTTTGTACATCCCACTCGAGCCTTGTCCAGCTTAGTAGCATTTTCTTCTTTCTGGTCTCCCGAATGTTTTACAGTGCATAGCATGCAAGAGTACTCTTTTTGTGTTTAAAAAAAGAAAAGTCACCTCTCCCTTTGAGACCAGGGGCAAGAAGAACTTTAAGTTTTGCTCCATATGCACAAAGTGGAATGCATCTCACCCAGCTTAGGCCATCTACCATATCTTCACTTGATCTGGTCACCTGGTCTCCCCTTATAGCCAAGGGAGGGGAATAACCTGTTCATCTGACCTATTTCAAATGTCTATATTAAGATGAGACAAATCATGTCCTAATAGGTACTTTTAGAAGATGATTCATTTCAACTTCATAGAGACATACAAAATAGGTCACATGAATCACCCGTTTCTCTCCATTGACTGTATAGGAAGATAAATTCCACCTAGTATATTTTCAGGAATTTGTATTTTTTAAAATCTAAATTTGGATGAATAAATAAGACACTGTTCTCTTATTGTGTGAAGGTGGTATTAGCAGCAGTGATCGAGCCACAGTCCTGTATCTGCCTCATGATACTGAAAGAGTCTTATAGGGAAAGATTCTCTTAAGACATTGCAAGAGGCTTCTACAAGGGAAGGCAATAGGTAATGCTGTGAGGAAGTACAAGGTGTATGGTTCATGTGCCTGAGTTCTTTCACTTGTCTGCCCTTTGGCTGCCAGAACAGAGGCAAAAGGGAAAGCCTGCTATGATGCACCCTGCCTTTGCAGGATGCTGGCAGAAATGGTGCCTTGGTTAGATGTGGTCTGGCACTGCTTCAAAACCACCATGGCAAAATTATGAATGCCAGGAGAAGAATTGAGGGCTTGTTAGTTTTATGCAAATTGTGGAATTCCTGTAGCTTCTGTCATGTATTTGAAAATGCACAATGCAAAAGGACACAGAAAGTGGAACAGAGCAGCAAAGTGGATCTCCATGGGTTATCTTCATTCAAACTAATGCAGCTTAAGAATACAATAATTATATCATTAATGCCATATGAAAATGTTGCAGAGGTACAGGGAGGAGGCCATGTATCCAGCAAACAAATTAAATCAATGTGCAGTGTGCTTGGTAGATGCAAAGTCTGGTGACACTGATAGTTAATGGTAAAAGAAAAGCAGAGGAGTATAAATAAAATGCTCAGAGTTTGCTTGGTCATTTCATATCTATCCATCTGTCAGTCATTCAGAAGTTTCCATGTAAAAGTGAAAAAGACTTCACTTTTAAGCTCATTTAAGATATTGTCTTATCTGTATGAGTCAGTGCTGTGTTTCCATTGGATGCACCTTGTAAGAAAAAACTAAGTAAATTTTTAAAACAAAGCTGTTTTCCACAGCAAAGTTTAGAGAATATAAGATAACAGAAAGGACAATTTAGATCAAACTGTTTGTGCTGTTCTGGTGGCCTCAATAGAGTTGAACTATGTTAGTGATTCCTGTTTTGCTTGCAAGGAATTCCTTGCACACGGGGCTCTGTCCATGCCTTGTCACCTGCCCTGTGTGTGGGCAGTGCTGGGCAGTGCTGACACACTCTTTGCTCCTGCTGTGTGCCTGCATCTCCCTGGGTCTGTGCCCAAAATGAGCCTACTGCTGATTCAACAGCCTTGGTGAGCTGCACAGCTGCTGAGTAGTGAGCCAGGACCATGCTCAACAGTCAACAGTTTGGATCTTTTCTGGTGTAGTCTTGTGTAATTCATCCCCAAGACTGTCTGTGGGCTACAGGCAGCTGGGCTCTGCTCGGTCCTGCAGAGCAGAAACACACACAGGGAAATGGAGAAGGGCTGTTCCTGTGCCTCTGCTCCTCACCTGTGTCAGTCCTTGTATTCCTGCTGCATCACAGGCTTTGTGTCAACGCCACTCCTTGGTGTGCACCTTGGTGGGGAAAATCAGTAGTAACCAATGACTCAGCGTGGAAACAACTTGGAGATAAACCTGATCGTTTATTCTGCTGTATCTTAATGTTCAAAAGAAGGCATTCTTTTATAGCCAAGTTTATTTTCAAAGACAAAATTCTTGTGGCAAGTTATTGGAGCCAGATTTGTACAGTGACATGGTGGTCCAGGCATAGTTTTTAGAGTAAAGTTTTCTTTCCCAGATATGGTTATGAGTGTTTGCCAAAACACTTTGGAATTTTTATAATTCATACAGAGCTCAAAAGGTAGTTTTACTAACATTTTTTATCCTTTTCAGATATCTATTAAGTTAACACTTCTTGCACTTATTTGTAAGTACAGCACCAACCCTGTTTACTATAGCAACAGAACTTCAATAAACTTTATGCTTATTTAAAAAAAAAAAAAAACAAACCAGCAAAGCTAACACAGAAGTGCTGTGCTGAACCACCACACATTGAATTCAAGCCTTTCACGTTTCATGAGAGTTTTGCAAATGCTATCATATTGGAAATCAGGCCTGGGTGACTGTCAAACTCTGTAGTTTCAAATATGCTGAAAATTCTCCAGAGATGGAACCTAAATACAAAATATAGGTGCAGATCCTGATTCTTACATTTTCTTTTCAAAGGTCACAGATTTGTCAACATGTGACAGTATAAGACTTTACCACACCATAATTGTTAATAATAAGACAAAGATCAAGCAACCTGCTCCTTCCTCCACCCCTTGCTGTGGGTTGCCACTTTGTCAGAAGTGACTTTTACACAAGTAGTGTGCTCTGTGTGTAAGGTTTGACTGGTCTTGCTTTGTTCCCATCCCAATTGTTTTTCCAGCAATAATTTTTCCCTTTTCAGAAAGAAAAGCACCAGTAAGTTACAAAAATGAAAAATGAAAACAGGAATCCAGCTTCTTGTAGTTTAAAAAACCCCAACAACATTGAGCAAGTAGCAGCAGAGTGGAGGAGCTCAGCTGGCTTTTCTGACGGTAGCCATTTGCTTTAATGCAAGACATGTTTCTTTTGTCCATGTGCAGTGAGTATCCTCCAGAATGGATATGAAAAGTAATAGGCAATTGTATGATTTAATGGTGACCCTCAGTGTCATGCTTTGAACAGACCTGTGATGTCTGTGTTGTCAGCTGTGGAGTGGGGCTCTCTTCAATCATCAAAGCATTTTAGTAGAGTTTACAGTCTGCTGTTTACATTATTGGCCACTGCTTTACTCTCCTGAATACAGTTTAACTATTCCACCGCCCCTGTGATGACTATTCTTTTCGGCAGCAGCAGTCCTCACAGCCTTGGAACATTGTTTTTGGACACAAACATACACAAGTTATTAGAACACAAGATCAAAGGAGGTGTCCCACTGTCTTCCTTTCAATGCTCCCATTGTGTTTGTATGCTGAAGCCTGCTAGAGAGTTAGAACCAGAGAAGGGGGAGAAGGGGGGAGGAAACCTTTGTACAAAGGTACTTGTCACTGAGAGAAGCCCATAAAAGATGATATGAGAAAAGACACCAGGTGGAGTATAAACCACCCTTATTGTTAAGAAATGCAAATAAAAATCCTCTCCTATATTAAAACTTTCTTACTTGTCATTTCTTAGATGCTAAAGGAAAGGTTCTGATTATTGAAGTCATGGCAGTACTTTTTACTTTGCTTCTTTTCTTTTTATGTGCAGCGCACTATACACGATGTTGAAAAAAGTTATTTTTCCTCTTTCCCTGCACATTGTTATAGTTGTTAGCAAATTTCATCTCAGCAAAATATCCATTGGAAAAAAAAAAACTCAGAAAAATCACACTTCTAAATTTCTCAAGGATTCCCTTTTATGAAGGACATCCATAGTTTTGGATTAATAAATAAACTGCAAGTTCACATTATTTGGATAGGAACAATGTTTTCCTTGGGGAAACTATGATGGAAAAATTCCTGCTACTTTTGTAAGATCTTTGAATTTATTCTGGTCAATCTGCAGTCAGATTCCAAGCAAACAGATTCTAGATCCAAACCCCAGTAAAATATACTGAAAAAGCCAATTGCTTCTAAATTGCAGGGAAAGCCCTGGCCCAGGTTCCTCAGCTTCAGAGAGATACATGGTAGCAGGAGTCTCACTAGTTTTAGGCAGCATCAACAGCTTTTTTCACCTTTCCACTTTTCTGGTGAGCTGAAATCCGGATTACTGAGTTAGCTATGCATAGATCTTGGAAAGAGAAGTTGCAGGACATAACAGGTGACAATTAGGAATGCACAAAAGGTAAGCATTTCTAAACTCAGGCCTTCATTGAAGGCTGTTGCTGATGTGGACTTACAGAGTAATAGAGAAAACAAACATTAACCTGTCATGAATCTTCATCCTCATCATCATGGATTCTTCCATTTTAAGGCTTCTAAGATTTTTTTTCCTGAATATCATGAAAAGAAGATGTGATACTACCTGAAAAGGAGTATTTTAGTGGGGCAGTACAAAGGACAACTGGCTGTCTCCTGGTGGTTGTGGAAAACAGCTCATCTACTGAATCAGCAGCACTTGTCACCCTGAACTACCAGCCCTTTAACTCAACATTTATTTCTACCTGATGGGGTTTTTTTGGCTTTAAAGAGAGGTGAAAGAGAAAATACTTTAATCATGGAAACTGTATCTGCTGGAGTATGGAGACACAGTGGTTTAACACTCTGGGACTATGAAGTTCGCCAGGGTTTTCTCCAGCCAATCATCACCGGCTCTCAGAAGATTCACAGGAATAATCTTGAAGAAGGCCTGGAAAAATTTCTCATGGTACCTGAGCATGTGCAATATCTGACAAGTGATGTAGTGGATGTGCTCATTTGTGATAGGCATCTTTCTGCTGCACAGACACTGTTTGAACTTGCTGATCAGTCTTTCTTCCCCCTCTAGGGTCAGGGCAGTTGCTGACATCCAAGAAAAACCCAACGAAAACCTGTGAAGCAAGTATGTTTGGAGTTGAAAGGATGTCACAGTGCAGACTCATGCCAAAGCTTTGAGGCAATAAGCTAAGGCTGCAAAGTTGCTGAAGCCAGGAGGTGCTAACACGCCAGATTGCAAAGATGCCTAAGGCAAAAGCGCTGAAAAAACTGCCAAGACCAGAGGTACAAGCACAAAGGCCCAAAAGCTAGAACAGTGTCTTGTGACAGGCATCCCATTTATGTGTTGGAAATGAGCAGTCAGAGTACTCATGTGGTCACCAAACCAAAATTTAAATGTTCATAAAAGGGTTTGTGGCCCTAAAAGCATCAGCAGGGTAGTGATTGAGGCAATTGTTGAAGAGCTATCACTGCTGTGGGTAGTTCTTTGTTGATGGAGTAAAAGGGGTTTGGTTGAAATGGAGGCTGAGTGTGATTTGTGACCATCTGTGAAGACTGATGAGGTTAAGAATTCTTTATCAACTGGATCCTGGAAATATTAAGATCTTAGATATTATCCGTGTTGTCCCTGGCAATGCTGCTGAGAGCACCAGAAACATCTTAGAAACATGAAAAATTTATATGTTTTTTCTTCACAATGGAGCAACTTTTCTTAAAACACTTCTGTTCAATATGGACTCAGATTGTTTAATGCAGAGGAGGAGCTACACAGTTTGCACTTTACTGCTGCTGTGGGCCTTTTATTTTTTTTAAAGAATTACCTGGGGCTTTTCCACTTTCAAAAACACGTTAACCCTCACTTATTCTGGAGTTGGTCTAGCATGACCAGCATGCCACTTCTAGGTGGAAGAGAGCAGCACCCACCTGAGACTGTGGGAGGCCAATACCAGACTTCTTTCATCTCCAGCTGGAAGGAACATGGCAGGAGAGGGGAAGAAAAGGAAAGAGATGAAGCAGAAGAAAACAGTATCTTACCACTACCCAGACAAGAAAGTCTGTGTGATGCTTTCATCTATCAGGTAACTCTTGCTATTGCAACTATTGTCATTAATTTTGCTATGCTATTGAATATTGAAAATTAATTCCTATAATGGTCTTATTCATTTGTTCCTTGGCTAAGATGCATTTCCTATCATCAACTGCTTTATAGCATAGCAAGGTTCAAAAGGGTTTTCCATCTTCTGAAGAAGCACAGTGTAGTCAACACTAATGAAAGGGCAATGAATAATACTCTACGTTATAGCTTTCTAACTTTAAGAATTCCACTGAGGTCACTGGGTTGAATTGGAGATCCTTTAATCATTAGTACTGTTTTGTGAATGGTGTACTTCACTCTGATATTTTACTAGACGTCACTACTTAACATACTTCTGGCCCCATGGAAGGCAAAACAAAAGGCTTTGTATGCCTCGAGGTCCCCGTAGTTTGAGGATCATTATAATTCTACTGAGTCAATCTTGAGGTTCCTGTTTAGTTGTTACACCATGCTAAATCCTCCTGAAATCAACTGGAACTTTCTGAGAAAAACTAAGAATCGCAAGATTTGTCACTTTGAGAATAGCTAAAACTTACTTTCTGCCAGGTGGAGGTAGAATTACCTACACTTGTGATTCATACCCAGGGTAACATTATGAGCTTGGAATTGTGTTTCTCCTGTGCCCAAGCAGTACAGTCATGAATCCCATTGTACATGGAGTCAGTTACTGACATTTGGGATTCTTTTGTCAGATTTGCTCTCCTGTGAAAACCTTGGTTTTGCAGGGTATGTCATCAACTCTAGTTAGAAAGGGCTTGCTTTAAACTCCAACAAATGCTGTGTATGTGAAGGCAGTTCTGCACAAGAGTGGCTGTGTTATGAGTGCAAGTTCCTCGACACAAGTGGACCTCTGTAATCTGCTGTGAAAGCCAGGGCTTCCTTCCCCAGCCACTCGTTCAGACCTGCTGAACTTGTGGCATTTCTAAGGCCTCAATTTATTCCCAAGGGCTGAATGATGGAGGCACCATCTCACAAGATGAATGGATAGATCCATCCCATTTGGAGTCACGCTAAGCTGTTCTCAGTTTCTCGTAACTGAGATAAGTGATATTACAAATAAAATAATTGCTGATGAAGTTTTAAAGGGTACTAGCATATATGCCAACCTGAGATATTAGGATTTAAAATTTCCTAATATGGATCAGAAAATTTTTACAAGTTTTCCCACTCCAGGTGAGGTTCATGCCCCAATGAGCCTGCTTCATCTAAATCATTCTTCCCCTCTTTTACCCTCCCCAAAACAAGAGACAATCTTCAAAGGAACAAATATGTCACTTTAAATACACAACATAAAAAATGGGCCAAATAAATTATTAAAATACATAAAAAAGAAATTCACAAAATATGCGTGTTATTAGCTATTTGACAAGCAATTGATGCTGTTGCAATGGCTAAATTTCACAACGCAAGGGCTTTCTCCACTAGACAGATAAATAGTTGGAATAATGTGAGAAATGACTTTGCAATCATCCAAAGAACAATTTGGTTTGAAATGGTCCATTTAATGGCATTGCATTGGCTGTACTGCGCAGTTGTTTCATACCAGACCTTCACCACATCCATGTGCTTTGGAATTCCTTCTAAAAATGAGCTCCAAGCCTGACCCTCCTCTCCCAGTCCCAATTCCCTGCAGAAGTGTTACTACATATGCTTTGAATCTTTTTTCAGATGAGCTCCCAAGTCTAACTCCTTCCTCCCTGTGCTTGAAACGTATGGATTTGAAAGCGCAGATGTGGCCTTGAAGTTTTTGGACCAGGCCCATCT
>JACBWW010000022.1:5103128-5508128 GCA_020086605.1 Lanius collurio
TTGGATCAAGCCCTGAAAGCTTCATCACTGGAAAGGTAACCTGAGAGATGGGGAGATTGGAATCTGTGCTTCCCAGCAAGCAGTGTGGCTTTGAAAGCACAAGCAGAGCCAGGGCCACCAAACCTCCTGCAGGCTCTTCGCTTTGTTAGCTACCAGTTGTATTGTCAGAAGCCTGGACTTCTTGTGTCTCAAAAAAAAATTAACTTGCAAGTCGAGAACACTTCCTTTTCGGTGGGATCTCAAAGTCAGTAGAAGATACGTAGTATGGGAAAAGCTAATGATGGACATTTTAGATTCCATCAGTATTGCATTTTGAGGAGAATAAATTGCATGAGATTCGCTAGAAGATAAAGGGGGTAAGATATTGATGTGTTCGTAACTGATGAGCATAATCACCTTCAGGTATGCAGGTATGATTGGTTGAAGTGATATTTATTGTGCTTTACTTGGAAACAATATGTCCAAAGAAAGAAATTCTCATTCGTAATGGTACATACTATGATACAGATGCAAAGAGTAGAAACACATGTTTTAAATTATTTTCTAATTATCCCAATTTTGTAAGTCAAGGTTTTTAGATATGTTCTACCTTTCACATGTACATTTTCCAGAAAAGAAGCTCAACTCACCTAACTAAACATAGATTTAATATACAAGAGTTAAAGGTAAAAACTCTGACTTCAGTTTGTGAAATGTATTTTCTTCCACAAAGATAATTTGCTTTCTGAAAAGAAAGAGAAAATATCTCTTGTCAAAGATACTTTCTATTCACAACACTCTTCAGTTGGCTGTTTTGTGAGGTCTGCTCAGCTGGACTGATAGTGGAATAGTATTTCCCCTCTTACTCAAGAGGAAGTCCTCCTCGTGATGTCTCAGCAATTAGCAAGCCATTAACTAAATATTAGTCTACAGTTTTAGTACATTATAAAACTGTAAATAGGTTTAAGTGTGTTTAAAAGCACTGTTCCCATGAGGCTTTTTACTGTCATCCTTATAGAGCTGTTTCTGAATGTTCAAAAATATTTGCCATTTATTGCCTAATATATTTGGTAGTATCTGTATGCACGCATGGCCTGCTAATTGATTTAGTTTAATTGTCATCCTGTCACAGGCACACTGTGACAGCTACATTAAAGTTCCTTTAAAATATGAACTTTTGGAATATGGAAGGATGCATTTCTAATCCTACATTGGAACCAGATGTGCCATATGTACAGTCATTTTGACAAGGATTATGGAGTCACAGCTATTGACTCCATAGCTGAGGTTGCATGACTGCTTCTCTTCTGAGATCTCTTTGATCTCTTGTATAATTATACCAAGATACAAAGGGAGTTTTAGCCTTACCTCTTGGTTCTTCAGTCTCCTCAAGATGTAGAAATAGGAGTTTCTTCTGCTAATGGTTAGTCATGGGGTTGTGTGGGACAGTTGTGTAGTCCCAACAATGTAGTACTGTTGCACGGGAATTGACCAAGGACTCTTCTCCTTACTACTTCAAAATTCATCCTAAAACGTTCAATTAGCTTATAAGGCTCTGTGGAATTTGTGGACAGTTTTATTGTGTCACAGCTGAAACTGTGATTTCTCAGTAAAGCATGGGGTTTTTCCCCCCCAAAATAGATCCCAAGTTGCTGTGTTTGTGACTTATGTCAGAAAGAGCTAGATCAAACACTGATGAAAATATCTGCATTCACAGAAATATACAGCTGTGTTTAAAAAAAAAAAAAAAGGTCCTAAAAATAATTTTCCTGGTAGGAATCCTTAACCAGAGCTTTGTTGATAGTGGTTTTGTTAGTAGGTAGGGCCTTTTTGATGAAATTCAGTTTACTTCCAAAGACCAGTTGATGAGAGAGCAGACCACTTACTCTGAAGAGCTTCCAAGACTGAAAATTCAAATATATGGATAATTTTTATCAGAACTTGGATGTGATAATGCAATTTGATTTATATTACTCTCTATAAGCCAAAAATTCAGTCTTGGTTTTAGTTGGAAGGCTGTTTCTCTCAAGGACAGACACTGAATTGTTCTGCTAAAGTTAGTCATCCAGGGGAGATGACACTGAAGTTTGGGAGATTGATGCAGTGTTTTACAAGAGGAATGACTGACTAACGCAGAAAAGCAGTAAAGTTTCATTTGTAGTCCTCACTAGAATGATTGAATTTATAGTTGTTGTGTAGGGGAGGTCTTTACATCACTTCACTCAAGAGGTGTTGGACTCAAGTTCCATTATATGACACCTTTCCTCCTCCCGAGCAGAAGTTTTGGGAGTTTCTCAGTTAAAGCAGATTTCCCTCAGCTGGTATGTTGTCCATGTCGTGTCCTGTCCATCTATCTCTCCCCTCCAGTTCACTGAAAGAACAGTAATTGGTGTCCAGCTATTGCCAGGAACACCAGTCCTCTGAGGTGGATCTGCTGGTAAATTGCTGGGTGAAGGGAAGTGTGTCCGCAATGTGCGCCTGCGGTGTGTCTGCAGCCGGCTGTGCTGGGGGAGAGCTCTGATCTCATTAAACCGTTGCCACCCGCCCAGCAGGGGCTGCTCTGCTCTAAGTGTTTTAACGACTCTGGAGGCCGAGGGCTGGCCTGCAGCTTCCACATCATGAGGGATTAAAGAGAAAAGAAATTCTGTTGCATCCATGAAAAGTATGAGGTCCAGAGTCATCTTCTGGTTTCAAAGCTAATTGAAACCACTGAGGCTGTAAATCTGCTGGAGCAACTGAACACACTTCTTTTCTGCTCTATGAATGAGTTAACTTGTATCCAGAAAGGTTTTCTGATACTGTGGATTATCCTGTATAATTCTAAAATTTATTCGATGTGTTTACTTTTACAAACTATTTTTGGAAATCAACATTGTTTGCAAATATTCATGTATTTATTTATTTATTTAACTGAGAAGTAGTTCTGTGCTAGAGGGGGGAATATTAAATATGACATTTGCTTAGTTCCATTTACTTTTTATCTTCAAAGCCATAAGAAATTTTACTAGGTTCTTGTGTGTCTCATTGAGATCTTTGCTTGGGAATGGAAAAAAATATCATATTTTTGACTAAATTTCAAACCAGCTCTCAATGAGACACATTGTAGGTAATCATTTTAGGTAAAATAGAAATGACTTTAACTTACCACTTCTGATGGTCTTGTTGGTACTAGTGATCCTCATGTTCAACCCTAATTGACGTTAATTAGAGTTGAGTATCTGGTTTGGGACTAATACAGTATGAAATGCTGAGGCACATCAGTACTTCAGAGGTGGGGCTTATTCTCCATTTGTTCTGTGCCTGTAACTGCCAGTGACATTAATGGGCATTCCTTGCATGGCTGAGAGGAGACAACACCAGTGTCAACTTCACTGCTCCTCTAGTATGATCAATTCTAAATTTAAAAAAAAGCCCTTCCCAGTCCCCCACTGTTAAAAAGTGTGTGTGTGCATATTAAAAATACATTGCCTTATGGAAGACACAGCTGGGTAGGTCATTCATCCAAAATGAAAATAATAACCA
This sequence comes from Lanius collurio, assembly GCA_020086605.1. Taxonomy (NCBI): domain Eukaryota; kingdom Metazoa; phylum Chordata; class Aves; order Passeriformes; family Laniidae; genus Lanius; species Lanius collurio. The sequence continues at coordinate 5,106,630 of JACBWW010000022.1, forward strand.
GAAATTAGACTTTTTTAGTGTTATGTACATACTATGGCTTAAAGGCTGTTGAAATGCAGGATTTAATTGTAGCACTACATTTGTAAGTACATTTGGGATCATTTTATGGGTAGAGTGACATTTGAAAGACTGCCTTCTTACTGGTATGGTGACAAGAGCAATGAAAGTTTCCTTGGGTGCTATCTTGTGTGACTTCTTGAAGTGATCTTTTTAACTGAAATATAACATTTTCAAGTTCATTAATGTCAGTATTATATAGATAATTATTTTTATTGACTCTGAGGATTAAAATAAACAACAGACTCAGCAGTGCTAGATACTGGTATGACTAAAAATTATTTTAGAACACAAAAATATTGTCTATGGCATTTAAAATAAAATTATCAAACTTTGTATTGAGAGAGAGAAAAGCAGAATCTTATTTAGTGTTGAAATTTTGTGCCAACAAACCAAGATAATTTAATTAGTGGTGTACATAGTATATCTTGACAGCTCTGGTTTGGGAGAATTATAATATGAATATTAACAATCAAAGAGTTGCTGAAAGTGTTAGTGCCATGGTGATGAGATTAGTGAATTGGCCAATACTGTAGCAGAAAGCTGGATTCCAAGGGAATTATCCTTGAATGATACCAGTTGGTGCAATTAAAAGCCACAATTCAGTTGCCATATGGAAAGTGTTAGGCATCCTTATATGGTTTCAAAGCTATGTGCCAGAGGTTAAATTGACATATGAAGAAAAGCATAAATTAAATATTTTGTGTTATGAAATTAGAAGTTGACTTTGCTTGAGCCATATGGAGGAGTTAGATGGAAGACTGTCTGTGTTTCATCAGGGCTTGTTTTATAGGTGTTTCAGATTTAATGTGGTGCACTTTTAATTTGGCATGTTGATTGGAAAGCCGAATGGCCCGTGAAGTTTCTGCAAACAGTCTCATTAAAGGAACTTTTTTTGATCTCTAACAACCCTCTTTCTCCCACCTCCACTAAAGTGGACTTACTTAGCTTGGTATTTGTAAGGAGAAAGCATATTCTCTGTAGTAGCTGGGTCAAGTCCTCATCTGTGTCCCTTGGGCTACTGATAGTCCCTCTTGGCTTAGTGAAACCTTAATTCTTCTGAATGAGGAGGCCTTGGGTACAGAGTGTATTTTCTTCTGTAAACTGAGATGAAAAATAACAACAATACATTATATTCTTTAATGTCTTAAATGTAAATAATGCAGTCCAGACTTCACACTAAAACTTTAGTTATACCAAAAACGGGACATTTGTAGCACATGATTGTTGACATATGGGAATGTTCTTTACAGCAGCATTCATTAACAGAAGGGTTTTCTGTAGGTTTTGAGATCTGTAATAAGACCCAGGAGGAGCTCAGTAAGTGGCTATTTGTATGCACCCTTCAGAAGAAGATCTTAGTTGACTTCTATGGTTTCTTTTGAGTTGAGTTATGAACAGAGGAAAGAGAAGTCTCTTGAGTATCGAAACTTTGTAGGAGTTAGTTTTTCCAAAGTTGGGGAAATAATTGTTTGATGATGATATTTAAATCAGAATGGAACATTGCTCCCAGTGCTGCAGATGTTGGCCTTTATAGAAATCCTTGTAGATGGATTTTGCTTCGTGAATGTCAGCATCAAACCCTGGTTGGAAAGCAAATGGTAGATGTTCAGATATACAAAATACTTGAAGTATTTTTGGGGTTTTTTTGTAATGGAACCACTTCTTCATATACTACTTACTTTGAATACCTGTGAGTTTCCAAACTATGTGATATTTATAGATATCTTTTCATGGAAAGTGAGGTAAAGTTTTAGTTAAAAAAATTAATATGAAGGAATGGTCAAATATACTTTCTTTGTGAATTTATTTAGTCATATCTGCCAACATTGGCAGCAAAACTAAGCCTGTATTTACTCCTACAGGGTAACTACAGCTATGGGAGACTGAGTTGGACTGAATTCCATTCAAGAATTATTAACCAAGTTCCAAATGCAAAATCTTCATTGTGTCTGATTTTTGAGCCAGCAAAGCATGTTTGTATTGCAGTATCTCATGACATTTCTCTTGCAGTGGTGGAAGGCCAGTGGTGCTAGCTGTGATGAAAGGGCTGTGCTGGCTTTTAGTGTAAGCTAAGAGAAAAGGGAAATGATTTGTGTACCTTCAGCCACTGCTCCCCTGGTCTCTGCAAGTTGTACAGGGCATTTACTTTTTGTAGGCTTCTGGATTTATTGTCATCAGAGCAATATGGCATGTATTTTGTCTTCTAATTTGAAGAATTACCAATTCTGAACATGTGAGACACCCTTTTTGGAGTTGGAAAGTCCTCTATAGTTAGTGTGACCCGAATAGACTGCTGCCAGGTAACCTCACGTCCCCTGTTTAATAAGGACTGATCTGTTGGCTTGCCATGGGGCTTGGCTTTCCAACAGGCTTCTGTCTGTAACAAGTGTTCAGCTGGATTCCCTAATCTCTACATGTTTGTGTCTCACGTGACCTGATAAGTGCCCATCATACGTCAGGAATACTTCTGCTTTAGTCTGCAGAGTCTTAACTGCTTAAGAAAGGGAGTTCTGCAGTGTCTTTTGGGGAGGTCCTGTAGCGCTTGAGAAAAGGTGGCTGGGAGGGGACCTCATCAATGTCTATCAGTATCTGAAGGGACAATGTCAAGAGGCTGGACATCAGGCTTTGTTTGGTGGTGCTAAATAATAGGAGAAGAAGCAATGGGCAGAAACTGATGCACAGAAATTTCTACCTGAACATGAGGAAGAACTTCTTTCCTGTGCAGTGATTGAGCACTGGAACAGATTGTCCGGAGAGGCTGTGGAGTCTCCCTCCACTGGAGAGATTCAAGTACCGTGTGGACACAATCCTGTTCCCTGTGCTCTGGGATGGCCCTGCTGGAGCAGGGAGGTTGGACCAGTGTGGTCCCTTCCAGCCTGAACCACTCTGCCATTCTGTGGTTTGGCCTATTGCATATTATAGGGCAATAAATGATCCTGTTGTTTTGGTCTGTAAAACTTGTGGTGGTGTAAATAATTTGCTCCTCAGATGACCAGACAGTGGCTACAGGAGACTGAAATTTTGACTTCAGTGCCCGAGAAGCTCCTCAATGACCTAGAAGAGCCCTGTAAAGGCACACCTAAAGGGTCCCGCCAGACACTAACCCCTCTGCAGGGGGAACAGAAGACCCTGTGGTTCCTTGGTTCAGACCAAACAAAGGTCCCTGCCAAACATACATGAGAAGTAGTTGTTCCTTAAACCTAGGACTGTTGTTAATGAAATTTAATACTTGTGAACAAGGCTTATGAGGCAAGCAGTTTTTCTGCTTTTTGTAAAAGCTCTGATAGTTTGATAATTTTGTCCAATAACCCTTCTCAATCTGAGAATTCAGTGGACTCTGAAACTCGTTGAGTTGACTGTGATGGGGAGTGGGTGTCTTGATTACACCTTGAAAAATGAAATCTACCAGTCTTGCTTTCAGTTTTAATGGGTTTGGATTTAAATGCAGGCTCAGTAGCTCTTGTTGCTTGTATCATTTGCTATGAGAACGTCTTGAGAATGTGAGATCCTCTCTTAAATGTGGAAGATCTGTTATGTTTTGAGGAAAATTTGCAGCAGAGAACTTCTAAGGTGCCTGGCATTTTCAGCCATGTATCTCGGGACTTCTGACTAACAAATGCAGGCAGTGTATGTTGCTTTAGCTCAGAGGTGGATTGGCATGTGGTCAGAACAGTCTGTGCACTGTCCATCCAGAGAAATACTTTGTATTTTGCCATTAGGGTGGAATTTAATGCATTTGGGGGCATTACTGTGGCAGCTTTAAAGGGATTAAGTATATTGAGGTTCCTATTAAAGTATAACATTGTGATTCAAGATCTGTGAAAGAAAATCATGCATGGGTGTTTGATCTTGGGGTGCAGCCACACATGCTGTGAGGCATAAAATAAGGGGATAGACTCAGTAGGGAAGTGACAGAACAAAGTACTGTCTTGCAGGAGAAATGGGATTTGGGAGCAGCCTCAGATCTTTTGATCCATACTCTGATGCGAATGATGAGTGGTACGGAGGTGACAGATTTGTCTTGGGGGAGGAAGGAGAACGGTGGGTAGTGTGTCACGTTGCCCTCAGAGATAGTTTGCTGTCTGATTCCCCAAAGATTTGATAGTGGTAGGTAAGGACTAAGCTTCTTCTTGTCCTGTCTTAAAAATCTTTTATAGTTCCAGGACAGTTAGTTTCAGGAGAGTTAGGTAAAGAGGGTAGTAGCTGTAAGGCTAAGCCTTGTGCGTTAAGAGCACAGAAAGAACAAATGCCTGTTCGGGGGAGTGGGAATTTTCTCTGAGCATGGAGTGTCCCAGTCCTGAGCTCACAGAATAACAAGCAGTCTCTGTATTGCGTAAGATGCTGCGGTTAAGCCTGTATCAGTGTTTCTGTAATAAACTACTCTTTTTGAAACAATAAATAATAATTTTGCCTGTGAACTTTCCAAGTCTCTCTCTCTTCGTGTAGCGTACGTGTGCATACACTACGGACACTCATTCCCCTGTAAAGAGAGAACATCACAGTCTAGCAAACAGAGTATCTGTCATTCCAGCTGAGCAAAGGTCTAAGGCAATAACCCAAAATATCCTGGAAGAAATTCTAAAAAGCATTGAAGAAATCAATCGTCTGATCCTAGAGGAAGGTCTTTGATGTAATCCCAGTAAGTTTATACTGGGAGCCTGCCTATTTATGGTCAGCCATAGACTTTCTATATGAAAAGTGGATCAAATAACTTCATAAGCTCCTGCTGTAAAAAAAGACGGTTGATAATTTTCTAAAGCGTACACTCTGTTTAAATGTAGATTGGGGTTTTTAGCAGAAGCCCAGGTGGGGAGGAAAGGCTTTTCAAAACAAGTACCTACAGGAAAATAAATAATACTTTGATATTTTTTCCCATGGAAAAACTGTGCCTCATTTAGCCATCCTGAATATTTAATTTTATTTTGAGGATAAACTTCATAGGTTATCTCAGTTAAAGCCACTTTTATTTATGCAAAGCTTATGTGCAAGGTCTTGTTCCTGATGTGGATATGCATGTAAAAGGAGTTATTTCAAATACCATAAATAAATTACATTTAGCTGTATAGTTTTAACTAACTCAGTGCAGTTAGTTAAGACTGTTTTTATAATTTTTAAAAATTCTGCATCATATCTGGTATGCTTTGATGCAGAAATCCTGCCATAATAGAGGGGAAACTTCGCACTGCTTTTAGTGGTTTTGTACTGGGTTCCCTGCCACATCAGTGGAAGAAGGGGGAAGGTTCAAGAGACTAATATTCTTTTAATCTGGCAGCTACATTGCTGGTGTAATGGCAGTGTATTTTCCCCTGCAGATGCAGTTTATCTGATCATTTTATGACAGGTTCACAAAAGTTTTTCCCAGCTGTACTGCCACTTAAATTCCCATTTGTAATTAGCAATGTAATTTTCCAGATAGGTTTAAAAAGCATGTTTTGAAAGAGGCTATTCCCACAGCACTAGTTAATACCCATTAAAATGCCACATTTTTATTGTATGAAGGTGTTTTTTTATCTAATTAGGTTGGTTTGTTAAAGTATTGCACCACAGTCTCTCTTTTTTTTTGCCTTCTACTCTAAGGCTGTTTTCAATCATTTATTTATGACTGATAGAAAGCACACAAAATCTTTAACTCTGGACTAATGCACAGCATAAAGAAGTAAATGAGCTCTCTTCCTGTGTGCTATTGTACAGGGCTTTACTTTGAAAGACAATTGCTCTTGGACTACAACATGGTGATATGCAACAGAAAAGAAAGAAAAAAAACCCCAGCATTTGGAGAGGAAGTATTGTATTCATTGATGCTATATAGAATTCACTGGAATTTGGTCATCAACCTAACCGTGGCATTCTTTTCCAGATGTGGTGTTTGATTTCTTTTTTTTTTTAATGCCATTTAGGGAAAAAAAGAGAAATGTTTTTGTGAGACATGTGCTATGAAATTCAAAAGTAAGACATGTTGAAGTAGCTCTGTATCCTTGGACATTTGCTGCTATCCAGGAGGGACTAGCTAGACTGCAGCATGCAGGTGTTGCTTGTGCTTATTCATTAAACATACACGTGCTGTTTAATTACAGAACAAACCTCTGCTAAAGCACTCTATCCTTAATCTATGGCACCTCTGATTTTCCCCGTTTTGGAAAGACAGAAACCAAAGGCACTACAGTGGGAAGCCCCCTTGATTTGTCAGTAACTGAATAACAGACAATGAGTAATGTCCTGTGGGAGAAGCAAAAAGGCTGTGAGGTCCCTTATTAGCTCTGCAAGAGTAATCTGACCCTCCTCATGTCTTTCTGATGGCAACACTGGCAGTCCTGTCTCCTCAAAAATGAGGGGAATTTCACCACCACCGGGGAAAGTAGGAGAGCTTGTCAAATGCAGAAGAGCAGAATGGTTAGATACGAAAATGCTAATGATGTGCTTTTAGGGGTATGTTTTAAGAAAGGAAAGAGTCCTGGCCTACTGTAAAGTCTGAGTGTCTCCTAATATCAGCAGGAGTCCTATCCAAAGGCAGGGTGAGGTTTGTTCCTTCCATGCTCTGAACTGACATGGGCTCTAGTCAAGATCATCTGCTATTGCACATCAATTGCAATATCCAGTGGTATGAGGATTGGGTAGCCACTGCTACCTTCAGCTAGAGACTCTTCTGAGAGACAGTCCAGCCTGAGAGACCTGCCAGACCAGGGGGAGGTTGTGGTTTAAATTGGGCTGGCACAGCTCACTCATGCTAGCGGGCTGGGTGCTAATAGCTGATGGCAGAGATGGATGGAGAGAGCTGACTTTGCTAGAAAAGCCTTCTGCTGTTCAGTTTCATCTGTGTGTAAATGGGAGAGGGAAAACCCCATGTGTTACCTGGACTTAGCCATCCACAGCTAAGAATCTTCCTTCTCCTGGCAAAGTGATGAGCAGTGTCATGCCTGGCTGCATTCCAAACTCTAAGCCTCTTGCAGCACTGGTTTCAGTGGCCCTTCTTGCAGGGTGATGCCTTCCCTCTGTGTCAGCACTCCTGTGGGCAGGTAGAGTGGCCTTTCTTCTGCTGCCCAAGGTCTGCTTATGGCTGGATATCCCCAAACTTCACGTCTGCTGGAACTGCCTGCCTGTGTTTTACAGAGAGGGAAATGGTACAAGCTTTGCCACGCAGTTTTGTGACTGCTGTTGATAGGAGAGCTTTTGGAGTGAGTGATCTTTGTGGAATATAAAGGGTTACGTTGTTGAAGTTACCCAGGCGCCAATCCACTGGCACACCGCAGGTGATCTCGGAGTGAATGTTGTTTAAAGCGCCTGTCCCACGGTTTCACAAATGTGCTCTGACCAGAGGATGTTTTTCTAACTTCAAAGGGCTTCTCAGGCTGGCTCGGTGCCTCACAGACTGAGTCCACAATTCCTCTCTGCTCATGATGTGTTCTAACCATGTGTGATTTTTTTGGTATGTGATGTTTTCTTAAAGAGGCATTGACCTGTGTTCAAGTGAAACTTGCTCTTAAGCTTGTAAACACAAACTTGTTGTGTGGGCAGTTTTCATCTTAACTTGATGTGCTTTTTTTTTTCTTTTCCAAGAACAAGAATAGATATCAAAAGGAGGGATAATTTATAGGAAAAGAAAAAAAAAAAGGGAAATAAACTTGTAGCAGCCTTTTGAGTTGCACCATCCAGAGTCTTTTCCTTGAAGATCAAAGTGTGTGTCCTTTGCTGGCCATAAGGAGAAGAGTGTGTTCCCACCTCGGCGCTGTGAGTGCGACAGTGGGTACTTTGTCTGAAATGTGCCTCTGCACAAGGAGAGTGCAAGGGGGGAGAGCAAGGCAAAGAGCAGTAGAAAGCAGAAAGAACTTAGGCCACTTGTGAATGACCTGATTTTTTTCTTTTCTTTTCTACTCTCCTTCTTTAACAGCGTTATATTAAATTAAACTTTTAGGAACATGTTTGTATGTTTTTAAATATTTAAGGTTTCTTTTTCTTCTGTAGTACTTTGGAGTGTAGTTTTTTGAGAGGGACTGCATTTGCTTTTAACAATGAGAATTAGAAATGGCTGAGATTTTGTAGGCCAAATCTTTTTACTTTTGAAGTTCAGTAACTCTGTCAATTCTGCCGAGAGCAGGATTAGACCCTGAAACAGCTTCTGAGGTGCACTCTGCTACAGCAGCTCTGATGGTGGATCCAGGAAGGTCTAGTTAGTGTTCACTAAGCTGCACTGGTGGATACTGTTTTTTGCAATGCTTTTTGTGTTTAGTAAGGCTAGAAGAAGTAGGCTAGTTTGAGGTTTTAAAGTAATAATTCTTAGTTTACTGGTATTGCTATTATGGATGATTTTGAGTTTATTAAAAAGTAAAAAAACCAAAAACCAAAAAACACAGCAGTGGAATAAACCCTTTCTTCAAAGAAACCAATACCTTATAAGCCAGATCATAGTACTTTCCGTTTGGCAAGGGATTAAGAAGTATCATCTGCTGTGGGAGTAAAACATCACACTGTGAATGGCATGCTGTGAACAATATATCTCAGCTGTGCAATGAAGTTTTGCTCTTCGTGAGTAACAGTACTGCAAACTAGCACTTAATAATTAATCCACATTTCAAATGCATCTTGATCCCAAGGTCCTCATCCAGATGAGATCCTGGAGAAGTTAGTGATATCAAGGGCTAAGCCCTAGCAGCAAATAACCTGTGCTACCCTGCCATCCCATGGTTATCAACAGGAACCATCCCACCATGTTTATTTTGGCTGGTTTTAAAGCAGGTGGCCAGAATGAGTTCCTAGTTTCAAAGTCACAGCTGCTGCTTTGAAATTGTGTAAGAAGGGCTTTGGTTTCTTAACACAAAATAACTGAGCTGCTGTTTAGTATTAGAGCATCATTATTCTGGGAAATGCACCCTTCGTTTTAAAAATATCTTTCCTATGGAAGTTGAAAGTTTATACCTCATGATTCTAAGGTCAAAGAGCTGAAATAGTTGCTTGTTTGACGGATGATTGTAAATACTTAAGAATTTCTCAGTGACTTGAAATGAGTGGAATCTGGGAGATGTATTAAAATTGATAGCAGTATTAGAAACACAGAATTACTGTGGGGATCTCTTGTGTGTTGGCATTAAGTAAATTTGAGGAGGATTGTTTTGGGCAACTATAATTTAAGATTTTTTTTTCCTTTAGCTGGATGTCTTTGTGGGAGTTACCCCCAAAATATTATATGTTTATCGTGAACTCAATTAGAAGATCAAATGGATTTTATACTATCACAGTAATGATGCTGTGATTAAGTAGAAGGAAATATTCCATTACAAATCCCCATTTGGCTCCTTGTAAAATTTTATTTTAAAATGAGCCATCTTGGGTGACTTTTTCAGTAGCGTCAGCAACAGTGTCAGCAGAATGGTGAATTTGTGTCGCTGAAGTATAAAGAGAATTCATGAAGGAGTTTGTGTTAAGCATAGTTTTCTTTTTTATAAAAAAGAATTCTATTCACTGTGGTTTTTTTTCTTCTTTTGTATTCCTTGCCACCGTATGATATTATAATGTTTTTCGCCTAGTTTCAAAATTTCATAGATATATATTTATAAAAAATATATGTCATGTAAGCCTTTTTCTAGTGTAAGAGAAAGTACATTTTATGCAAGGTACACAGCATGGGGTCTTCTGGGCCTTCAATCTCATTTGATCCTGTCTCACAAGAAATGCATCAAACAGGAATGAGCAAAATGCAATCTCCTCAGACCGGGCGAAAATGTTCTCTTAAGAAAGAAGATGAGAGAGGGCTGGTGAGAGGAAAGGCTTGACTTCTCCTCTGAAAGGAGGTCTGAAAAAAGAAAATGGGCAGAGAAGGGAGTGCATCTTCCACTTAGGTAGACAGGCTTGGTAAAGGATGGAAAGAGCAAAATTAGGGTATTGGGGACACCGTCAAAGAAATTAGTCCAATTTGCATGCATGCAGTCTATCAGAATCATTGACTTGGTTGTCAAGGGGGAGACGTGAGAATGGGGACATCAGAAGTAGAGCCAGTACAGGATATCTGGGCTGTGCCCTTAATCCTTCTTGCTTCCGTCATAAAATAATTTTTGTTTGTATTTTCATCTTGTAGCTGAAATTCTAGTAGCTCAGTCTGTTGGGAACTGCGTGTTCTAGTGGAGCACTTCTTAGATTTATCCATTTGCACGTGGTGCTGGACCATGTTTTATATTCAGGTGTATGTGGCAGAGAGATCCCTACGAGGTTAAAGCTCTCTGTGATTCAGACACAGGCTCTGATAACAGCAGGTGCCTTTCCTAACTGGGCTGCCTGGTGTTGCCCCTTGGGTCTCTGCTTAGTGGTTGGGGTTTTCATGGGTAGGATGTCAGCCCTGTTGCACTTAAGAAGATGGGGTAATAGGTTAAACAGCTTTCTTAAGCTCTCTGGATCACAATGTAGGTAGGCTTTGAAGTTGTCTGAGATTAGCAGACTGGCCTGGTGGCTGGGATGTGAAGCTGGGAGGTGTTTGTGATGTGGGTGGCCAGGGATGGGCAGCCACTGCTGTGGTGCTACCTGGTCTCTGAAGCTCTGAATTTATGGTTTAAGAGTGAGGTCCCAGAGCCATGCATTCTAGTCCAGATCCTAGCTTCATGTGTAGGTCTTTTCTAAAGTTGCTCAGATCTTCTCAGGCACCCAAAATAGCTAAACACTTGCCACTCATTTAGTCTCATTTGTCTTCTCTTAGAGCCTACTGGTTTTATCCACTTTTTCCCACGTCCCCACCAGAGAAATATTTATAATTCATGAAGAACTTCAGTGCCAGCTGTACTCTCAATTCATTGCTATGTTTTTATGAATAAGCCTGGTATTTATCACCTACTTTTCTGAGCAAAGTAAGAATGAAAAAGAATGTTTGAATTCTCCTTGAAGTTTATATAATCTCCCCTTGCAAAATAGCCCAACCTCTTACATTGTTTCTTTTGATCTACAGTAATCTTCCTAAAATGTTTCAGAAAGGGGCCTTTCTGAACTGTCCAGCTCTTGTTGCTATCCAGTGACTCAAGACATCTAATTCTAAAAAGTTCATATTAATCAAAGCAATTCTGACATACAGAGAGAAAAGGTATTTTGCATCTTGCTCATCTGAACGAGACTTTGGACAAGGTTGTAGAAGGTGGTGAGAGGGACGTGTCCTTCGTGTATGACCTGAATCTCCACTCTCATGGAGGCCTGTCCAAGGAAATGTGCATTCAGGTGATGTGGACTTCCTGCTTTTTGCTGTGCCTTGCTCTTGGTGGTGCTTATAAAGTCAGGACAAGATTAATAGGACTGTAGGGACAGAGGGTATGGCTGGCACACATGTAAATCACAATAGGTTTACAATACTGCATGAAGAGAATGCCAGATTTTCACCACTGTTACTAAATGAAATGGACTACACAGACATAACTAAAGGGGGAAGGAAAAGGTTTGTTCAAAGTTCAGCTGAAGATAAGCTCTGATGCACCAGTTAGACTGGATGCTTTGCAAGGAGATGAGGTTTTTTTCTGGTGTTTGCTTGAATAATGAATTTAGCATCTCTTGAAGGTTATTCTCTGGAGCAGCAGAGTTTGTACATGAGTGAAACACATGTCAAAATGTTTACAAAGAACTGAAGTGGGGTGGTGAGTCAAAGCAGTAGGCTGTTCTTTGCACAGGCTTTGTAGTGGAGAGCCTTATAATGAGGGTGAACTATGCCTCTGACTCCGGTGGGCCTTTGTGCTATCTGGAGCACAAAGTGGAGCAGGTTTACAGGTTAATTAACACCTCTTCCCTCCTGCTTTGGTGCTGGCTGTGATGCATCACCCATCCTCATGTTTAGAAATGGTGACTGATGGTTAGAGATGGTACTCTTTTCAGTTGATGCTGCTAAATTCTCTGCTGCAAATGTCATTTGTTCTCTTAAACAATAGAGAGCACGGCTAAATATATGGTGCTGAGGAGGCACTTATTGTCCTGTCAGCCTGGCAGCAGTAAGCACACCCCCAGAAGTATGTGTTGCAGCCAGGCACATCCCAGTCTGTAGCTTCCCTGTTCCCCATTCCTTGTAAATATGAAGAGAATTCAGAAATATTTTGCCTGTCTAAAGAGGATTTTATGGCTTTTCAAACCCTATTATTATGTATTTAAGGATGATTTCTCTGAATATTGGATTGTAAGGATGGTTTTAATCTTGCAGCTCTGTGGTTTTGGAGAATTTGGTCAGTCTGACTGGAATCAGGGTACTTTAGTCTGTGTGTTGGATATGGGCAATTGTTTTTTGGGGTTTTTTTTCCCTCTGCCTTTGGGCACTGAAAGCTTTCTTTGCCACCTATTGCCCACAGATCACACTTTCTCAGTAGCTGCCCTGTGCTGCCTTCTTTCCCTTCCAGTTCCTCAGGCCTCAACACTGTATGTGTTAGATGCTTTATTTTAACAGCTATTACCTTTCCCTTAGCTTGATTTAAATGCTACATTCTTCAGAAATTGAGTCTTGGGGGAGAAACAAAGCCAGGTGGTGGTCTAATTACCAGGGTGTGAATTTGGTGTATAACACCAAGAATCCTTTGCAAACTTGTGTTGTCTAGCACACCAAACTAACATTTGAGGCAAGTACACACCATTTCTACTGAATAACCATACCTTGCTATACCATAGCCACTGTACAGATGGCTAACAAAAAACATGTGTAGCATATACATATTTTTGGAGCTTAAAGAATTTTCCTCAAATCTCCTACTTCCTTACTTACCTGGGTATGAGTGGAAAGACAGTGGAGCATAGCCCATCTCATCAACAGAATCATTTCAGGAAGAGCACAGTGCAGAGGCAGTGCTTGGTGCCTTCCTTGAGGCAGAGTGGAAATCGGAAAGGAAGCTGTGATTCAGTGAATCACAGTCATCTCTCAGACAGCTCCAGGGCAGTGCATCTCTCAGCTGCTGCCTTGCTTGCAGTGGATTATAAGGTCATAATACAGCTCACTATGCTGAAGCAAAATAGCAGTAAATTCATCCTCAGGAATGGCTTTATGTTGTCTAGAAGTGAAGAATTCCTCTGTAAGAATGTAATACTTTTTATCCAACTTCCCAATTCCCATGCTTCAGCAGTATATTTATCTTCACCATTTTCATGCTGTGAATAGAAGGCCAAGAAACTTGTATAAAGAACTTCGTTTGCACCCAGTGATATGTGCACTGTAGCATCTATAAAGTTAACAGGGATTAAGGTGAATGACCCTGTGAGCAAGGGAGGCATCCCATCAGGAAATATATCTGTTTCTGTGTAGCAACTAAAGCAATACTATCTACAGAGTTTGAATCAAAGGCTTGGGCAGCTAAACAAAGCTAATCCCCAAAGATGTACTATTAAACTCATTTCCTGTGTATGGAACAAATATTTTAGGAGTTTTGAAAAGCATTTTCCAGCCATTGTTAAGAGAGGAGTTGGGGTGTGTTCTATAAAATTGAGATCTGGGTGCAGGCTTTCCCCATATTTGTGGTTTTGGTTTGAGCCTGGGTCTAGTTAGCAGGGATATAAATGTTAAAATTCACCCATGTGGCTTGAGAGATGTTCTCTGCTAGTAGTGCAAGTCTCACTTTCTCAGCATGTCTTTGTTTTAGAAAATATTTCTTTCTGCTGGGGTCAGATGATTTCTTTTACTAGGCAAATTGTGAATATTCAGGCAAAGAAGGACAACTTGACTAGGTCTAGTAGAGCTGAAAATGTAGCATTAATTGCCTATTAAGAATAATGCTTCTCTCATATATTCTCTTCAAGTGAAAACTTGTATGTTCTTACAGAGAAGAAAGTAAATGTCCTATCATGCTATCTTTTTAGGAACACTTTTCTTTCTTTGTTTCAGTTTGATAGCCTGATACATTTCATTACTCAAGTAATTGAAATTAATTGTTAGATGGGAAAGGATTAAACTAAACAATGAATAAATATCCTTGGCTTTAGAGAACAATAAACAGCGAAGAAGAACATTAAGAATTATGTCCTGCAGTAAGCAGAACCTTAAGAGAAACTCTCATGTTGGGTAAAAGCTGTCTGCTCAGATCTGTTAAGCTGGGCCTGACTCAGCAGTGTGTTTGTACAGTGGGAGGTTAGGACTCTAAATCTGAATTCTCATCAGAAGGCATGATTTATGAACGGCAGTGAGAATCACTTACCCAAAAGTGAACAAGACAAATTAGCTGGGCATGGAACATGCTCTCTCCTGGGCTGTCACCCATTGTATCTGTAGCCTGGTGTGTGGCACTTAATGTAATTTCAGACTGGCCTCACTCTGAGCAGAGGCCGATAATGTGTGAACACGTGTGATGGTGCTGGGATGGTGGCAGGGGAGTCCATCGGACACGGAGGGTGTCTGCTTTCAGAGGGGTTTTAGTGCTGACTTCCGTGGAGCCAGGCTCTGGCTGGTATAATCTTGTAGCAGAGAATATTACACAAGCAGTGATCTCAAATGCTTGGCACTTTGTTGTAAATTTAATCTATTTACATATTTCCTGTGCCACTGTACAAACAAACCAGTGGGCAGAGTCCTGAAACCATTTTCTCAGGCCAAGTTCCAATTGATACCAAAGAGGTCAGAATTTAAAATAATCCCTTGTTTAGAAGCATTTGAATGTGACCTTCAGAGAAATCATTTTCCTGTTGCTGACTTTTTGCACCCTTCATTAGGGAATTATTGAAAATCAGTAGGAAATTTCAATGAGTGCAGGCTACAACCCTGGCTGAGTTGTTACTTGCTGTTTCTTTTGGAGTATTGCAAGGGACATCACTTCTTCAGAAACGAGCATGGATCCAAAGTATTGTTACTCCACCCTCTCCTTTGGTCCTTGATGAATTTGCAAATGCTCATCTTGGCCCTGTTAAATCTGTGGGTACAACTGTGTGTGGGGAACGTAGGTGTATTTCAGTGTGGATGCTGAGGCCAGTCCAAGTCTGGCAGTGTGCAGTGTATGGTTGTCTGCCACCATTATAATATCCTTTTGTTCCCAGAAAAAAAAAAACAAAACCAAAAAACCAAACCAAATCCAAAGAGATAATGGGCAAGCTTGAAGAAATTCACAGAAGACCTAAGGATTGTTGAACTAAGAAAATTGAAAGGGAAAATTATTTACTGCTTCTTAAAGTAGGGAAGCTGATAAGACCCTTTGTAATAGACATAGAGTGAAAGAATAAAAAGTGCTTTTATTTATCAGTAATTTATGTGCTTACTTGTGCAGACTTTAATTGTGATACAGAGTGTTTACAGAGCAGCTATTCTGGAATACCTATTGCAATCTGCTTCCATATATAAACATGCCAGTAAATACTGAAGTAAAGACTGAAAGAGAATTTAGTCTATATGGTTTGATGCCTAAAAAAAGGTTACTCAGATCTGTGAAGGAGAATGATGAGGAATCACAGTGGAACTTGGGAAAAAATTGGGTGTAAAGACATGGCAGTAGAGGTCTGAGTGTGGAACAATTATTGGAAAATGGTGTAAGTTTTAGTTCCACTCAGAATTGTTAAAGCTGCACAGTTTACATCTCTTAACTTTCTCAAGTATGTAATGGAAAAGGGTCTTCAAAGCTGAGTTCATTGAACTCTGTCCATTTCTCTTTCTTGTACTGAAAATATTTCATAATTATGTGTATCTGTGCCAGCAAAATTTAGATGTATGGGATTTTTCTCGCTTTCAATGAATATTTTGTACATGATACTATTTGACATAGAGGTGTTGTTACTTTAGGCATGGCTTTAGCAGTTTATGCTGACAGCAGTTAGTTATAACTCAGAGCTCTGTCCTTTATAAGGATTAATGATCCTTGAAGTAATAAATATATTGGAAATGCCAACCCTGGAAGTTGTTTTTAATTCATAAATAGAATTGTTTTTGTAAGAGCAGACATCTTCACCTGCTATTTCCTATAATAGAGCAGTAAGTTTTCAGTATCTCAAAGGTGCTATTGGAGAGAAAAGATCCCTTCATGAGGAATATATGTGTTGGGAAGGGCAGGAAGAGGGTGATGACAAGCCATTTTGCAGTATCACGTTTGCTTATGGCTTATGGGGAGTGCTGCGAAGAGCTTGAAGCTTTTAACACATCTGAGAATTGTTGATTTTTATTGTGGTTGCCATCATTCAGTAGGCAGAAAACAGCCCAGCAGGCACAGGGACCAACAGCTTGGTTTTTGTGGGTGGGCATTGTTTTGGAGGAGAACTGGTAACTTAAAATAAGTTTGTTACAATATAGTCCTAACAGTAAATTAATCATGACATTAAAAGGGAGTGTATGCATAGACATTACTTCACAGATTGTCATAAATTCTGCTCTTGCCATATTTTAATTTCCAAGGCTTTTGAATCTCAGACAAGGTGCTATAGATGTAGTTATTAAATTCTACAGAAATATTTTTATTGGGTAAGACATTGCTTGATGATGTAGCTGTGAAAGGCAAATTCAGAGACTAGCAAAAGGTCCTTTATCCGTGCATTTAGGAGGAAAAATACCATTTTGTAACACTCACTTATTATTGAAATACTTGTTTTAAGTTTGCCTTCTTTTTCCTGAATGTATGCATATGTATATAGTCACAGTCTTGACAATGTGGGGTTTTATTCTCTTTGTTACTGGGTCATCAATAACATTGTCATCAATAGCACACAAGTGAAAACATAGCTTTGGTAATGGTGATTTTTACTCTTGTGGTGCAGAAGACACTTCCAACTGTAGAGTCACCTGAGGCGATGCTGCCCTTTTCCAGCCTTTCTGAATATTCTTGAGAGAAGACATTGGATAGAATATAAAGGAAAGAAAATTTTAAAAAGTTTACACAGTGTATTTCTTTCAGTGCAAAAGTGAATGTAGGTGGAGGCTGAGTTAGACTAAATATTGCTGAGAAAACAGTATCTAGTTCTGTGCAAAGGTTTTTCCTTTATGTGCCTTGAAAGGGAAAGCCATGTTCTCTGCACCTTTCTGAACCCAAACACATGTTGCTAATTATTTGGTTTCTTCTAGGGGCTGTTCTTTTGGGTGATGGTTTGCCATTCTGTTTATGCATAGAGGGATAGCCAGTGTCAGAGGAAGCTTAAAATAGGTTGTGCTGAGGATGTTTAGGCAACCAGGCAAAGAATGGAATGGCAGTGCTGGGAGAGTTAAACTTCCCTTATTCCATCTTATCCATGTAGCAAACTGTGCCTGGTTGGGGTGGAGATCTCAGAATCAAGTGCCTTGGAGGCTGATATGGGAATTTGGTTGCAGTTTTGGGGCAGATGGTGTCTGGATAAGTGAGGTGGTGGACACACCAATAAGTGGCTGCTGCATGAAGTTCTGTCTGTGTTCCCCTATACCCCACAGTAAATACAAGGTAATTTGAGGCAGCTTATGCCTTTATTTACCCCAGTGGAAGTGTTGACATGAGCTATTACTGTGGAATGCCTGCCATGTAGCCATACTCTCAGATGTCCTAATGTTGAGAAACTAGCCTGAAGCACTCTACTGAGGTTCATCCAGTAAAATTTCATAGCTTAGTCATTTGCTCCATAAACCATGATAGCAGAGCTGTATCAGATGGCAAGATTCTATAGCTTCTAGCTTCAAGCAAAATTTAAGACTTGTTTTGAGTTTAATTTGGTGCAATTATAATTTTTATAGTGTAAACACACCAGATATATCTTCTGTTGCTGGAATTAATCAGGCAAAAGTCTTGTATGTAAAATTCTTGTCTTCATCTTTTAAAAACACAAGCTCACTCCTGGTTCCTATTTAACAGCACTGGTTAAATGAAGTCCTTTGCTGCAAAACAGGTGTAAGCCACTGTCCTGTCCTGCCCTGCCAGCACACCTCGGTCACAGCTTGGAGAGCCAGGGCTTGGCCTGTCTGCTCAAACTGCCAGTTGTGTGTTGTAAGCACTTACTTAACAGAAACTGGAAGTGAAATCCCTATTTCATTCAACATTGGCCACCTGTTGGATAATAGCTTTCAGCCACCATTAGACTGGGCTGAATTTGGAACAGGAGCCTTTTATTGAAAGACACCATTTTCCTTTCTGGTCTGCTGAGCCAGCTTGTCCTCCAGAAGCATTTGAAACAATGTGAGGGGCGGGTAAGAACATGAAATTTTCCTCCTGCTTCAGATGAGTTTGCATGCGATGCTCTCTCACACGAGCTGTTTAAGTCTTCAGTTCACTGCTCAGTCTGCAGTTCTCAAGTGCAATTTGGCTTCAATTTCTGTGCAAAGTGTTTGGAAACCAGAGATGATTTGGAAAGAGACAAAACTCTTGTCCTGCAAGACCCTTCCTGAAGCAGGCAAAATGTTTTCTTTCTTGTAAGGAGCAAGTGCGTGTTCAGAGCCCTTGAGGGCCAGCTTTGTTCCTTGCTCCCTGCTCTTGACACGCATGACTCAGGACACTTCTGCCAAGAGTTTGACTTGCACTTGTGTTAGTGGGAATATCCCTGATAAGATGGAGTTGTTGTTGAAGTCTTGTGGCTTCAACCATGAAGGATTTAAATTTTTTTTGCTGATCCATTTGTTGTTATATAAAAATATGAGTGAAGGTTTATCTTTTCCTTTGAGATGTATGGCACTGGCTCTGGAGTTGCTTCCAAGTTTACAGAATGAGTCTGTGGTTTAGGCCTCTCCGATAAACATTTTTTTGTTGTTGTTGCAAAGCTGGATCAGATTTTTGTTGTCATAATAGTTGGTGCACTTGGCAGCTTGCATTTTAAATAATTAGGAGATAAAATTGGACTGTGCTGGAAATCCTGCAAGTCTGGTATTTTCTTGCTTTGCTTAGTGATGTTTTTAATCCCCCTTTTAACTTTGAAGACTAATGTAAGGCAGTTAAGAACTGAGGGTTGATAATTTTTTTGTCATTTTTGAAACCTAGATCCAAGCCAGCTTCTCTTGCAATATTTCAGCCTCAACCTCCCAGGACACTTTGAGATAAATCAGTGTCTTTATCAAAAGAAGTAGGCCTTTTGTGGTGGTAGCAGTGTAACATTAAATATTCATTCTAATTTGCAGAGTTGAGACAATTATTCTGAGGTTCCCAATAAAGTTTACTTTGGAATTTGAAGCTTTGTAAATACTCTGCTTCCTTAATTTCAGTTATCAGTAGCCAGCGATGGAGTTTAGTTCTCAGATGCATCAAAATTGAGATGTTTTGAAAGGTATACATTGAGGTGTTGAGGTGTTTTTTTGATTTTTATTTTTTTTTTTTTTTTTTTTTTGTTGGTTGGTTTTTTTTTCCTTTTAACACCTTTTGTTGCCCACAGTGCCATGGGGATGGTGAAGGAGGAAGCAAAAGATAAGGGTAAATTGGGAAATAAGCTTCCACCTTAAGGAATCTTTGCTGTGTGAAAAGTATAAGTTGAAAATATTCTGTACAGAGTTTTTAATCCAGTCACATTGAGGAACAGGATGCTCACTCACAATATTGATCTGTGCCTTTTAGGAGCTGTTGGTTCCAGTTCTGGCCTAGAAGTGGATCATTTTAGCTGCTGGAGGAGTATTCCCTGTAGCATTAGCATCGCATTCTTTAAAAAACAAACAAAAACTGACAAACGTGGTCTAACTGACCATAATTTCACAAATATCCTCTGCATTCAACAGAGGATTAACAAGACAGAAGTTGTAGGATGTGGCTCAGGCTGTATCTGCTACATCCAGGCTTGGGAAAGGAAGTGCATTTTGGAATTAAGAAACCCAGACTGCAAACATCAGAGTCTAACTCATATGTAGATTTCTTTTTTTGAATATTGTCTTGATTTTACTGAGTTAACTTCTTTAGCCCAGAATATATCATGTGAGGAAGGGGAACTAGAAGCTAGTTATATGGCTGCAAATACTTCCAAGAAAACATTTTTTGTTAACAGTCTATGAAATATGCCACTGGAGGACAGTTGTGGCCCCTGCTCTCACTTCACATTCCTGGAGGCATCTTCAAACAGAAAGCACAGAAATTCAGAGACTTTGAATTCAGCTTGTTTCCTTTGTACTGATGGTCCCTCAGGTACAGAATTGAACATGGCACCTTGCTCTTGTCTGAACTGAACCTGTTCTGAGGATAAACTGACTACTCAATCTGCTTATTTTCAAAGGGTCTAAGTTCACTTCATTGTTTTTACAGTTGATTTTCTGTAAAGATCAGGCCTCTCAATTTTTTCCTCTGGGCAGCATATAGGAGGACATCCAGATGCATAGGCAACTGACAAAGCAATTTTGTTCTGCTGCTGGTGGCCTTAATTAATTATGTCTAGATTAGTTAGCTGATCCATTTGTGGATGCAGTGTTTGAGGAAGAAAATAACTGAGAGTGTTGTGAGCCAAGAGCTTGGGCACTTTCTCAAATATGAGTAAGAAAACATATTCTAGCTGGTATCCTCAGAGCAAGTGGGCTCCCTGTTCATGCTTCATGTGCTTAGAAATACACAATTTTTAATGGTGAAAATAGAAGCTTAAAAAAAACACCCACTGAAGTTTGAATGGTAAAACTATATACATAAAATCAAGCTGTTTCCTTGTGGAATGTGACTTATGGAGAGGAACACCCAAGTTTTAAACTTCCTCTTTCAAAATTTATGGAAGCTTTAGAAACTTTCCTTTTTTTTTTTTTTCTATTTTTCCCTCCTGTTTATAATGTCAGAATCTGTGTCAGGATTTAACTTTTTTTTTTTTTTTAACACATATTACAAAGTATGTTTCACAACTTGATTTAATATAGCTCCATGTGTCTTGAATACAATAGTAACTTCTGAAACCAATATTTCTTTAGAGAGCAGTAAAGTTGTTTCTTCATGACACCAGTAAGTAGTTTTCTTGCCAAGAAGTATATTGTAAGATTTATTAGACTCTCCATTGCCCTCCCCCAAGTAACCCAGATTTTAGCTTCAAGTAAAGCAAACATGTTCAAAAAGTGCTCTTTAACTTTAGGCTAGGCGGATACAAAATAAAATCCTCCAGGGGTACATTACAACTAAAAGATTCACAAGCCCTCCAGGGGATTTAACTTTTTAAGTAGGCATTTCACAAGTATTTGTTGCATAAACCATTACATGCTCCAGGCTGGGGTTCTTGTAGAATTTTATTTTTTTAAAAATACTTTTTTTAATATAAGACATTCAGCAATAAATGTATTTTTGTGAAAAAATAATATCTCATCTTTGCTTAGAAGTGATGTTCTGTTCTTCAAAGTGTGTGTTTTCTTCATTTAATATCAAATTTCTTGGGCTGTCATTTTAGTTCACTCAGTACCTTTAGGTGCTGCTGAATGGAAATCATCCATTCCAATTGACTCCTTTCACTCATTTTTCAAAATTGATTGCTTTCGGTGTACTGCAACTCCATCTTAGGCAGTTGGAAAAACAGATTTTGGGGGCTGCTAAAGCCAAGTGAGAGCCATTTATATGTTGTTCTTGCATAATTGAATGGACTAGATGGGCACAAGTGCCTTGGGAGAGAGAATACCAGAGAGAGGAGATGGGGAGCCTTTCAGCTCTGGGAGATCTGGCCTCTCTTTCTGTGTTCAGAGACTTCCTTGTAAGCTTGGACAAGTCTTGTTTCTGTATTTTGCTTGTTCATCCTTCCCACCAAGATAATGATCCTTTATTTGTTTCTTTCCATTTGTAACTCCTGGGGCAGAGCCCCTCTATGCCAGTGCTGTAATGTGCAAACCTGCTTCGACAGCTTTGTTGGGACCTCCCAGTGCTACTGAAATGCAAATGACAAATAAGTGTACAGAGAATGGAAAGAAAGTAGTGCAAGACACAAAGAGTCCTTTTAAGATTGTAACAGGAAGCAATATAAGAAGTTTAATCCAACCTTGAGCCTTCCAGAAGTGAATGAGGAACTGTAATTCAAAGAGATTTTGGAATAGAAGCCCTTGAGTATTATAGGCTAGCAAGTGACAAGAAAATGTGTGAAAAGGAGTCTTGATTATCTTTTTAGACAACTTGTTAGCTGAACTGTTGCATTTAAATCAGAATGATGATCAGTTCGAAGTCGAAAGAGTAGTAGAAACACTTGTAAGAAGAGAAATGATGTGTCTGTCAGAACAGTGATATTCAAATCATTAGATGTGAAGGATAAAGACAAAATACCAAAAGCTTCAGAAAAACTGAAGGGGAATATAAATCCCAGCAAATTTCTTTCTTTCTAGATCAGAGGCCCTTACACAAGAAAAATAAGAGCCCTGATACCTGTAAGAATGTCTTCTTGAAAGAGGAGCTGAGGCCAGTGTATTGTGTGCATCAGAGTTGAGAGTCATGTAACAGGAAGGCTGAGCTCTTTGATAGACCAGCAGAGTGGTGAGCAGACACTCTCACCTTGTAGCCAGAGATAGTCTGAGATCCAAATGGAGGAGATTAATTGCTAGACATTACTGAAGTGAAATAATACTTGTCTTGAGACTTCAGTGTTGGCAAGGCACTTGATAACAAGCTCTAAAGCAGTCACTCCCTACACCTCCATTTCCCAGAAAAGCCTAATTCTGCCTGGTTTTTGCAGGGGCATCCTTTTCTCCAACAGGAGCCCATCAAGCTCTGGCAAGAAGACAGATATGTTTTTCATGCCACCAACCACTGCTTTCAAAAATATAATCCAAGAGTAAGCCTTGCTGCATAAAGTTCAGTGGTGTATTGTCTGATTGCCCAAGGACTCTGCTTATGCTTCTCTCACACAGAAATTTGAAAACTGTTTATGAGAGAGCACATTTGCTCAATTATTGATTCATTCCACATGCTGTGTGATTTGTAAGTCATATTTTGCATAAAAGCACTTGGCTATCACAATCAGAGGGACATCAGTACTTAAACTACCTGGCACGATAACTTCCTGAATTTGCACACAGCATAATTACAATTGGCTTTGGTATGAAATAACTCCTGGTGAGGGCATGTGCTGGTTAGGGAGGAAGGAGGTAGCAGTATAAACTTACCGTTAACTGGAATTTGTTGGGTTTTTTTTTTTTTTTTGGTAAGCAGAAGCATGCTACTTATGATAAATCTCATTTTTTTCTGACTTCCATACTCTATTTTTTTACCTTTCCTGCACTGGAGGAACTAATTACATTAACAGGCTTGTGCACAATTATTTATTTTCAAGCATGTTTTGCTGTAATTTCTGTAAGTATTTTGATGTCTATTGCAGATCCTCTTTGAGGTTTTAGTGTTCTGTCTCTGTCATTTCCATTTGTATTCTTGCATTTGGACCTGCCAAATTATATCCATTTCTGTTGTGGTTTTAGCTGATGCTGGTTTTCCATTTTATGGGCCAAATAAAGTTCTTGGATGCATATGTGCAGTTCCCATTTACTTCAATCATCTATATATTTTATTTATACCATTTTTTTTTCTCCCAAATGCTCAAGATTTCAGCATGAGAATAGTATCCAAGTGTTGCCACCTCCAGGTCTTCTATGGCCTAAATAATGTGAAAATGAGCCAATTTTTTTTATGTTTACACAAACACTTTGGCAGTGATTGTGTGAAAAGGAGAGATTTGTTTCAATGTGCCTGAGGCTTTTATGTCTCATCCTTGTTCATACAACTTGTGCAATTTTTGCAAACTCTAGCTGCATTAATTACGAATCAAATATGGTTATTAGGAAGCAATGCTGTTAGTCAGATAGTGTGCAGGAATGAGATAGTTGGCAATAAGAGCTGCTATTGTTTGAACTCTGTTGCATTGAAAGTAACTAAACTCAAGTCTAAATTGCATAAATAAAATTGCTACAGGGCCTTTGGGGGCATCATTGTTACAGAGCAGCTCATTCGTTGTTCATCTGGGATGGACAGGAATACTTGAATTTGAGAGGATGCATGGATTCTATAATTCATCTTGTCTTGCTTCACAAGTAGAGCTAAAGTATGGTGACTTCTGCATGTTTAGATGTGCATTTCCAGTGTCTCAATGATCCTCTAAGAGTTAGTTGTTTTGTTTTCTGTTTGCTTTTTTTTTTTTTTTTCCCCAAATGCTTACTAGAAATAAAAGCCCCTGAGAAATTCACTTTGCATTTAATTTGTTCATGACAGTCTACAGAGCAAACGGTTCTACAAGCTGGAGATTCAGGACACAAGATCAGATTTTCTCCATCTGTGGGAAATTGATTGGAAACTTAGCATGGAAAGAGGAAAAATATCTTGGGTATTTTTCTGATGATCTTCTTAATTTCTCTGAATTATTTTCTGAAACAGAAGGAAGCCAGGATACATTTACAGCCAGAGAGGTGCTCAGATGCTGTCCCAGCTGGGGCTCGTGAGAGCTCACCAGCTCCTCTGCAGAGCACGCTCTTGGCTGGGACAGTCTGTCTTGAGAGTCAATGGAAAATCTAACCCAATTCTAGATTGCATTATCTCTCCTTTGGGACTAAAGAAGATTGGGAAGGATGATGAACCTCGTGAGTTTTCTTTCTCCATGGGTTTCTCTTCCTGGCCATGTGACACGAACCATTTCCTTACAACTGCAGAGCAGCAGTCACTGCTGTGGCTGCAATGGAAACTCATTTTGTGTTGATCCAGCTAGACTCCTTTCTGCGTTTCCTTACAGGAGAAAGGGGGAAGGTTTACCTCATTTTGCTGCCAACCTATTATCTTCAGCAGTCCGGACTGAAATCTGAACAGTGTGCGCTTGAATTGTTGCTGGCTGATTTCTGTGGAGAGCTTGTGTGTCTTGTTTTAATTTTTCTTAATTTTAATTTTTCCCCCCCTTGATTCTTCTTTTTTTAGTCACTTGAAATAGGGAATGTAACTTGAAACTGGAAGTAAAAAATTTGCTTTGAGAGATCAAGAGTCTTTTTAAGCAGCTTACTGGATCAGCAGTTGCAAAGTTACCATGAGGCCTGAACTCTTTCTATGGGTTTAACAGAGGCAGCACAGTGCAGGAGCAAACATCACAACCCTGTATCCTCAAGGGAAGACTTAGTGCTTTACACATACAAGCAGAACTAAATACTGTACTTTGATGTACTCCTCTCTCTTTTTTTATTTTGTTATTAGTTTCAACCTGTTGGGAGTAAGTTTTTCTGCACTCCTGGTTAAGATTTCCCTTGATGTTTTGTGGATCCTATGTACATTATATAAAGCTGAAAAGAAGGACACTTCATGTAGATAGTAAGCACCCTAATAGCTATTAGCTATGGATTTGTGTCAGTGGGAGTTTTATACAGTTCCACATGTAAAACAGGAGTCACCACGTGACAGGATTGTTGCAATGTGTAATATTTGATGTTTGCCTGCTACTCGTGGCGGTGTTTGGGGGAAGCAGAATGGATGCCCATTGTCCACCCCACAGGGGTGGGTGAGATGTTCTTTCATGTGTTGAGTAGACTCAAAGGGTGTCTGATCAGATTCAGTGACAGGGCCCAGTTTTCAGACATGTATGTGGTGTTACTACAGTTACTACAGGACAGTACTTTGTCCCTAGTCAGAGTTTGCTAGTTAGTATTATCTGGATGCAAATCTGAGTGTTGGAAGTGGACATCACTCCAGCAGAAGTATATTTTTAAAGTGCAGGGTTCTGAGTTCTTTGTGCTATCTTGAAGTAGGAACACAGTGAAGACCAGGTGCTTCAGCTTCAACTGAGGGTTGGCCACACAAGGTCAGCAGCAGCCAGGGGGTGACTCTGTCTAGTGTGCCACATATTTAAAAACCTATCTCTATCTTGAGTGTCACATGTGCATTAGAAAAAGTGAGGCAAAGGGCTGGAGTAATCCTCTTGGTTCTCAGGGTTATCCCCTGTGGTTATAGAGAGCCATGTAAGCACATTTATAAACTGACCAAGATCCATTAAAATAAAATAACCCAATAATGCTGCAGGGGTTTTGATTGCTTTGGGGGGCAGGGAAAGAGAAGATTTCCCAATTTTCCTGCTGGAAAGGCTCCTACTCTTAACCATTGGGTACCAAACTACATCTAATTTTAGCCTAAGTTAGTTATCTTGAAAGGTGGAAACACACCTTTTTGGCAGGAAAAATAAGGCCTCAGAGAGAGAAAACTAATGACTGGTTCATAGAAGCATCAGGTTTCAACCACTGAAATGCCCTGACATGAGATCCAAATCCTGGCAATGTCTCTGTCCTTCAAAGGTAAATAAATTAAGTACTATGGATTTCACTGGCTGGAAATCTGTCACGGGAGTGTAAAATTTCCTTTAGTTCTTTTTCTTTAAGACTGTATGGTAGTCTCCTTAATAAATATAAATTGCCCTGATGTCCCTAAATTAACTTTTCTCTTTCCCAGTCTCCACTGTATAAGGCATGTTGAAAACTTCCGTGATAAAATGTTGTGAAATGGTAACAGCTGAAATACAGATGTTTGTGTCAACATAACAGAAAGGTGTTTAAACCTTTTTCAGGGTAAGTTTCAGAGGGAAAATTTTACAGTACAAAAGTCTGTATGTATTCCTTGTGAGGTTCTGCAATACCTGCAGTACTTCTTCATATCCCGAAATCTGGACGTAAACAAATTGCTTACTGAAATCAGCAATCTTGCTTATATAATGTCACTAAAGATAGTGGGACAACCAAGAGCTGATTTGGTATCCTATGGTGGATTTTATTTCCCAGACAATATAATTTGTCAAAATAGACAGACTGTATCACAAAACTTATTTTCAAAAAATGTGACATTTTATTCAAAATGGCTGAAACATCAGATTTTTACATGTTTGAAATGAATCTTTAGTTTTAATGTTTTTATCCTTTTTTAAGGTGTAATTTTTCTGAAGTTTTGAAAACTCTTGTCCAGCTGTCCAAGTTTTTGGCTCACAGTACTGTGTGTAAGCTGTGGAATCATCATCATGGAATGGTTTGGGCTGGAAGGGTCTTTAACAACCATCCGGTTCTAGCCCCTCTGCCACAAGCACAGACACCTTCCACTAGACCAGGTGGCTTAAAGTTTGAGCTTAAAGGTTGCTTAAAGTTTGCTTTGATCTTTCCTTGTGTATAGGACTATATGCTATGAACATTTTATAGTTTATTCGTTACCCAGAGTAATTGGGACCTGCAATAATTGTACATGCAGCAGCACTGTAGTGAAATAATGCTGAACTTCCCATGTGCAGTGCAAATGTTGCCTCAGATCCAAGGACTCACGTGACAGCTCTTCAAGAAGGTTTAGCTGTACTTGGCTTTAAAGGGTGTCTTAGCTAATTAGTGTATTAGAACTCATGGGCCACGGCTTGTGAGTTCAGAGCTTCTGCTAATTAAGTTTTGAATGTAATTTTAGTTAAACTATTAAAGCTTTGTCCCAGGGCTGTTCTCATTAAGCAGAACTCCAGCTCTCCTGGATTTTCTTTGTTCAGAGCTCTCTTGCAAGTGCGTGGAGGCACATCTGGTATTGGCTATGGCATTCACATGGGTCTAAAACTGCTGCAAAAGAAACAATGCAATGAAATTTATCTGGGAAAACAGTGAGATCACAGAATAATATTTCCCTGGAGAAAAGCCTGAACCTTTTTTATGATCTGTCTTAGTACTTAGTATGGCACTTTTAACCATCAAACTTCAGGGCGTATGAAATCCCAAAGGGTGGAAATGGAAATATTTTTTTGTTTAGTGAAGGCTAAGTATACCAAGATAATTATTTCATCTCCTCCTCCAGGAAACATTTAGGGGCACTAAGCCCCAGTGCATAACATGTACCAAAAAAACTACAGTAGGTAGTTACTGCAAAGGGGTTCATGGTCTGTGACTTGAGTCAGTCAAGAACCACCTGTGACTTGAGTTACATTGAAACCTCAGGGAACTGTTGTATTTCTGGTGTCATAATATCACTTTGTTTACCACCTTTGGGCTTTTAATTAAATTTTACAGGATACTTGCCCACAATATGGATTAGGCCCATTATGCTACTTGGGGGGAAAAAAAGTATTATCCAACACAAGGCTTTAAATTTGGCAGTTGTTCAAATTTATTTTTTCTTAATTCTTAATAGGCATGTCCAAATGAACATGGCAATTTCTTTAGAACAGAAATGAATACACTGTTCTGTGACATCCGAGGTCTGTGTAATGGACTGACAGCTCCTGCTGGGATACCAGGTGAAAAACCCCTTTGCAGAGGGCCAGCCCCTGGCCATTCCTGCTGGCCAGTAACCTGTGGCTCGTAGCCGGTCCCTGCAGGTGGCTGAAGCTCCACACAAGTGTTGCTGCCTTGCACAGATGGGGAAAGAGTACACTGAGATAGAAACTTGGGAGCTGATGTGCTGTGGAAGTGAATGGAAATAGTCAATTCTAATTAGAGGCAAACTTTTGCCCTTTGTATCTCTATGGAGAGCCCTGTGTAGCAAAAGATACTTGTTGCTGTTTATCTTCCTTTTCAGCTCTTGTGTAGGCTAAGGTTTTCATCCCACTATGCCTTCTGAACTTTTCTTTCCTTGCTGTTGTGCAGCATGTCTTCTTCCTGATTATTATTTTTGTTCCCTCTGTATCTGCCTTTCCCCAGATCATACTTTTCCCCTCTATTTCTCATTTTTCTTTTCTGTCCTCTCTCTTTTTGCTTGTGGAGCAAGAAGCTGCTGGAGTGACAGCACAGGGGTTGGGTGGCTCTGCAAGGGCTGCAGCTGCAGGGCCTGCAGTGGTTCATCACGTGGGAGCTGGAGGCCGGCTACCAGATGGGAAGGGACAGGAAAGACCAGAATCACACTTGGTTTGCCACACATGAACACTTTGCAGCAAATGGTGTCCAGCACCTCTGCGTGGTAATCTTACCCTGGGAGGTGCTGGCAGGTCATTGCCCTGTCCTGGGTATTTACCAGGATGTTTCTGTGTGTATGATGAAAGTGAGTTTTCTCTCAAGTATTGAGTTTGGCATTGAGTCCCTGGATTGGGCCAGTTGGAAACTCTAAGTGAACTTTAGAAGCTGCCCTCCTAGGAAACAATAGCCATGGGCTTGTTTTATCTAAACAGTGGCAACTCAGATTGCTCAACCCTTGGAGAACCTTTTGGTCATGTCCACTGAAGATATTTGCCCTTACACCCTTGTGGACCTGTCCATGTGAGTCACAATCCTCCCTGTTCTTCCTGGGGCAAGAACTCAGCCCAAGCACCAGCAGCATTTCAGATGCTCCAGCTCTTTCTTCACGCTGTTTCTCTGATAGCACTTGTCGGGACTGTGGCATGTTTTACTCAAATTTTGGTTTTCTTTTTTACCAAGGAGAAACCACACCATTCCCTCAGCTGGCTTGGCAGACTACCACAGGGAGTTAGCAGTCTGAAGCTCTTTAAAGCTTCCATTACTGCCCAAATTTTGAACCCTTCTATTTATTATGTGTCAGGGAAGAGTTGTTGCTACTGAGACTGCAGACATAGCTCAGCTCTCATCCTGTGAGCTGATAGCCTTGTTTTGTATGTTTGCTTCATCTAAATTGGCAATGTTGAGAAACAATATTGGCTTATCTATTTCACCTTGTGTTAATTTTTCTCTTCACATACCCTAAATTGAACATCAAAAAGAAGATAATATCTTCTGAGTTTAGTTTGTCCTGTAGTAAGTCTGATTTTTATTCACATCTTTGCTATTAATAATATTTGATACCTATTTTGGGGTAAACAAGTTTTAAGGATGAATAGAGCTTGGTGAATGTGAGAACAAACACAAGGACAGTGCTTGTACTCCCACAAAGTAGATGTTTGCCTAACATATGTATTGGTGTATTTATTGGATGTTGCCTTGGGATGAGAGTACAGCTCTTGTAGGCAAGAAACCATTCTTTATTTCCTGTCAAAGACTAGCATGTGATGGATGGGAAAAGCAAATGCTTCAGCAGATCTATGTTTTATGTAAAATCTGGTTATTGGATGCTTAACTTTCGTTAATTGTTTATCCTAAGGAGTGGGATGTTCAGGTTGAGGCAAAAGCTCACAGTAATTGGGTGGTGAGATTATTACTACTAATAATAATTGTGTCTAAGTATTATTTGACATGATAGCCTAAAACTGAGTGGTATGGATGGTTAGGGTCGTACTGTCTGGCAAAGGAAATGTTCTTAGAATGGCTGTAGTTGTGGTCCAAACAGGCCAGTGTACATGTGTACAGCATTTGGACCAAGGGGAACTGCCACTTCCATGGAGAGAATGAATTGGAGCTGGGCCTGTTTCCCCAGGCTTTTCATGCTCTTGTTCCTTCCCTCCAGCAGTGTGTCAGCAGGCCTCCCCATCAGCTCAGTTTCTGTGAGTCTCCTCGTTCCTGACTGTGCTCTATGCAGAGCTGCTTTGTACAGTGGCCTGGTGTTACTGGCATGTCACTGATAAATGTGCCAGAGAAAAGAAAAAGCTTCCCTGGAGTTGTCTTGAGAGCCCAGTATTAAGAAGAGCGCTTTTAAAACCTACTTTGCTTAGCCATATTAGGTCTTTTGACCAATATTTTCATTTTCTATCTCTCATCACTTTTACTAATTCCTCTTTGTTCCAACTCAGCCTCTAACCTCAACCTGTCTTGAACATTCCTTTTTCTCTTCCATGTCCATTCTTTCTCTCCATATCTTGGTCTCTGAAAAACAGCACAATTTCTTTTGTGTCCTAGGGCAAAGTTACACCATAAGAGATTTTTGCTCCAGCACACCAAAGCTACACCTGAGTCTGCCTTTTCTCCTTCTTCCTCTGAGGCATGAAATATCCAATATAGAGATGTGGGAAAGAATAAAAATTTAACTTTTCTTTGAATGCTGCTAAAAGTGCCTAGCACTGTGTCTGTGTCTATTCAAGAAGGATGACAAAGCAAGTATTACATGGAACATTTTATTATACTTCTGTAATTATGTACAGCCTTAGGGTCATTCAGGAGATGGGATGGAGGAACTTCCACACTATTTTCAGTTCTCTATTGAATCCTTCTGTGACTGGAAATAAGTAGTTTAATTTCCTTTGGATCTTTTACTCCAGTACTATGTTTACTTATGTCTCTCACCTCCTAAGGCGGTGTATAGCAGAATATATCTTCCACCTGTGTTTAAGAGTGGGAATATTTGGATTTTTTGACACTTCCAAAATGCAACTGATAATTTCAAAGTTTGCCTAATTGTGTAACCAACTGCATTACTATGGTCATTAAGTTCTCTTGTCTTAGCCATGACAGATCTATCATTGGTTCTGTCTATTTTAGAGAAAGTAGATTTCCTTTTGTATATATCAGATTTGTTTAGTGGAATTAACCATCCTCCCTACCAGAATTATTTTGATCACCTAATCTCTGTGGAATTTGTTAGAAAATGTAATCTTGTTCTTGCATGTGGCACTTCAGTTATGATCTGCCCAGCTGTGAACTGGGTTTCCTTTATTCCTCTTTTACTTCCCCCGTCTCTGTTAGTACTAATTTGGCCAAGTGTGGTTTATAGTTCGATTTCATGCTCATTACAGTGTGACATGAATTGGTTGCTGGCTGAAATGGGCATTCAGAGACTTGAGAGCAGGGAAGCTTGCTAGTGCATTCAAAAAATAAACACTGTGAGGATGTTTCTTCATTAGGTGGAGCTGAGATCTATAAAGCTTGGGAATTTGAGTATTATCTATGTACATATCTGAGCACTTAGGGCTAAAGCAGGGAAGGTGTGAGATTTCAGCTTTAAGTCATACCTGTCAAGGGTTAATGGGAGTTGAAGCTGGGCTACTTCCTTTGCAGCAGTATCCTTTTACACACATGCTTTTAAAAAACCTGTTAAACAAATACAATCTGGCCCTCGATTAAAAACCCATTCTCACTTTCCTAAGGTTTAACTGGGGCTGACTGTCCAAATCTGCTCATATTCCATTCGACATCACATGAAAGAATCATAATTCCTAGTGCAGGAGGCCACACATTTATCCAAAGGGCAAAGTTTTCCAAGAGTCAGTCTCCTGAATGACGGCCAAGCTGAGGGCTCAGGATTGTACCTACTTGGAGACAGTCCCTTGCAACTTCAGTTTCCCCAAGATTTGATATTTGTATACAAAGTCGCCCAACATTTTGTAAATATGTAAGAAAAATATTTTATTCGGTGTTTTCCAGAATTTGCCTTTAACTTAAATGTTGCTCTCCTTATTAATTTTTAATGAGGACATCTGATGGCTTGAATGATTGACACAATGAAAGAAAAACTCAAAACAGAACTTCAAAAGCACACACAAATTGATAAAAAATGGCTTTTTTATGAATTTCAGTTAGGAAGAACTTCTGCCAAATAGAGGTGTAGATTTGCCTGTTACAGCCTCCTACCATGACCAAATTTGTCAGAGGAAACTGTTCTCTTTTAAATCAGATCCATGAATGAGTATCATGAATGTTGAGAAGAGCTGTGGGCCAGAAGAAAATTGGGTTAAAAGAGATCTACAGGTTACCAGATGTGTGTGAATTCACCCTCATTTGAAAGTTCACAGTTTGATCGTCCTTTCCCTGGGACCGGTGTAAATGACTGCTCAAATCACTTTGAGGGATGGATGGAAAAGCCTGTTGGTTTTAGTTTTTACAGGATATGGTGAATGGTGGGGAAGCCTCTGAACTCTGTTATCCTACTGCAAGTCCAGCATGTGGCAGAAAACATGTAGTGCCTGAATGTATCTCTAACCAGACACATTATTGTTGTTATATGAGAGTTATTTTTACTCTTTCTTTTTTGCTTTAATTAAAAATTTTTCTTCCTAAATTATAGAACAAATTTTCAATCATCTAGTTCAGTGTTTGTAAAACAGGGAGAGAATTTGACTCTTGCCTTTAATTTAACCACAGCAGATGCTGCTAACAATACTCTGCTTCCCAATGAAGTAATTTACCTTGAAGATGAGGAGTGGAAGCACGTTGTTTGAACAGCTGACTTGATTGCTCCAAAATGAGGCTGACCAAAATGACTTGATGACTTGTATCTGAGGGCTAGGCTATTAAACAAACAAAACACACAATAATATCAGCAAAGGCTGTCTGGGGGAATCAGTCCTCATTGCAGTGGGGATGTTATGAGCATTTTTTAAGTAAATAAGCATATTGAGTCAAGCAGTAATGAAAGTAATGCTGTGATTTGCCTGCAAAATTGCCATTAAAGGTTAGGAATGAAAATAAGTGGGAAAAACAGCAGAGCACCAAGAAAGAGGGTACTGGATGCATGGAAGTTGTCTGTAACAACAAACAAGAAAAAGAGATGTGCTGCATATGACACAGTACAGAAAATTATTCTGGATTTGTTAATGATTTGAGCTATGAAGAGTTTTGTGAATTATAACAAAGTTGGAAAAGTTTCAAATCTCAACTCAGTGAAGCTGCAGTACCTACTCAGATAAACTGCCATAGTTTTCTTTGTTCTGAGACTTTCAGCTTCTACAAATAGGATTTTCATTTCTAATTTTATAACAGTTTTGTTATCTTATTTAAATAAAATGGGCACAGGAAAATGCTCAGATTTTATAGTACTCACATACCCTTTGTCTTTGCCAGCACCCCCCTCGTCACAGCTGCTGAGGCAGTGTGCAGTGCCCTGTACTCCTTGTCATGTCTGGGGCTCAGTTCAGCTCAGCTAACTTTAGATGTCTACAAGGTAAATGTTGACATCTGAGCCAGTCATGCTGTCTCCTTTCATCAGTGGCAAGAAACAGAAACTTCAGTGAGGTCAGTTTTAACACTGGGGCTGTTTCTGGTAAGCCACGTGAGCAGGGCTGTCTGATGTGCCGTCTGTGTTACTCGGGGCAGAATGAGACCTCATCTCTGGCTGACTCCTCTGGGTGCTATTGATATATATAGACCAGGGTGAGAATTTTCTTACAGCTTGGAGAATGCTGTTATTTTTGAATATATAGCAGGAGGTAAGTATGGTAGGATTAGCTGCTCAATGTCTATCTGCTTTGAAATTTTACAGTTAGTTGTGCTATTTTAACCAGAGGAGATATATCAGGTTTCCATGGATAGACTCATGCCCACTGTGTGTGCTGCAAGTCACTGCTGTGTCCAAAACTGTCACTCTCTTAGGGGAAAAAGAAAACCCAACCATGTCCAATGGCTGAGAAGGGAGAAACTTAACAAAAGAAACACTGTGGTAAAAATCTGGGAGAGGACATGTATATGTATGAATGGAGAAGAGCAAATGACAGAAAAAGGAGAAAGGAAAGCTGCTGACTGTCCTTTCTTTATTCATTGCTTTAAGGAAGGCCTTTAAGCTGGAGAGCAAATTGGAATGTCAGCAGGCTGACACGAAAGCATTAATCTCATCTATCTGAAAAGGGGTAGATTTAGGAACCTTTGCCTGTGAAGCTTGGCCTCTGTGGCACTTTGTTAAGTGTGGGTGTTTAAGGGGCAGTGTGTTTGTGTGAACACGTGTCAGAGAGAGAGAAAACAGAGGACCAAGGACTTATCTTTGCAGAAGCAGAACATGACACCCACTATCAACAGTGGGTGCATCTCTTCTGCAGATAGAGGGGTTTTGTCCATTGATCATCATGTTCTCTGTGTTTTCAGTGTTTGCCACTGTGTCATGGAACTGGATAAGCACTTGCAGGGCTTCTCAACCTTGTGCTAAACTATGACATATCCCATATCTCTCTGTATCTGCCTTTTACATTGAACAGAAAGAAAATCTTTGCATTTTCCCTATCGGCACAGCTCAAAATAACAGCTCCTCTGTGTTAGAGCTGACACATATGCCAGTAGGAAGATGTTTGTGTAAATAACCTGAAAATGATAAGCTGTTTTGGTTTGTAGTTTTTTGTTGATTTTTTTAAAAAATTCTCAGAATGGTTGAAAATATTGGATATTTTTGGATATTTTTTTCACCATATGTATAATTAGCATAAGGAAGAAGTAATAACCCTGGCACTTTGCTGTGGACAGATTATTGGCTGAAGGCTACAAAGTAGGTGAGGTTATAAGAAATCCTATGTTCTGTGATTGGTTCTCTCAAAATCTTTAACTTCTGCATGACGTACTTTATCTCTCTTGAAAATACCTTAAAGTTTTTTCAACCCCTGTTGCATCTTGTACCAACCTATCACCTGCCATCACTGCTCACTACCATAGCTAGTTCTTATGCTTATTTTACAAGGTTCTGTTAATGTCTGTAAAGCCATCATGGATCTCAGTATTTTCATAGTATCCTCCTGGTAGCATGGTACTAAGGGACAAACTTTTGTCTGTTGAATAACTTTTCATTTGAGAGTAAGTAATACCAGTGCTAGAGACTTGAACAAAAGATGATGTCAGCCTCTTGCAGGAAGGAAGAAGCCTTGCCTGGATTTAGATCTGGATAGGCATAGATAAGAGGAGGGGAAAAGAATTCCTTCCCTGAATAGTTGTGCCTGAAGTAGGGGGAGCTCCTATCACTCAGATCTTGAGTTGCTTTATTGTAGCCTGCTCTTCCTCTTTGATGCCTTTTTTACCTTTAGAGCCCTGTAGTTAATTAACTCACTTGATTAAAAGCAGAATGTCCAAACTCATGGGTCACCACACTTGGGAAGTTTAGATGTCCTGTTTAAAAATAGGCATCAGCACCTGATATGTCTTTTGAAGACAGCAGGAGCCAGTCCTGCATGAGCTGGCTAAATATAGTGGCAGCCCCACCACTTGCTAGAGAGATTAATAAGGGGAAGAAATTCCACTTGGGCAGGTAGGGTGCAGCAGATCCAGATCTCCCAGCTGTGCTGTCGGGTGGTGTGGGCTCTTGGTTAGGAGGAGAATTGCTTTGATTTTTATTTTTGAAGTACAGCAGTATAGAGAAACTTGTTCTGTCAGATGTTGTCAAATTGCGAACAAGAAGGGGTTTATATCCCTTTTACTCAGTTATTACTTGGACAGAGCAGAAATACTTGAAAATTGCTTTTTCACTTCACAGCTACTTGCGGAGATCAGGCTTGTGTGCAAGCTTCACTTAGTGAAATATAAAATTAAATTATCCTAATTGCACAGTGCACCATGACTCCATGTTTCATCTTTCTTTCATTTTAGTTTTATTTTTGTTACCATTACACACAGACCTATTTTTCATTTAATTTGTATTATTGTAAATTATTGGCATCAGCTGAAAGGGAGGGATGATGAAGTTAGAGGAACTGGTCTGGTAAATTACTTAAAGTTTAATTCTGCAAATTTATTTCTTGTGTTTCTCAGTTTAGGCACATATTTTAAGTCTGAGAGGTTTGGCATGTAGGAATGTTTTGATGTATGTTGACTCCTGTACATAAACACAAACCACCAACTGTCCAAAAAAACAAAAGCTGAAAGAAAAAATAGAAAAGTGAAAAGGCTGAGATCTTGAATGAGAAATAGAAACAGTGGGGAAGGGGAGAAATGGGAAAGATTAGCCACAATAAAGATGCAGGAACAAATTCTGAGGCTGACAGTTTTTGGACTGCTTTTACTCCACATATTTTCACTAGGCAACCTGTCCTCTGGGTTCAAGCTGGAAAAATTTGCCTTGCACCAGCCAAAAAAAAAAGCCATGACTGAAGGGGTGGAAGAGTCCTACTGAGGAAATTTTGATCTATATGATCAATATAAACTTCTTTTGCCTGACTGCATGCTTAACCTGACCTTCCACTTCTGGACAGAGTGCTGCTGAGTAGGATGTCCTGATACCTGCCTTTTCCTCTAGGCAATGCCAGCGCTTCTGGTAGCTCCTACAGCACTCTTACATTTCAGAAGCATGAGTAGTTACTGTCCAGGACAGTTTGGAACAGCATCAAACAGTTTCCTGCTGCTTAGGACAAATTTGTAAATCATTCATATGTCACTAAAGGTGTAAAATAAACTCAGTGTTGACCTGATTTTGACACACAATGCATTACAATACTTCACTGTCATAACCCAGATTCATCAAAGATCAGTCAAATGCAGCAAATAAATCCAACAGAGGAGGCCCTGAAAAACTGTCAGAGACAGTATGGCACCTTCAGCAACTGAGAAAGAGCAGGTTGATTATTTACCATGATGTTGTCTCTGTCCAGATACAAAAATAAGTTGATATAATGACATTTGGCCCTATCATTGCATTTGGTGGGAACAGTGAACAGCATAGGGGGGTACCATGTGCATAAACCAAGTCCCTTGGCAAAGAGTTATACCTGAAAATAAATTTTAGCCTTGGTTGGTAGGGTTATTATTTGAAGTAAGTGGAATGAATAAATCTTTCACCTTTGCATTTGTAGATTATTTCATCTCTAAAAATCTGGTATTTAGAAACACACCTACTTACTGCATACAGATGTTCTGATCTGGGGACCCTCTTCAGGGGATTATTTGACCTCTTTGAACATAAAAGCTTTGATTTTCCCCACAGACCACTTGAAGCTGAAGCAGATGCCTGCCTGACCAGGAGGGCATGCTGATGAACGCCAGACTGTCTAAATACTAGTGAAGGAAGGAAAGAACTGTGATATGAAAGGGTGGGGGAAAATATACTTCAACAAACTTGCTCCAGCCTCTGGATACAGGGTCAAAATATCCTGAGAATTAATTCAAATACCCATAACACAATGAGGGCACTCCTCTCAGTGAGCTGTGTCCTGGATTTCCTCCCAAGAGATGTGTGATGGGACAGGCAGATCCAACGTTTCGGGTTGGGCTTTCCTTTAATTTTTGGGCTCAGATTAATGAATATCAGTTCCTGATAGGAAGTGGTTACCAATGCCACCTTCTCGTTCCACACTGAAATCTGCTGTTGAAATAATCCCTGTCCAGGAATGAAAAATAGAAATGAAAATGGAGATATGGAACTACTAAAGATGGTTGGTTTCAGCAGTTGCAGAAGAGAGTTAGGATCCAGATAAGTACTGCATGGAAAAGAGGCTGAAAGAAGGATGTATTCCATGGGGACCCTCAAATAAATTCTAGCTCTTTTCATAAGAAGGAAAACAGAAGCATATTCTTCAGCTCTTCATCCATTTTGTTCATTCTCTATTTGATCTTTTAGAAGGGAAAACATAGGGAAGCTCTTTCCAACAACCTGTCTGCACTGGGCAAAAAATTAATGTATTTTTAGTACTTGAGCTGCTCTGGCTGTGGTTTGTCTTTAGAGAGCCTTGTGCAGAGCTGCTCCCCTCTGTGATAATTTAGTACAGTTGAGGCAGGGTGATGCTGAGTCCTGGGGGATGGCAAGGAGTCACTTGCACACAGGACAGCCAGGAGCCTGGTCAGCACTCACATTTCAGTGGTAGTTCAGTGCTCAGTGTGAGAGGGTTCCAGCTCCTCACCAGGGCAGTGCAGGCATGGCTGCAATGCAAATAATTGTGGTTACTGGCCTGTCACATTTCAGGAGTAAATAGACATGGAGACTGAAATGCCATATCAGGTGAAGTTAGAAATAGAGGCAGCAAGGAAGAGCTTTACAGGCAGTTTTGAATAGGGGAGCAAATAAAGGCTGACAGGCTCATCGACTTTCAGGGGTCTTCTTTGTGCAAAATATTTGCAGAAGTTAATGCTCTCTGTAAAAGTCTACTTGTGTTGAAACCTTCTCTCTTCTTAAAAGTTTTACTTTGGGGAAGATTGAATAGAGGAAAACTCCCTTTCTTTTCAGACTATATGCTGGTAGCATCTTCTGAATACTCAGCTGCTTAATTTTTTTCTTTATAGTTGCACGCTTTCTCCTTTTGTGGAAGAGGGTCAAATATTTTAAGTTTGTTATATCAATTTTTTCTTAAAAAAAAAAAAAAAAAGAACACATGGTTGAAACTATGCATTCAGGTTGACCTGGGTGGTGGTTGTTATTCTCCCAAGATGTTGACAGTATTTCTGGTGATAGCTTCATTTTATGCAGATATTATTGAAACATAGTAAACCCCAAATCTTCTGAGTCTTCAAACCCATATTGTCTTTATTGCCTGTATTTCCCCTAAAAGTAGCCAACTCTGATGTCTCATGAAATTGCAAAAAGTAATTTTTTTCAAAACACATTTGTTCTTAAAAAGATATTTTCTATCATCTGTGTTCCTAAAAACAGTAATTCCCTTTCTGAACTCTTCAGCTGCTTTTGCTTCTTTTGAAAAACTTGGCCAAATCAGATTTAAGAAAAAGAGAAGGAGGATAGAAGGTCAAGAGAGATGGAAAATATTTAGTGGCATGTTTTAAGAGTGTTGTACAAAGATACTATCGTATCAGTCTGAGCTCCTGTGTAGTTTCTAAATATTTCATGAGTTTTATAGTAAGGAAATGACATCTTTTAGAAGGAGTTGTTTCTTTGGAGCCTTTCCCAACTTTTCTTTGGGTCCCAAAGAAGGTGAGTAGAAGCTTTTGGAAATTTGCAGCATTCCCTTATGCTAACTGTGGGACAGATAGGTAAATCCTGATAGACCAAGACAAATTACATGCACTTGCCTGTCTGTAAGAGTCAGTAATATACTGGAAAAATATTTCTTTGCCAGCACCTTTCCTGCATTGATTCATCTCATTCCAGCAGCTTAATCATGGCCATTTAAATGTGCTATTGCAGATATTAATTCAGTTTGACACATCCTTTTTCCATACACTTGGGAAGGAAATCTCTTTCTCCTGGTTCCCTGCTTCAAGATACAAAGCAAAACAAAATACAAAGGCATGTTATGTGATTGGTACCAGCACCGGTTGCTCTATTTGTTTGTAAGTTCTTGTTCTTTTTGAAATAAGCTGCAGTGGCAAGAGAGGCCTTTAGACAATCTGGAGGGAGTATAAAGAATGTGCTTTGTTTATAGTGAGATAAAATAATTGAGCTTTTCTGTGGCTGCCTGAATGCCATGTCTCCAGTTTCTGGGACCTGTTTACTGTGTACTGTACAGAGCCTGCAGCCTTTCTGCAGCAGATCGGGACTCCCCTGGCCTGTCTGCCGTTTCCTTTTTTATGGCTGGGTTTTTGAGCAGCACTGGTATGCCCCAAACACCTGCCAGATTTGCATATCATTCTTGCTTGGCTTGAGCATCCACTGCAAAGTTGGCACACGAACTGTGGAGAAGCAGGGCTAGTGTTTTGATTGTACGCCAGAGCCTGATACTGAAATAGGCAGTGGGAAGGAATCCAGTAATTGTTGGCCTCTGATCAATGAAAACTGTCGTTAGGCCAGTAAATCGTCGGTATGTGGGCTTAGTTCTATATATCATCTTTGGGCTGGTGTCACCCTGACTCCAGGACAAGAACATTATCAACATGTCATCAAGTCTGCCGGGAGCTTTTTATTACTTTTTCTCCCTTTGATTTATATCCATTCTCAAATTTCACACAGGTCAGGTTTGACAACACACTGGAGGGATGTTAAGGGGTTTGTTTCTTTGGCACAGAAATAGATTTGCCAGCCCCATCGAGCAGGAAGCCCCTCTCCCCTGTGTAGTCCAAACTGGTCTTCCTCTGGACAGGCAGAGCCTCCCTCCCTCATTGCTAGCTGCTGTGGCAGGAAGCAGAGCTTGCCATTATCTCTGCTCAGACTGTTTGCTGGCATTGTGATGAGACAACACTTGATTAGCTTTGGCCTTGTCCATACACAACAACTTCAGTTTAAATAAACTGCTACTTTAATTTGGATTGAATGGTGAAGACTCCATTGTGGGCATTAAGGATTCTGGCTATCTTTTTTATTTAGTTGATTCAGAATCAATTAAGCCAAATGAAAATAAACCACATTAAATAAATATCCACATGGATTTTGCACTTGAACTCTGTTTAAAACTAAACCTCCCATTTAAGTCCAGCAGAGCTTCCTTTTGCAGAGAAGCCCATCCACCAGCAATGCTGTGGGAGTAAGGCCAAGCAACCTCTCTGGAGTGTGCAGATGTACCTGCTCAGGAACAATTTTACCCTCTTCCCACTGGGAAAATTAAATCCATACTGGCTATAAGAGCTGCAGCTTCTGTGGCTTTCCTAATGTTTTTCTAAACGGCTAAATGGATGGCTATGTGTGGATGTAGGATAATGTAATCTCTTCTTCAGGGTAACTTTCTGTGAAATAAAGACTTTTTCTGCAGTAACACCTGCAAGAGGGCACTGCTAAAGCAATAGCAGAATAATCATAATTCTGATAAAGACCTAAACCTGCTTTAAAGGAAATCATGAGTGTAAATACTGGCCTTATCTTGGAGTTGGAGATGGGGAAATACATGCTATTTCTTCAGTACATTTTTCCCTTATTCCTAACTACATCCTGCATTTTCAAGGCCAAGTGAGACCTTTCTCAGTTGCTGCTCTTGAGAATGATTAGTAGGTGGTATATACAATTAGAGCCTATTGTAGCATTAAGGTTTGAATTCAATTCCTTTTGCATGCAAGAAATGACTGAAATCTGGAAAAAATCATGACTGAAAAGAACTTGGCCAGAAAATACAGATTTTGCCTGTTGGATTACAAAAGCAAGACAGCACATTCAGAGTTAAGGCTGAATGCCCAAGTGGCTGTGGTACACCAAGGGATTATGTGCTGCTGCCTTCTACATACAGGCACAGAGAGTCCAGATACAGTTAAGAGTCCAGGCTCTGATTTTTCCCAGATTCAGCTGAACTTGAAATGTTCTGTTTAAAATAAGTCTTTGTGGATTCCACCCTTGAATGGAGGATAGCTTTATTTAAAAGCAAAATTAGATAAAAAGTTGCTGGTTAAGGTGAATGGCTGGCTTTCAACAGGCTGTGTGGCTTTTCTGGAGACCTTTTATTCTAATGAGTAAATCCTCATTAAAGGACACTGTTTAAATCTGATCATGGCCCCATTTCAGCAAAGCACTTAGTGTTTCCTGAAGTAGCAGGAAGTCAGTGAGATTACTTACTTGCTTAAAGTTAAGCAAGTGCAGTACCAAATTGGGATGTGCATGAGCACAAGATTAGTTGCTACACAAGTATAGACCTTATTACCCAAAGTTAAATATTTTGAATTCTTCTTTAATCTTCTTAATGGGAAAGTGAGTAGGCTGCCTTGAAACTTCTTTCTTGCCAAATTCCATTTCTTAAATCAAAGCTCACATTTGAATTACATGACCACAAAAAACATTATAAACTAATAAACCTCTGAATTTGTTTACAGTTGTGTAAATTGAAAAAACAGACAAACCAGCTTAAGATTTCTTTGTTCTTATTTTTCCTTTTCCTTTTTTTTTTAGCATTTGCTTTCAGGCTCAGGCCTTTGAACTGTGTTCTTTCCTTGGCTGTGTTTCACTCTTCCCTAGGTCGAGCAGGCAAGGAGGGCTGTGACAGCTGTCTGTGCTGTACTGCAGAGCCAGCCTTGTTACCCTGCACACAGACTGTTCAAAGGAGCTGCAGTTTCCTGGCAGTGCAGTTTCATATGTCCAGAGTGACAGCCCTGCCTGCCCCAGTCTGTTATCAGGAGGCTTTAATGCAGCTCCGACCACTGCACGACTGACTCCGAGGGTCCTGGTGTGGTGGACGTGCTCTATGTACAGATAGGAAACTTGTTCTCCTCAAATTCCCCTCCTGCTTCTGTGAGATGAGCAGAATGCACGCTGCAAGTGGAGAGCTAAGGCTCTGTGTGCAAGGGCATAACAAAAATAAGCACAGTGATAAAAAAGGAAAAAAAGCAGAGGTCTCCAAGCAAGCTTTTGTGTGTTATCTCCAGCAAACTTGTAAGAGAATTCACATTGTGAATTGGTGTACGTGTGTGATCATTGTTGTGAGCATGTGGGCTTTAGAGTCTGGTACAAATTGTATTTGTTAGTATTGTCCCTTGTCCTAAATTCTATCCAGAAAGTGAGATTTTGAAGCTATGATAGTTTCCTGTTCCATTTAATTATTTATTTTTAAACTTTTAAATTTGTTACTCTTAAATGGAAAAGACACTAAAGCAGAAGGGAAGGAGCTCTGCCTATCAAAACAGGCCTATGGAAATATCCCTAGCTAAAATAAATGGAGCTTTATTGGGTACATTTAGGATTCAGTCAGGATGCAAAGGAGTGCCCAACCCATAACAAGCTCGGCAGCTGCAAAATTTTCTTTGCAGGCGTTGTGCAAGAGATTCACAAAATTAGGCTGTTAACAGAGATTCTGGTGCCACATTACAACTGGTAAATACTGGGTATGCAGAGTTATTTGCCATAAAAGCAGATGAACTTGAGCTAAAAGGGTCTGTTATTAGTACTGTGTGAGAAAATGGAGAGTACCTCGGACTTCAGTGTGAAATCAATGTACTGCCAGCCTGTATGAAACACCTCAGCCTATCCTAGGGCAGAGAATTTCTAAACTGGTGTGCCAGAACTGGCCCACTCA
This sequence comes from Lanius collurio, assembly GCA_020086605.1. Taxonomy (NCBI): domain Eukaryota; kingdom Metazoa; phylum Chordata; class Aves; order Passeriformes; family Laniidae; genus Lanius; species Lanius collurio. Next base: position 5,149,740 of record JACBWW010000022.1, read on the forward strand.
CTGTATTTTGTGATCTAAGACAGGTTGTGTGTTCAGGTTTCCCTAAGTCAAAAGCTTGTCACATGTTAACAGACCTTCTCCCCCAGAGCTTCCCAGCAGTGTTTGTGTCTACAGTATCCATCAATTCAAAAGGACCAGAAAATTGTGTAAAGTTCTGTTCCTGTGCACTGCAAACCCCTCTGTATCTTGTTTGCAGAGCCTGCAACAGGTGAATTTTTAGGGATACTGTCCTCTAGCTCAAGCTGCTGGGGCTCCTGCTTTGGCCCTGGAGAGCCTGGAAAGACTGCAGGTTTATAATGAACATCTGAGCAGTTAATTTTTCCATCAACTTGATGTAACTTTCGGAGCTTTTACTTCCATGATATGTGTTTTTCTAGTCTATCTCAATGTGCTTTCCCAGCTTGTCAGGTGTTTATTGTTTTCTAGCATCCCTGTTATGGATTACTCCGTTTGAGCCATGTCCATGAACATAGTTACTGCTTTCTGCTCCACACAGCACATTGGAGGGTGAGGTCTGTACTAGAAAAACCAATAGAAGAGCAGCTCACACAGGATCTTTGGGGACTGCTTTGGTACTGACAGTGCAGGGCAGCTGGGTGAGGACTTGCCCTGTCAGCTGCCCACGCTGCTTCAGCAGGGTGACACCGTTGGCAGAAATTTGTTCAGAGAAATTTGACAGAGAATTCATCTGCCTCTTTTTCCACAATGTAGGGTTGTAGAAGAGCTTTACTAAAAGACATAATCCATGCAATTATTTTCTTTATTTCCATTTTTTTTTCTTTTGAATTCTTGCTAATTTGTTTTGCTTTTGTTTAAAGCATGTATGTGCTAGGTGCTGATACCGAACCTATATTTGACATATACATGATCTGAAAAAATTACATTTAGATGCCACAGAAACTTTTCTCACTAGGGCAGTATTCTCAGTGCTTTCTAGTGTCAGCCAGCAGCCCATCTCATTTCTGTCAGATGAGCAGTAGAATTTGTTCATAATTTCTTGGAAATATTAGTCTCCACTGGATATCTGTCTCTGCATTGCACCACATTTTGTCACACTCCCAGCAGTTCATTCTCACTTGGATAAGGCTGTGGCTGTTGGAACCATATTGTAAGAAAAATGGAACTCAGAAACTGCTGTGAGCTAATGACCAAACCCTGCAGCTGCTCATGTGTGTGCTCATTTAGAAGGGAAGCCCCTGCAACTCCAAATCTAGGAATATCCTTTCCAGTTAGACCCAGGTCGTTGAAATTCACAGTAATGGCCATGGCTTTAGTCTTTTCATCAGGTGAGAAATATTTTCAGGGTGTGGCCTTGAATAAATTCAGAATAAAACATCTGGGCATGTTCTTTGTGTACATATATCCCATCTTCCTTCCTGCTGTAGTCCTTGCTGGTTTCCCTTTTTGCCTTAGTCTTTCTGATTACTCCCTTTTCACTGCATGTGCTATTATATACCTTAGCCTTGTTTCTATCATCACTTATAAATCTTGTCTATATTACCATTTAGGTTTCTTGTATTCCTTTCAAGTTTGTTTTTAATGAGGACGATTAACATTAGTATTAGTGTGATATAATATTTCATGTGCTGTTCTTCTGATGTCTTATAATTTCTTTCATTTATTTTAGGCATTCATTTTAGATGATTGATCCTTCAAACTTAAATTTACTTGTTTAAGGAGTCAAGTTGGTTTCAAAAGAACTATTCATTTGAGGAAGCTTAGTGCCTGTGCAAAGGTTTCCATTACTGGGTGTCTTTAATTTCTTCTCTGCATCTGTTTTCCAATCTTCATGTGTCTTTAAGCCTTGTCTCTTAACTTCTTCCATCCTCAATGTTTTTGTGTTCTTAAAAACAGCAATAATAAAAAAAAAAATTAAACTTCTCCTAGATTTTTTACTTTATCTTCTTCTGTTGTCATTTTCCTGGTTCTGTGTGAAAGTCCCTCGCTCCTTCAGTTGGTAGTTTCCAGTAATAACTGAAAGGTGATAGGTGAAGCATATAAAGGCAGATTGACAGCAGTTTGTTTGGGATGAAAGGCAGTTGTAGTCTAAAGTGGGATCAGCAAGGCATGACATGGTCTAGGGCATTAATCTGCAGCTGGCCTATGCTAAGCATTGGAAATAACGTCTCCTGCCATAAAAATCAATGACAAAACTTCCATTTACTTAAACGGGAGATGTTGCAAATCCACAATGTGTATTTTGTATAATTGCACACATCAGAGTAGAGTGACTCATTCATTCAAACTTCTGTTCTAACTGTTTGAGGAATTTTGTATTTTCCAGTGCAATGCCCAGATGAGTTAGTGTGGTTTGTTGGTGTCTCATCTGGGAGAACGTGGAGGTGAGCTGGGAGGTTCCAAGCTGTGCTCCTCCTTTTCCAAAGTCCCCAAATGCCCTCTTGCTCTCTCAGTCATTTCTCTTTCTCATAACTTTTCCTTTTAGAAGCAAAAGAGCAAGGCAGGCTTTTATACAAAGCAGGTAGATAGAGCAAAATCTTAAGGCTGGTCATGATGAAGAACACTAGCTTTGATAGACACTTCAGATATTCTCCTCTGTTTTTGAGGACCTGAAAGTGGAATAGATCTAAGAAATTAAGCAATTGGTTAGGGATAATTGTTGAGAAGATGTGCTGCAGCTATACCTGCCTTGCTTCAGCTATGTCTGTGAGCTCCACAATAATTCTTGCACTTTGTGCAGCCACATGCCCTCAAACCAAATGGTGCAATAGAAAACTCGGTAGAAATTGAAAATGAGGTAAAAAGTCTTTGAGAGAATCAGAGCATCCTCAGACTATATGGGGACAATTAATCAGTCCTTGTTCTGGTTTCCCCATAGAACACCAGAAGGTTGTGCATTTACAATATTGAATCTTGAATTCTGTGTCACTCTGAATCAAATCTGCATTTAGTTGGAAATGGCAGTGTATCCTAACTAGAGAACAATAACCTTTCAATACCCTTGCTAGGATTTATGAGTGAATTTTTATCTTAAGGCAATACTTTGTTTAGCCTGTAACTAAACTTTATTTAGTTACATGGTTACAGCTCTGAGCTGGAGCATTGTTAGCAGCAGTGCCTGGGATATCTGGAGTAAATCTTAATAGTATTAGGGGGAAAGACTGATCAAAGTTTCAGGTCATTTGCAGTCTTGTGCTTCCTTCTTGTGTATCAGGAATTTCTTGCTCACTGCCCTCTTTCTTTTCTGTTTGAAATATTTTTCTTTATGGTCCAAGAGAAACTGTAGAGGTAAAGAAAGAGGTAAAGAAAAAATGAGGAAACTCTTCAGTGACTAACATGAGCAGACAACTGATTTGGTAATGAGGTTCATTAAATATGGTGTAAATAGTGGTGCAAATGCTTCGTCAGGCACGTGGCCCTTCAGAAGACTTTGGAACAGGATATTTCCTTTCATCATCAGGGCTTTGTCGAGGTGCACTGTTGATTAGGAACACAAATGTCAGGCTGTCAGTGTGCCGAGTTGGGAAAGCATGTCTGAGCAGACTCCCAGCAGGAAAATCACTGAGCTACACTTAACAGGTGAAATAAGGGAGGAACTGAGAGAGAAAACCACTGTTAATGGAAGGCAGCTGACTGGGGAAGAGCTGTTGCAAAAATCCTCATTATTATTATTTGTTTTATGATAGATGTCATCTTCTCTCACTGTACAGTGTCTCTGAGGAAAGACAGTGCACAGCAAACTGAAGGTTCCTTTTTGCACCGTCACTGAGGCTCTTCAGCAGTCACTGCTGCAGACACTTGGGATGCTCTAAGAAATATCTTTTGCAAGGTGCTTTTCCCCATTATACATTTAAAAGGTAGAATGACTGTCCTTGCAGACAGTAGGGATACTGCTTCACTGCCTGGTTACTTACTGAACTTACACATGAGGATAAGTCCAGAGCAGCACAAGGGTGTAGGACTTAAAAGTATTTTAAGGTCAAGTCAGTAATTTAAGACCAAACTCCTGTTGTATGTCTTTCTGATTTCCACTGCATGTCAAAAAAGAATGACCCACTAGATGTAAATATTTCTTAAAAGATAAAACAGGTGACACAACTTTTCTAACAAGGGGTTGTCACAACACAAACCTCAGCACACAAGCAAGATGGTGTGCCTGGTGTCAGTGCAACCACTCCTGGTCCTGTTATGGTGTACTTAAATATTGCAAGGCTTATCTGCCCATTGCTGGCAGGGCAGAGACTCCCAGTACAATACTGACCTGTGCTATTACTTTTGTGGGGTACTGTGTCATTTGGAAGTATTGGCTTATACCTAAAAGCATTTCTGTTCTCTACAATGCAGTTAGAACCAGAATTTCTCCTTGAAGTTGAGTTAGAAATATGAGCTATTGCAGACCAGATCACAGGCAAGTGTTGCTCATACTCAGATTCTGAGACCTTTAATACAGATGTCTTAATCTCTGCTTATTGCTTCTGACTTGGTTGTGTTGACCCCTCTGTGCACTTCTGGCCCTGTCAGTTATTACATTTCTAAAGAACAAAAGCTCAGGTGCAGACAGCAATTGGCACCATTAGATCCTGTGCCAAGAGAATCCAAGAGAATGGCAATGATCCACTTGGAGTGGAGGTGACTTTGGGGTCTTTCTAAGTTCCTGAGAACATGATGCCTGAAAAATCCTTGTTAAATCACCCTCCATGGTCTGTAATGAGCATGGCAGCTGAGGTGCTTTCCAATGGATTGCTACATCTTCCCAGTGTGAGTTCCTGATTACACAGAGCCAGCGGCCTGTATAGCAGAGCTGCTGTGGCTGTGGCTGTGCTGTGACTGTGGTACTGACAGCTGGGGCACTGCTGGTAGGGTGGGCTGCTCCAGGGATGAGGGATTATACAGCAGTTTGGAGTTGGAGCCATATAATGGTGTTGGCTTTGTGCATGGTTAATGGAACAGCTTCATATGGCTCCTAGCCCTTATTTTAGTGACTTTTAAATAAAAGCTTTCCTTTTAAGAAAGGATGTTGTGGGTTCTTTTTAGTGCACCTATTTGTAGGAATGGTTTCCATTCTCATCTGCTTCCCTCTGCCCTTTTTCTGTTGTATGGTTTGTTTCTTTGGGGTTTTTTTATTTGTTTGTGCTGAGACCTTTTTTCCTTTGCAATTTGATTGATCCTCCTCCTTTCAATTCCACATTGGCTGGCTGCATATGGAACCCCGCCTGGCTTTAGCTGAGACAAAATCGACTGCACACAATTTCCCTCTGACAGCTTGTACAAGAGCAAACATTTCCGAAGAGCTGAAAGTCTAGAAATTCAATCAGCGGAAAACCTACTGTGTGGAACAGCTTTGCTAGTGCTACAGCTCCCTGCTGGGTAGAAAAGCAATCCAGTTACAATAAATCCTTAAGAGTGGAGTCATTTGGGTAAAAGGAAAAACAAAAGCTGGTTTATACAAACTGATTGGAGTCAGACGTTTTGACTTCCCATTGAAAAAGGAGTCAAAGCCCAGGCTTGCTTGGTAATTTAAGGGGGAGATTGGCTCCTTTTATCTTTCTCTAGGCCAGAGTTCTTAATATTTTGCTTGTGAAAGAAATATAAAGAGTTTTCAATTTAAGTTAAAATATTTACTTTGATATCGATATTGATGCTATAACTGACTAGAAAATGAATTGGTCTTGAAAGTCCGGTGAAGGCAGAATTTTATTTCCAGCCACTCTGATTTTGTTCTGCTGCAGTTACAGAAATGTGAAACTAGGGCAAAACTGGGATCAAAATCAAGGTTTACATGTCCTGCCAGGACAGCATGGGCAACAGTTTGTGCTATGCTGCTGGTGTGTCATGAGCTCATGAAGCTGTTGATGCAATCTGGGCTGCCTGACAGACTTTCCTGACTGAAATTAAGAGTTGTGCCTAGTGAGGAAGATCTGTTTGTGTTAATTTTATTTCATTCTTTAAATACAAGCTATTAAAAATCAGCAGCATTAAACAGTATTTGACATTAAAATAATGTCAACTGAGATGCCAGTAATGACTGTGACAAAATATTTCCCCTAATTCATATTTAAAAATTTAAATTAAAGTAGCTTGGGGTAGCAAAGTCTCCTTGTCGTTTTCCTTTATTTTCATGATTATTTGTACCACTCCTCTTTTTGTGCCTTTCTTACTGGGGCATATTAAAATCACCAACAGGCCTGAACTGAAACAGTCTTTCTAAAGTCAAAGTGAACTGTCTGGAAATGCTGAGACTTTCTTCTTCCTTTAATGCCTTTCTGGTGTTTACATAAGACTAGGTAAAACTTTTCTGGACAAATGTGAATTTTAAAATGTTGCTGTCCCTTTAATAGCTGCATGGGGCCGGTCAAGCCTGCTGCTCTCCATATAATCTGCATTGGGCTGTCATCCTTCCTCCCTCCCCTCCCAAATGTGTCTGGTCCTCATGGAAAACATTAAAAATTGTATAAACATTGTAAAGGATTTCCATAGGCCTTTATGTTTAAATAAGATGCTATAAATCATAGCAAATGAGTACAAAACTTTGCCCCAAAGATGGAGTTAAATTGGTTTGAAAAAGAAAGTAAGGCAGGATGGTAACCTGATGAGACTGTTAAAACTCCAGTTTCTGTCACAATCACATGCTGAGGGCTTTGTGGACCTGTGATGAAACTGAAGTTTCTCTTTTAGCTTTCTCCCACCCTCTAAGGGAAGAGAAAGTGTCTGCTGTGATCCCAAGTGACTTTGCTTTTGTCCAAGTGTTTTGTGCTGGTCACGGAGCAGTGTTTCCTATGCCACCTGTGTAAATGGGGGCTGTGCCTTTCCAGGGGGAGCACACTTGGCCAGCCCTGGTGATGTGCTCAGAACATGGAGATGGTGCTCTTATGGCTTTTGACAACATCCCATATCCTTGCTTTGGTTGGCTTCTCACATTGCTGGTTTTGGCCTCTCCCATTTTGTGTGGAGTCTGATGCCCAGGCCAGCTTCTGTCAGATGCCCTCAGTGTGTCTGAAATCATAGGTAACATTGTGCCTGGAGTCACACCCCTGGCACTAGGGGCTGATCTCTAAGTACCTGTGCACTCATGAACCCTGGGCTGAATGATAAGGTTTTGCTGCCCAAGACCTGTGCACACACCTTTCTCTGGGCTTGGTCACTGCAAGAAGCTCGGTGGGATCTGCTCTACTGCAGGCACCTGCAGGTGGTAAATAATAAATCCCCATGAACCTTTTTGGGTGCATCCCCCTGGGCTGGGGAGGGTTTGTGTGTCTGCACAGCACCATGAGGAACAAGCAGTGCACCCCAGCAGGGTGAGCTGCAGCAGGATAATGACTAAGCAATACAGTACTGGTAAGTAATACTGTAATTCTTGTTAATGGAAATAGGAGAACAAGGGAAAGAAAGCCTTTGAAACAGGTCCTACAAATATTACCTCCCTTGGTGCTTCAGCAGCCCAGGCTTGGCTGGGTCACTGCAAGTTCAGTTCCTTTGTTTCAGAATAAGAACTGTCCATATTTATGAGGCTCCATTATGGTTTTTTTTATCAGTGTTTCTTGAGAGAAAAATTAGTATTTGGCAAAATTAATCTTTTTTCCTTAGCCTTTCTGTTGTTGCAATGTAACAACGGAAACGCACACACTCCAACACACACAATCAGAAAACCTTTTTCCCTGAAATGGTGAAAAACAGCCTCAAAAGTCCTTCCAAGGTCTTTAGATGTCTTCAGGCATCATTCTGCCCAGCTCAGGAGACAAACCATAGCATTGCCCCAAAGTTTAGGGTTTGCATGTCCAGAGTGTCAGAGTTGCATCAAAAGGAGGATCTGCTCTATTCTGGCTGCCTGAAGAAGGGTATTTTTCCTCCTACCTGTAGCACACCTCCTGTTCTATTTAAGAAAGATATGCACATCTAAATGATTTCTGTCTACACCTTTACTGTTCAGAGCAACACAGTTGAAAATCTATTGATGGTGTCTTTGACAGTTAAAAAAAAAGAATTTATGAAAATTAAATAATTTCATTTCTGTTTAATTTGTCTGCTTCAGATTGGAAGGGAATGACAAGTTTCTGAGAGCATTCGATATTGCTGGTGTCCTGCTGCTGAGACCATTTGAAGGAGATACAGTGGACAGGTTTTGTACTCTGGACTGTGTATAAATTGGGGATGGGGGTTTAACAAATTCCAGCAATGATCACCTATTGAACAAAAATTTTCACTGTATAGAAACAGCTGAGAGAGTCCAGCAAGGTTGCTGGCTGATAAGATGGATGTATTGGTTCCTTTGTAGTTAAAAGTTTTGCATATAGAAAGCAGAACCATGGTGTGAAGTCAGGAGTATTGCTATAGATGCAGATTTCTAAGGCTAAGCAACACCAGCTTGAGGAGGAACCTCAGACCATAGTTCAATTTCTCTTTAATGTAAGACCTCAGTCATTGTGCTGCTGCTGTTGTGCTTCATCTTATATGGGGGAAACTCCAGCTCTTGCTGCCAATAGTCACTAAAAGTAATAACTACTAAGTTTCTGGTCTGGGTTTTTTTTTCTTTTCCTTCTAGTTATTATTACCTATTTTTTTCATCCTAATTATTACTTTTCTGTCACAAAAGAGGCATGATAGGGCTCAGCTGAAACTAAAACTAGTCCTAGCCAGGAAGATGAAAACATAAAATTTATGTTATATTGTATATTTCATGATTCATGATATTTTTTTTTTTCTCATTGTGTTCTGGTATATGTGGGACAGAAGGAGCATGTAATTAGCCCACACTGGAATATGCTGTTTGACAGTGGTAAAAAACATGGGCAATGCACACAGTGGAGTCCAAAGGCAGTTCCTGACTGGCTGCCAGCCTCCCCACCTGCTCAACAACCCCCCCAGTCCAGAGAGGGTGGGGAGCTTTGAACAAACTTAGAACCCAGATCCTAAAGGTGCATTATTTTGAGAGTTCAGCAAGACTTTGAATTTATGGAATAGAATTTCAAATCTTCTGATTCCCTAAGGGCTCAGTAGTGTTTGGTCCTTCTGTGTCATCCCCTGTCTTCTCCACCTTGGCCCCACTCAGCCACAGACTAGATCTGAGCTACCTGAGCTGCTCTGCTCCCTGCTCTCCTGCTGAAGCTTCCTGCTTTGAAATGTGGTGGGATGACCTCAGTAATATGGTATTTTACTTACAAAGCCACAAGGCTTGAGGATGCCTTCCTTGTTATTCCATAGAGGAAATGACCTATCCCCAAACAGTGAGGCAGGGGACATAATAAGCAATAATTTTATGAGGAACCACAGTTTATCCTCAATAAATCTGATAAAGGACTTTAGTTCTGGTTTTCCTAAGCTGTTTACCAGTGTGTTTGAGGGATAATTATTTTGCAAAGAAGGTGTGAACGGGAGTAGCAGCAGCCAAGCTGGGGAGACTATTGAGCTGCTACAAGGAAAACTTCATGCAGATGTCAGTGGATGCAAAGTATGGTGCTTGCAAATGAGCAGCAGTGAAAAAGTAATAATTTCACATGTTGTGCTATTGTACTATGATTTGTATTTGAATGACTCAGGAGACCATGGGTTGTTGCTGCTGCAGTAGGGCTCTCTTTGTTTCTTCTCTTCCAACTAAACCCCTGGAAAAAAAAAAAAAACAAAAACAAACAGTAGAACACACCTGCTTGTCTAAAACCTTTAAAACTCTTTGCTTTCTAGTTGAGAGATGTCAATGTATGCCTCCCCCTGATATTTTCTTTCTCATGGTTAGTTGCTTTGCGTGAAATCTGCAGTACAGTGGCAGGAACTTTATACAGACTTTTATACAGTAACTGCAGTGGTGGATTTTTAGGAGTTTGTATATGAGGGGAGAAGGGATTTAACATTGGTGTTATATTTCTGTTTGTTGTGATTTGATATCCATCCCAATGGAGGGCAGAGAACCACTGAGAGAGGTGCTGCCAGGTGTGGCTTCCTACTGCTTTTTAATTCTGTGATCACAGAACACCCGATTCTGCAGTCCTCACACAGACAAGTCTCCCACTGACTTCAATGGGAAATTTGCCTGCATCAGGGATAAAAGAGTGGGCCCCAAGTTGTGTACAATGATGCAATCTGATCCCCCTGCTGTGGAAATTGATGTAATCGCATTCTCGCCCTCCCCCCTTTTCTCAACCCTTCTCCCTACCAACCCCTGGTGACTCCTGGGGGGCTTCTCACCAAACGGAGGGGAGGATGCAGCTGTATGCTGAAGCAGCAGAAGAGAGGAGGAGACCTGCTGGCAAAATTTATGGAGGGTTGTATCCTAGATGTAGTCCTAGAAAACAGCTAAGAACATGGACCTGCCTGCCCTGAAAAATGCAGTCACCTGCTTTTGCTAAATGAGGGATGTTTCTTGTTTTCACTTGTGACATTCATGACACATCCTCCTCATGTGTTTAAGGCTGATTTACAGTGCTCCAGGAACTGAGCAATCTCGTTGCCTTCTGCATTCATTCCATGGAGAGGGACAGGGTTAGCTTTTTCTGGGGCTCTCTGTGTTGTTATTGTTGACAGTCTCTGCTTTTCAGCGGTGCTTTTGTGCCCTGGCACAGTGCAGGTTGCTTGGGAATAGTGAACCTTGAGAATGCTGCACTTTGTTGCTGGGCAAGCCGGGCGACCTCTGAGATGCTTCTCCCTGCTTTGCCATTTGTATGGGGTTTGGTTTTATTTTTTTCCTTTGGGAATTCTAGGCTCAACTGAATTTGTTCTGTGTTTTGCGGAAGAAAGAGCTTGTTAAAGAATTCCCTGATGACTTTGAAGTGAACTATTTATTTTCTCTCAAGGCTTACTCAGTGTAGCCATTTGCCCCCTCTCCTCTCTTTTTTCACCCCAGTGTTTCCTGAGCTACAAGCATTCTTGGAATATATTAGTTGTAATGAGTTATGTGGGCATCAAAAGTTTTCTTTGAAACTATATGGCATCAACATCTGTTAGCTCTTAGAGAACAGAGACACAGACAAAGGGGCTGATGGGGGGAGGGAGGAAAAAGATATTAAATTCTGGAGTATGAAGTCTCCGTCTCAAAGACTCAGGGGGAGGGGAAGGGGAAATCTGCTAAACTCCATGCTTTGATGTGGGCCGCTGGCCCTGCGATTCCATTTATGGGAATGTGCGTGGCAGACAGGCCTGCACGGCTGCCTGCCCTGCCTGCTCTTACTGCCTGGTTTGTGCTGCCTGCCTGCCCTGCCTGCTCTTACTGCCTGGTTTGTACTGCCTGCCTGCCCTGCCTGCTCTTACTGCCTGGTTTGTGCTGCCTGCCCTGCCTGCTCTTACTGCCTGGTTTGTGCTGCCTGCTCTGCTCTGCCTGCTCTTACTGCCTGGTTTGTACTGCCTGCCCTGCCCTGCCTGGTTTGTACTGCCTGCTCTGCCCTGCCTGCTCTTACTGCCTGGTTTGTACTGCCTGCCTGCCCTGCCTGCCTGCCCTGCCTGCTCTGCCCTGCCTGCTCTTACTGCCTTGCCCTGCCCTGCCTGCCCAAGCACTTTCTGTCACCTGCCCATCCAGCCTGCAACCCAAATCCTGCCCCTGCCCTTGTTGCTGCAGTAACATTTTCAAGGAAAGTGCCATGTACTCAGTTTTCAGCTACTGAGATAGGAAATTGGAATTTCTAATAACATAGGCAACCCTTAAGTTTAAAAAAAAAAAAAAAAGTTTAGAAGGGAAGTTTTTATTTGCTTGCAATTCTCTCAATGTCCTTGTGAATCAATATGCTATTGTTCATCTAAATCAGGTTTTTAAACTGTGTGCGTCTGTGGCTTTTTACTGCCGGTTAAAAAACATGTCTGTTTTCATGTATGCAGTATCAGTCACCATTTAGGCATGGTCACCTATGCTGACTGCTTACAGGAATGTGTGGAGATAGGTTCTGCTTTTTATTTTATCTTTTTCTGCAGAGCCTCACAGTGCTTGTCCTACATGCCAGACAGCAGAGGAGAAGAGTAAAAGAAACCTCTATGTCTGTCTTTTCCTCTTGTTGGCTCTGCTTTTAGCCTTAATGTTGATGGCATTGTGCTTTGCTGGGACTTCCTGGCCCATTAAAACCCCAACCAGTTATAAAATGATTAGTTGACATACCTGGGCTCTAGGGACAAAGAGGTGGTTTGAAAAGGAATGTGAACCATCTGTTTTGCCAGCACCTCCTGTTGACAGATTTATGGCTCAACATTAGCATATGTGTCCAGGGTCACACACCTGTGCTTCCTAACAAGGTAATATTATTTAGCAGGGTATGTTTTCATTCTGAGGATTCAGAGCTCTTTGCAAAGGTGGGCATCAAGAATTCTGTTTTACAGTTGAAAAATGACGGCACAGAGAGATTTAAGTGACTAACCCTACACCACACAGTGAGTCTGTGGTGGAGCAGTTATTGAATCCAGGTTTCCTCCAGCTGCATAAATATACGTCATCCATTAGCAGGAAAAGCCTTAGAGCTATAAACATAGTAGAGGAGCATTGATTATCATTCTAGGGGAGCTCTAAGCCCTTGTGCTGTATGAAAACCTGAGCCATATAGGAAGACACAGGCTGTTGTCACAAGGAAGGTTCAGAATGCAGTATGTTAAAGCTGTCGTGATCACTGGGGTTGGTGATTGCATCTTAAATGACCAAGTTATTCTGTACTCAATCTCTGTAGCCATTTTCTGCAAGCTTGCTTCCCAGTGCATGCCTGGATACAATCACCTCAGTGCACTTAAGCCTGTCTCTTTTAAGAGTTTGTTGGTAACCAAATCTGTCATGAAGGGAAGTTGAACAGAAAATCAGATTTATTCCGTAGCTACACCCATCTGCCTGCTGTGGTGAAGAAGCCCAAAATAAGCAATTCAGAGAAGTTATTGAGGTTCTCCAGGCTGGAAGGAAGATGAAGATTTGTCCTTTTTCATTCACGTCCTTAGACATGGTCATCAGTATATTCTATGTTGAAGATAAGATTATGGTGAACATGGGACAATTGATTTTCCAATCAACAATGAGATTAGAGGATAGTTAGAACAAAATAAGTTAAATAGCTGAATCTGTAGAGTTCATTTATTCTTCTGAAGTAGCTTCAAAGTGAATTTAAAGATAGCAAAAAGCAGTCATTTCTTGTTTCAGTTCTATTTAATCTCAAAGACTGATGATCTATTTTAGTTGAAGATGGCTGGACTCTTCAGTTGGAAAGTAACTGCTGATTCCGTACATCTGTTCTAACACTTGCTTTCAATTATGTGATCTCTTATCTGGCAGAAGTCCTTGAAAAACTATGTTTTATCCTATCACCTTAAAAATTAGAAGCCTTAATAGTTACAGAATTCCAACAGTAGTGTTAATGGAAGATGTCACTTTGCAAACATCTAGCAAGGGTTTATAAAGATCTATGAAATCCAGGATTAAAACATCATAAAAATAGTAATGTTCTGTCTTGAAACTGGAATAATCTAAGTAAAACTGTACCCTGAATTGATATTGTGAGTATCTACAGGTCTTAACATATATTGGATAAAAGTTCCTAGTGTTTTAAGCTATTATTTCTGGTCTTTTTTTCCTCTACAGGTATATAGATATAGATATACAGGGTATAAATTGGTTTATGTTTACAACCATGCTTATCTTCCACAGCACATATGAAGCCTATGATTCAAGTTCAATGAGCAGGCAGGTAGCCTTTGTGGGGTGCAGGTTGCAGTGACTGACAACTGAAGGAGGATGCTCATTTGCCCCCTGCAGTAGAGATAACAAAGCTGCTTGCAGAGAGCATGTTCCATTGTAGTCATTACCTGATTTCCATAGGCTGGAGAAAAGATTTGTGTTTCATCCTGTTGGAAAGCCTGGTGCACATGTTTGATTTGGGCAGAAGAGATTCAGCTGCATGTTGCAAGCAACCTGGAACAAAAATTACTGTGTTTCCTTTCTTATCAGGTGTCCACCACAAAGGCTTTTGTGCAAGTGTCCATCTGCTTTGCATGTTCATTTCCTCAACAGGCTCATGTTTCTATTCCTATGAATGGGGTGTTCTTGAAAGTGTATCATACAACCACTGCTCCTGGTACCAACTTGAGGGCCCATAACAGAGATATAAAGGTTTTGGGGATGTTTTCTGCCTCATAAGCCTCCTATAGTCCCTGATCCTTTGTGACTAGAGTTTAGGAGGGGGTGGGGGTTGGCCATTGTGTCTTTGTCATCACAGTATTTATCAGCATCTGGAATTGCTGCACAGATACCTTCTGTGAGATGAGACTGCAGGGGTGCTGATGCTGTCAAATAGGTGGATATGGATGCATGATTTCCAGCAGTGTTGCCATGTTGTTGTGGCTGGGAGTTACTGCTCCCAGAGAATGCAGGCAGCCACACTGAAGGCATTTGTGTTTCATCATTTTATTTTTTGAGCTAGTAGACTAGTGAGATCTTTATGCTAAGGTGCTGAGTGATGAATTTTGGTATCTGTGGTACTAGACCCATTGTGTCCTGCTCTCTCTTTTAGGAAGACCGTAATTTTGAGCATAGAGGCCAACAAGGCAGATAAAAGCAGTAAGATGCTAAGCCACAGTAGTTAAACCCATCCAAGATCATCTATCATGAATCTTATAGGAAAAGTCTGTTTTCTTAAGAACTCTACCTGCTGTGATTATATTATGAAGAAATTTTATCTGAGAGAAGCTTCAATGCATGGTGGAGGAAGAAAAACTCTTCTGTAAGGACAGAGCACAGGTTCTTATTTCAGAGAAAGAAAACATTATAGAAGTTAAACTTGTTTCTTCTGCTTAACAATCTACTTTACCAGAGTTGCAGTATCTATTTTAATGTGGGTCTGAAAATTAGAGTCACCTTGACCTCTTCAAGTGTGAGTTGTTTCATGCATTTTCTACAGAATGTTGCGTCCTAGTGAACTATCTTTATTATTAAATTATCCAGAATGGCAAACTTCAAAAAAGTGAGACCTCATGATTGCAGGAGAAAAAGGGAAATACACTATAGAAGAACAATATTAGGCTTAAAACAAGGCATAAATATATATTGCTCTATAGTGTTTTTCTATATGGTATATGCTTTAATTCTTACATGTATTTTTGCCTGGTTTCAATTTTCATTATAGAGAGGCTTATATAGTGTGGCTGATATAGTGAGGCTTATAGTGGCATATATACTTTTATCTGTGTAAGGCCCTGGGTTTATAGATTGCTTATGAACAGAGAAGGGAAGGAAGCTCTTGTCCTAGATAGAATACTGTAATACAGGAGGTATGGTTTATTTGAAAAAACTTATGAGTGGGATCCTCAAGCATTTTTGAAACAGAATATTACAATGAAGTCTTCCTTTCCAAATGCAGAGAGAGCCAGATGCATGCCCAAAGCACATTCTTTTCTTTTGCCTGTAATTAGTGATTGCACAAAATTGTGTGCCTAAATGTCTACTTTCATGTGTGTTTGACTGCATGGCTCCCTGACTGCATGGAAGCTGCTGACCTGGCACAACGTCCTCTCCATGCATGTCTGACTATGAGCAGTTTATTTATTAATTTCCTTATTTATTTCATTGTCAAGTATTAAGCCTGGTGATAAACCTATATTTAAAAATGATGACCACCTCAGGATAACTGAGTGTCTCCTTCTACTTACATTAGCCTAAAAGAAACTACACCATTTTTTGAGCTGTGAGTAGGCTTCCTAGGGCTGAAGCCTAGGCTTGAGCTGATCATAGTTACACATGGCTGTGTTTCTAGTCCATGGGAAATTTCAGATACCCAAAGGGGAACAAGGTTCCTTCCATCGACTGCTTTTCGAACGTCTTTTTCCTCTTTCTCTTCTATTCTAGACAAGATAAAAAATAAAGCAAAACAACAATGACTGTTTTGGGATTTGGAGGGGTTTCCTGAAGCATCTTCAACAGATGAGGTTTTCCACAGTCTGCTAAGGACTTGCTATAGGAAAATCTTATTTTGGAAACTTCTTTACAGCAAATAAAACAGAAACATTCAGAATGGCCACTTGGCACCGGACAGGCCCTCAGTGGTTTAGTTGAAAGGCCAAAGAGGATCTTCATTCTCTTGAGCCTCTATTTCTTGGGATTGTTTTTTCTACATCAAGAATTGAAGTTTGTGCATAGGTGACACAGCATTCTTGTTGGGAATGACTTTAAAACCATTTCAAATCTACACATGACATTAGAATTACCACATATCTTGTCCCTTGCAGTCTTGTTGTGAAATGTGTTTCTTCAACTTTGCTCATTCCAAAACTTTATTGCATCAATATGAGAATAAAGAAAGAAAAACCCATGTTTCAGTCAGATGGTTAAAAATAGGGAGGAAAGGTTTTTGGTTGATGATTTGTCATTCTGCATGTGTTGTGCAAAAATACCCCAGTGTATATGATTCCTTGACAAAAACTTCATTAAACAGGAAATATGTGCATATTTTCTGCCAAAAATGTCGAAAATTCAGTATCTTAGGGCTAATTCAAAGGATTTTAATGAGGTATTTGAAGAAGGAGAGAGGTAAATCAACTTGTTTCTACTTGAGAAGAGCAACACCTTTTAGAAAAATGTTAATTAATGCAATATTGACTTGAGATGTAATACAAGGAGTAGGGGGGCCCAAGCTTTAAAAATGTGCTTGTTATCATGATAACCCACTTAAATCAAAGGTTATCCTTTGAAATCTCTAGTACATCTGTGGATGTATCTGTCTGTACTTAACACTGGAGCAAAACGGTATTGAGCACCGTGTTAGGTCAGGCACGGGCTGCTAAAATACACACTCTGGTTGCAATCAGTAGCTTTGGCTCTTGTGTGCCATAAATTTGCTGGATGTCATGGGAGGTGACATGGAAAGGCAGAGCTAGGACAGGGAGAGGGGGTAATACTGCAGAGCAAGGTTAGAGCAAAGGGTGGATTTGGGACTAGGAGATGTGATCACAAATACGCCTGTGCAGAGCCTGCAGGGGGAAATCAAGGAGCTTAACCTCAGTGTAGAAGCAGAAAGGGAGCCAGCAAAGGTGATGAAGGCAGAATGAAGGGTGAGTGTTTGGATTGCAGCATTTTCAGATGGCTTGTGAGAAGGAAGTCAATAGCTGGAAGCCCCTGAGTGAGTAGCCTGGCCTTTGTCTCAGAGACTTGTATCAGTAAAAAAGACTGCACAGGGCCATTAGGGCTGATGTTGAGGTTAAAAATTTAAAATTTCCATTGAGTCAAAATTCATTGATGTCTGATTGCGCAGTGAAGGTGGGAAGCAAGTGATGATTGCTGGACTTGTACCCAGCTGAGTAGCAGCCGTGGGGCGTGGGAGCTTTGAAAGATTGTTTTTCCCCTTATGTATGCATATACTCAGCAACATTTCTGAGGGAGTTGCACTAATTAACTCTTCTCTCCACCCCCGCCCTCTTAAATCTGAGCTGAGTACAGTGGCACCTATCAGAGTGGGATATATGGGACTCAAGGTCCTTTCTGGCCAGGCAGCCAGCTGTTCTGAGTCTTGAAGCACATGTTTGAGCCTGAATCTTAGTCATTCACTGTGATTTGTGTTGGTAGCTAACAGAGGCCAACTTATTTATCTGGGAAACTCCTGGTGAGGTAGAGACACTTACTCTAGATGGGTTCTTCTTCAGCAACCCATAGCAATGGCATGCTGGAATAATCCTTCTGTGTAAATGTTTCTTTTCTTTATTCTTTCAAGTGCTTGCTGACCTCATTTACATAGTATTTCACAGGGTACATCTGGTTTTGGTTGTTTCATGACTCAGTGTTCCAGTTTGACAACTCAGCGTTGTCATTTAGAACCTCCTGGCAGGACAGTGATGTACAACTGCCTATGACCCAAATGTTGTTGCTGTTGCTCTTGGGCACTGGTCCTGCCGTGGAACGGGTGCTGGGGGCCCTGTGGCAGAGCCTGGCTGAATGCAGAGCTGCTCCTGGCTTTTTCACCCCCTTGAGGCCCTGTCCTCTTTGTGCTTTAACACACTTGTCTCCAGTGTCAAATATTCCTGCCTGGCTGTAGTGTTTGCTTCCCACTAGAATTTCTTGAACTGCAAGTTCTGTTTTACCCACTGACCCTTTTCAGTTTAGCCCACTTTATGAATTTGGGTTGCTGGGGGTAGATGCACTGTTCCATCTGCTTTAAGGCAATTTGTGTGGGTTACTGGGAGAATATTATGCAGGATGAGCTGCAGTCAGAATTGTCTTCTCTGATGCTTGCTCCACTTTTGTACTTTTCTGTTGAGTGAGTTCACATACACTACGCAGAAACCTTTTCTCAGGCAGGTGCATTTTGGTGTTTATTCAGGTTGCAACATCTATCTTGGTGATGCTAAAAATATTCAGGTAACTCTCTTGCAGGTTTTTTGACAGAAAAGTTAATGATGATACGATGAATGAGAGAGTATATATTTTTTCTCCTGCATTTTTTTTCCTGTAAAATCCCAAGAGTTGCCCACACCTTTGCAGATACATGTCTGTCTATCAAAGATGATACATGTCAGAATCTTCCACATAGGAATACCTTTGAATGGGAGCTGAGGAATTCTGCTTAAATGTGTCACTAAATGTTCAGACAATACTTTCATCAGTTTCAGGATGTATTGTCAATTTCTGTGCTGTCTAACAGTTATATTATGGTTCAACAGCATGAAAAACATTTTAGAATGTGTTAATTTATAATAATTTGGTTTAAGGCAGAAACACTTACTGGAAATGTGCTTGCATTAAGCTACTACTTTAACTTAAATGACTAGGAGCTAGAGAAGGAGTGAAACTAGACTGGAATATAAAACATATTTGCTTAAGACCCATGTGATGATTAAAAGTGAGGAAATAAGGAAGCTAGTGTAATGAATATTAATGCTTCACTCTGCTGTTTTACACTCTCTGTCTTCTACTGTTTTCCTTTGAGTTACTTGATAGTGCATTTTTAATCAACAAATGTATGCTTATTTTTAAGTGATGTCTTTTGACGTGTGAAAAATCACAACAATTAATGACTCGTGAGTTTTGTAGAGCATGAGATTAATGACATCATTTTAACAGGCCGTGTTTGATACCCAGAGGCAGTACTTGCTTAGCTAAAGTTTCAGGAGGTGAAAGCTACCCATCTAGATGGTATTCTCAGAGATACACCACAAGTACCTACCCATTGCATATTTGCTGACCAGGTTAACAGAAAATATTTTTTTCCAAAGGGAGCAGAAATTCCAACACAAGAAAACCCCAAACAAAACATTTATTCAATATTTAGCATTGTTGGAGAGCAGAGTCACTTCTATATATCATTATCTATGGGAGCAGGCAGAGGTGTGCTCTCACAGCTACATGGAAAATTGTGACATGGGAGAATTTGATCAAACAAAAGTATACTGACTTTTAGATGGTCCTGAAAAGATCCTGTAGCAATATGATGTGTTATGCCAACATTTTATGTTTTCTTTTCATTCTGCGTTTGTTCCTTCCATAATTTTTAATGTAATGATAGATATTAATCAGCACATGCCCAGAAAAAGAGGCCTTTTTTACTGGAACAAAAGTAGATTTTTGTGGTTTACTACCGGGCAAGATAAATCCAGAATGTCAGCTTTTATAGCAGCATTGTGCTGTGCTGTATCCCAGCATTCCAGGCCAGTTTGCCAGCATTTCTCAGAGACATTTGTCCTGGGAAGTCTAACATTACTTCAGGGGACGTTATTGTGAAGAGACAATATTTTCAGGGTTTCTGGGCTACGTATCCAGTAGTGTAAATGCAATCTAATTTTTAACATGCTGTTGCAGAAATTGATACTGAAGAATTCCTGAGATATGCTTTTGTGGCTTAGTTGCTCTGTTATAACTAATCTCAATAACATTTGGGCATGTTGAAGGTAAAGAACCTCTGTCAGCTTTTTCAAGAAAAAGAGGTGAGCTGTCTTTATCATGATCAAATTCCTTAACAATAAAGCTAATTAATACAACCAGACATTAATTTTCAGCAGTTATTCCCTTATCCTTATCTCATACTAAAAGCTCTCCATGGTCAGCTTCCAGCCCCCAGGTTGATGCTGAGGATGCAGGCTATGAGTCCTTTTGCAGATGCAGCTCACCAGTTTTTTAGGCCCATATCCTTCTTTGTCCCCATAACTTTATCAGAGGCAGAGGGTGCTCGTGGAGAATCCAGGGCACCAGACTACAGTGTAAGGTCAGTGACACACTGTGCTGCTCCTAAAGCTTTGGAATGACTGAGGGAAGGCAGCACATGAGGATAGCTGTCATTGCTTATGGTTTAGCTGGGGTGGGGTGATGGAGCTGGAAGGGTTTGCTAATAAGAGAGGAAGAATACTCTTCAGAGTCTTTGTGACTGGGATTAGCTCCAAATCCCACTGATGCACTTTGTAACTACTTTGGAGAAATGTTTTTTGGGTCTGAGAAGTTCATCTGCATAGCTATGGCATCTGGTCCTGTATTGTTCTATACATACTGGGGCTGCAAAATTTCATTAATTTCAGGACTGAAGGCTCAGGCAGCTTGTCAGAATCTGGTATCTGCTTTTCTTGGGTGACCTCTGGCCTACAGAAGTTTTCTGTTTGTTGGTGGAACCAAGTGATAACATTCCTCTGTGGGTAGTGAAGGGATGATTTCTCCTTTATCATTTCCATTTGGAGTTTTTTTTAATCTTGCTTGTTTGAAAGAACATTGAAATATTACTTTGTAGAATTATTTGAATATGAACTTTTTTTTCTTTCCCCTCTATAGTCAATTCATCTTCACTAAATCTTTGTCCAGAAGTATGTCCAGAACATTGTAAAATAGCACCAAATGTATTGACTACCACTAATAAGGTGCTTGACTTTCCTGGAAAACAGTTTCTGTGCTCTCATTCATGTTTTAAATTAATTCTGGCAATAATAAGTAAATATTGTTAACAGCTCAACACTTTCTATATAGTATAGTTGTGGCTAATTTGTTTTGTTTTGTTTTAAACAGGATTTATCTGGGGAAGGCTACAGAGACTCTATTGGTGATGAACACTTTCATCTAGAAGGTATTTAAAGAACAAAATTTTTTGGTTAATATAAAGGGATATTGGAGTAAGTTAGTGAATAAATTAGTGTGAGAATGCATATACTAAGAATGCAGTTCTTGATCTACTGATGTGTTGTTTGCCTGAAAAAACTGTTAAGAAGGAAACAGGGTATTATTTCTGTATCTGCTACTATTAGTATTGAACAAAGTCGCCCAGCTGAACCACAGGGACCAAGTGTTTTAATTCAAGGTGTCACCATTTTCTCCAGGTACTTCTCTTGACCCTGGTAGCAGTGGCAAATGTCACTGTCCCTGGCAGAGGTGGCAAATGCAGTGAGTGAAACTGTTAGCACTGGGTTATAGGAAACACTGCACTCCCTTCTGGGTTACACAAACCAGCCTTAGAAACTCCCACGTTAATTTCTAATAGGGACTAGAGATTCTTACTCAACACATTTTTCTTGAATATGAATGGAATCATTATTGCCTCAGACAGTTTCTCTTTTCATCTCTTCTCCTTGTCTGTGATCAGGCAGTTGAGATGGAATCACTGTTGTGGGAAGGACCTTTGGTATCTGTGAGTATGGATGCTGTGTTCTGCCAGAGGACACATTCGAAGTACCTTGAGCTTCAGGGACAAGTGGGAGTTGTTGAATGGAGAAGATTAATTTGTTGCTCATTCCTTTCAAGGAAATGAGACTTCAGAAACTCTCTAGTATAACAAGCAGTTGCATGGGCTGTGTGCTAGATTTATGTTGTACACTAGTGGAAACAATATGCCCAATTTATTTAGAACAATGAACCACGTCAAGTTTAATCTGGAAATTTCTATCCTTTTGTAATCCAATAATTTGGTTTTGGTATTAGAAGCTTTTGTATAAACAGAACATGAAAGATTCTCTGTTAAGAATGTCTGCCTCCCAGTTCCTTACCTGTGCAATATGTTAATATACCATGATTCTTGGACTCCAAGTTTCTCTCATCTCTGTGGTTTACAAAGACTGCATGTCTTGTATGTGCCATAACATAAGAGCTCACTTTCAGCTGGTGCTTGCAGGCTACAGTTAATCACAAAGGCAAGCTATACTTGCCATGATGGAGTCAGTTTGTTGAGTGATTTTGTATTTAACTTCACCACAGTTTTCCAATCTCATTTTAGTAGGACATAATGCTGGTAAAGGGTAGGGTTTTAATTTTAGAATTATAGGAGAAACTGCTTCAGACAGGGTATGAAATGTCAGCAAGGTGAATAATTTCATTTTCTTTTTTCTCATTCTATCTTTCCTTGCCTCTAATTATTTCTTTCTTTGAAAGACAGACATAATATTCAATATCTCATATTTTCAAACTAGTCAGCAGCAATATTCTTTTTATTAGAGTGTAAAACCTTTTAGGTAACTGTAATTTCAGTCTTTCAGCAGTTTCACATTATTACTTCCAATGAGTCCTATTTGTTATGAAGTAGATGAGTAGTGAAGACCAGATTTAGATACCAGCAGTGGTCCGTCCTCTGTGTGCTGTCACCAGGGAAGAGCTGTTCTGTGGCATCCTTCCATCTGGGTGGAAGATGGCTGTTCCCACCCAGTGCTCAGGCAAATGCATGCAGATTGTCAAAGCTTGCTCTTCATCCCTTCTGCTCTCAGATCTCCAGGCTGGGCTTTCCATGCTGGGGACAGTGTTAAGCACTTCCCAATTCATTCAGATATTGAAAATCTTGCCATTCTCAGACAATACTACCGGCATTGTGTTAAAGCATCTTTTTTGTGTAACTTTATACTTTTTACTTGCATCATACTTTAATGATTGTGCTAATACTAGCACAAAATTGTGGTATTAGATAAAGTGAAGCTGAAACATGATTTGAGATCTTTGATAGGGCGCAGCTTGAATTCTGTGTAGCTTAGGTACAAGATGGCAACTGTCATACCTCTTCTCTGCATAGAAGTGTTTTTATTGGAAAATGTAATTAATATTCTAGAACATAGATTAATCTTTCCACCTAAAATAGTTGTTCTGCCTTTATTTTGCTGCCTCATGATCTTTACATATGTACTGGTATAACACATGTGCTGCATGATCATATGCTCATGTGTCATAAGATAACATCAAAATCACCAACAGCTTCAGAGACAGGGATCTGTAACCCAGCAAATGGTTCATTAGACTCAGCTTGGAGAGCACATGAATGGCAAATACCGTGCTCTACCAAATACCATGCATCAGTGAACTGTATTCTGCCCTCATAAATGCATGGTAGGGATGAAGCAGAAACATTTCTTAGATTTGTAAAAAAAGCATAGCAAGTGCTACAGTTCTGGTTTTGGTGGGGAACGTTAGAGCCTTTGCTCTCAGGAACTTTATTGGAGGATAAATCTGAGTTCTTTAGAAGACTCTCACTGAAAAGACAAAGTGGCAGTAAGAGAAATAATTGAATTCCTTATTTTGTTTTACATAGCCAAGTTCATTACCTTTTTTTTCTTCCCTCTCTTTTTTCCCCCCTCTTAGCTGTCTGAGCAGTATAGATAAAAAGAACTCTCTTTGCTGGATTTAACTTCTGTGTTGTTATGTAAAGCTTGATCAAATCCTTTCGTCTTAACAGACTTAACTGGCCAACAGCAAAAGGCTCGGGATTCTGGGATTAAGATTGTATTTGGTAAGAGGACTGGTGCATTAGTGCTTTCTTTTGAACTATACAAAGAACAAAGTAAACATCAAAAGCATTAAGCCATGAGAGCGGATTGTTGACTCAATGTTGCTGCATGACAAGAGGTTAGAACTCAACAGCGGCATCTCTGTTTATTGAGTGCTATGCAGAGAGAAACAGTTTGACCAGCATTGTCTGTTATATCCACCACCTGCCTTTGATTTTGCTGCTGGGCAAGTCACTAAATTGAAATTTTTGGATTTTCTCTTATGTGGTCTGTGATTTCCTTAGATAAGAGACACCGATGGAAACCTCAGTCTCATATTATTCTGTTTTCCTTCTTCCTCTTTGATTAATAACACAGCAATTGGGCATGCTGGATATGGGTTCTGTAGTGGATTCATTTGCATCTTGCATTCCGAGTGATTTCCCACTGCATTTCAGAGCCTTCAGCTTGCCAAACTTGGAATACTTGTGCAGTCTGCTGTGGCTTGAACTTCCTTGTCCCTGGTTTCTGCTCAGGAAGGACATGCTTCAAACCCCTTCACTCGTAGGGTAAAAGAGCTCCCATTTTCTCTTCCTTGTCACTAGCTAGAATAATGGGTTGCCAAAACCAACCAATGACTGGGGGTGGCTCTGGAAGAAGTCACAAAACCTAGCACAGACCCCAGGAGATATTTTCCATTTCATGTTGGTGAAGAAGCTAAAATGGCAGGAAGGAATTGAGTACAGGGTCAAGCAAGTCACTCTTCTGCCATGGGGACAAGCAGGGGGTTCAGAAAGATATCTGCTATTTGGGTACTCAGTAGGAGCATCCAGGTTCTCCCTCAGCTCTTCTAAGCATAAATAAGCTTCTAATGAATTGTTCAAGAGTCCTGCTTTTGTTGTTCTGAACCTTTTTCACCTCCTTTCCCTGGACCTTTTAGGATTTTTTTGCAGCTAAAGCTTCTAGACCAGGAGAGCTTTTTTGTCCTGACCACTCCATGTCTTTCTGAAATGAAGTGGGATTTCTCCATCTTACCACTGCTGCAACATTTAAAAACTTTTCAGAAAGTTCAGCTCAGGAAGGACCTCCTGATGCACTCCTGATGCTGACTGATTAAATAAAGGGGTGATTTTTTCCTTGTCCCAGTGCTCTCTACAGTCCCATGCGATAGAGCTGCCTTTTGGAGCTCACAGGGAAGTCCTGAGCTTCACCTTGATACCTAACCTATTGTCCCAATTATTATGCAATAATGTGATTTCTCATGTCACTGTTCTCTTGAAAAGTATGACCTAAGTATTTCTACTAATCAGAAATCTTGCATCTCTTGAGATCAGTCTAGTCCTGTGTTGCCATGATGATTCACTGTGCCTGTCAGAGGAGCTGCCTCTTACACTGATAGCAATCTGTTCCCTGTTTCATTTGTCAGCTGAGGGTGATGTCTTGATTATTATTCTCTCAACAGAAGACTGGAGAAGATCCAAGTCTTCCTGGTGCCTTATCTGAACATGATATCCAAAGTCCTGCTGGAAGCAGTGACAGAGCTTGGCCTGGATCAATAAACCCAATTTTTTATATGTTTCCCAAGAGGGATGTAACTAAATCCCTAGATGTAAGATGTTCCCTGTTCTGGTACCAGAAAGGACAAATTATTCAGGTCATCTTCATGCCCATTAATATTAGAAAGCCCTCCAGCAGAGTTCAAAGCAGATGTTGCTGCTGAAAAAGATCTATAAAAGAGCTACTTTTTGCTTTTTTCACATATTTACAAGCCACTATGGAATTTTTAAACCTGCAATTAAGGCATTCTGTATTCAGCAAAGCAGAAAAGTAATTAATTTTATTCTTAACATTGTTATATGTTTTTCAACTTTTTACTAATGTGTGCAGTCTGTCCTTCACATCTTCATCCCCAGCATCCAGGGAATCTGTGTTCAAGGGGGAGCTGAGGTGGGGTCAGCAGTGTTCCAGCATGAGGAGCTGTGTTAATTTTGCCTTTTATAAGAACCAATAAGCAAACAAGGAACCAATAGCAAAGACAGAACTGGTGGTTTAAGGCTGCTGATCTTATGACCAGCACTGAGAGCCTGCCTGGACCACCCCAGCTGCTTGTGCTTCCCCTTCCACACTGATCCCAGACATCCCAGTGGTGGGAGCACGTTGGCTTCCAGGTGGATGCTTCCCTTTGCTGGGGCTGCAGTGGCAGGGGAGGCATAGGGGAGTGTCCTTCCCCACTGCACCTGCAGCAGGGCTGCTCCTGTGTGAGATAACTCCCTTTCTTCTCTCTCTCTTCAGTCAGGACAGGTTCAGTGAAGGCTTTAGTTCCTGGAGTGTTTCCTAAAATAGTAATTGGAAGAATATTTGTTAGGTTGTCAGCTCAGAGGAAGGATGGTAAGGTGTGGTACTGGGGCCAAAATTGTTTGTAAACTTGTCAGCAAAGGAAAACTTAAACAAGCATTTTAACTAGTTCTAGCTAACCTTCTATTCACCTGGGAGACACTTTTTACCATGCTTTGTTAATCTCTTAAGTCCAGTAGATTAATATATTGTTCTAGGCCGAGTTATGAATAAATAATAAAAGGCAGTTATTTCAAATTGCATTTCTCTCTCTAGTTAATGCTTTCATTTATGATGGTTATTTATTTTCTAAAGCTTAAATGATTTTTTGTATTTTTATATACATGAAATTCCAGTGTGTTTATAGAAAAGGTGTAGGTTGCATCTTGCACCCTGGCAAATTTGTTGTATGTTGGCACCATTGTTATTACCTGTGTAGTACTATTGATGCAGGCTTGGTGCTTTGCAGAAAATGATGGTCTCTTCTCTCTCAGAATCTTAAACAAAATATCTGTTTATCCCTGACATTGCAAATAGAGCGTTAATAACTACCTTAGACGTGCTCTTGTGGTCAGCCTTCTGGGATGTTATATGGGAGCTCTCCATTTTAGTGACTTGTTGCTAATCCTATGCACTTACCATAGATTTGCTATGCATGAGTATATGCTATGGGATCACCTCAGACTGGTGATCACTTGCTCACTGGCTGTATTTTTTTCAGCTCTCAAGAGGTTTCTGCTGTATCCTTTCCTACTACTCAATATGACATGAAACAACTCTGAAAAATGTCTTCAGCCACGGGGTGACCCACTGGCACCAGCCACCAGTGTGTGGCAAGCAGCGGGTCCCTGCTGAGGCTGGCAGCTGATAAGCTGGATACTGTGGGTTGGAAGGAGCAGCGAAGGGCGTGGGGGTGTGGGGAGGAAGGAGCAGTGGAGAGTGCCAAGAGAAAACTGCTTAGTTTGGCAGTTAGAATAAAAGTCACCAAAGAACATGAGACTGGTAGGATTAGCAGAAGTTTTCCTGTGGTTGTGCACAGATCCAGGAAATTATAAGAAGCAGGTAGGCTGCTTGCCATGAGTGGGAGGAAAATCTTACGGCATGAGGCACTTTAAAAAAAAAATTGAAAAAATATAAAATTGTACAAATGTTTCTTAACATTAGCTGTTCCAGTTGAGGGGGGTTGGTATTTGGATCAGAAGCTTTTACTTCTAGAGCTGCTGTTTCAAGTGCAGCCAGGTCAGTAGTGGTGAAAGACTGTTGCCATGCAATGGTTGCCCATGGCCTGTGTATAATGAGTTAGTGGTCTCCAGGTGTTTCCAAATGAACCTTTACAGTGTGTCTAACAGCTCCCACCCATGCTGGCAAGCGGAGCACAGAAAGGCAGTGAAAAGTGGGCTGTTAGGACACCTCAAAGGGTGAGTTTTCCTCCTCACACTGAGCTGCTGCTGTGTGGAGGGCATGTGCTCTCCTGCCTGTGTCCTGCATGTTCCCTGCACTCTCTTTAGCTGACACCCCACCAGCTCCTAGTGGTGCTGCTTAACAGGCTGTGATAGATGAATGTGTTTTGCCTGTGGTTTGAGAGTGTTCCGGGTACTAATCCTCTGCATTAGACTGGGAAGATCATACCTGCTGTAAGTAGTATTTCACATTGATCTCTGTGTTCAGATCATTCTACACAGCTGGAAAGTTGTTATATTGAACACCAGCAAGTTGCTTGTTGGTTCAGGAGCACCATAGCAAGGCTGAGACTGGAGCTTGGGGTTTTGTGCAACCATGTCTGTCCCTTAGAATATGACAGAGAGAGACTTACAAAGTACAGTACACAAGAAAGCCTTCCAAACTTACAAGCGGTCTATATTTTTTATGACAACTGAAGAAAGCCAAATGATAATAGGGAAGTAAACAAGCACCTCAAAAAAAGCAAAGAGTTGGTCCTTAATGGATATCTTGAATATGGAAAGCTTTAAAATCATATTATGTGCATGGTATTTATAATAATACTGGTTTTCCATGTTCTTTCCATCTACCTAAGACTGGCAACTTCTCCTTCTTCCATGGAGAAGCTAATGCTCTTCCTGGTGGTCATTTAAAAATAATTAACAATAGTTAGAATAGTCCTTTATTCTCAGCTCTGGGGAAGTCATGAACTGGTTTGCTAGGAGGCAAAAAGTCACCTGTTGAAAAATCCATGTCTACAGATCTCTCAAGCTGCTTCTCTCATAGTATGTGAGAGCCAGACCATCAGAGTGCATGTGGGAAGCAGAAGAATCAAAGGCCAAAAGGGTGTCGCTCAGGGAGATCTCATCAAAGACAGGAGGGCTCTTGGATTTGCCTTTAGCATCCCAAAGGTGAGCAAGGAAGGCATCGTGGTGGATCTTGGGCAGCAGATTGTCAGCACCCAACAGGTGGCTCATGTCAGTGAGTGAAGCTCAGGGGACAGTGAAGCACATGTCAGTGTAGCAGGACTGAGACAGGGCTGAGAAATGGGTGCCAGAGATGTGAGGCTTGTGGTGGGTCTGTGCTTGTGGCTTGACATGGCTGGGCCTCAGCTGTATGGGCTCCCTGCCCATTGGGGCTGGGTCTCTGTCACACTGAGTGCAGAGCGAGGCAGGCTGTGCACAGCTCTGCTCCTCCTGCCCACCCTGTGGGCACACCTGCCAAACCCTGACCCCTGGGGGCTGGGTCACCGCTGCCCAGGGCTGTCCTGCTCTCCTGCCTTGGCACTGCTGGGTACGAGCTCAGATGTGCCCTGGCAAAGCGACAGGCGTGGGGGTACCTGTGAGAGAGCTGGTCCCATGTCTGTGGTCAGAGATAAAGCTGCATTACTGTGCATGTGCAGCAGTGCAATAATGTACTTGAACTTGGCCCCAGGACATCCACCACCAAGAACAAAGAATGAAATATGGGAACAAGTCAAGAGTTTGAAAACAATCTCGCTGGAAACATGATGAATACCAGTGGTTTCATTTATTCTGCTTGAACAAAGGTCCTTTTCTACTTTTAATTTCCCAGCAACGATTATTACCAGTTATTTTTCTTGTAGCTTTGACCACAGTTCATGGAGGTTTTATTAAACATGTTTTTGAAAAGTGAGTCAAAATGCCATTCTTCTCTGACTCTCTTGTGACTCTCTCTTTTCTTTTCTTTTCTATTTTTTTTCTATTTTTTTTTTTTTAATCTGTGTGAAGCTAGTGCATATTTCCAGTCAAAGATTTTGGACTAGATAATACTCTCATGCTGGTGTTCATAGAATTATTCCAGTTTTTTCTCCTTTATAATTGAAAGAAGTTTTGGCCTGTGATATTTCAGAAGACAGCATATTTGTTTCAGCTTGCTTGCCTTTACATGAAATGCTACACTCATTTTTAGCTCATTTTTAGAAACCTTGAATACTCATTTAATAGGTGATATGTCCTGCTGCAACTCCCAAATATTCCTGGTATTGCAAGTTTTCTTGTGTTTTACTGACCTGTGACAGCGCCAGGCAACTGAGCTTGAGTGCAGCCTTTGCTGGGGTTTTGATAGCTTTCTGCAAAAGGTTTTTGTTTAGATCCCATGTTCTGTTAAGGCCCTTCTCTCCTGCCCACAGGCATTTCAAATCTTGGAGTGTTTCATGTGTGGACACACATTACAGCAGGATTAAATAGTTCTTGCATTTCTGGGACTGCCTTTAGGAGCTGTTGTTTTATGTAGATGGCCTGCCTGACAGATGCAAAGTTAGAAGCCTGAATCTTGGGCTGGGTAAGTTTAGCTACAACTCACAGAGCCTTGTGTCGATGCAGAGCTGTGGAGGCAATTTCCATGACAAGCATGTTGCTTTGCCAGTTGCTGTTCCAAATTCAAAGTGTGTATCAGTCAGGATGCTTTTGTGTATTTCAACTCCACTTCTGCTGCAGTAGCTACAGAAACCCAAAGTTTTACCTCACCAGGCAGAACAAGTGCCCTTTGTTACCTAGAAAGATTACAGGTTTTTCTAAAGTCTGCTCTTCATAAAAGCCCAGCTTGAACAGTGGAAATTCTGACTTGCCTCAGATACTGAGGAGACTTTTATAGTTTCAAGTAGCTCCAGGGTTATATTTTAAAAGTTGAATTTCATCACATGTTTTAAGTTGGGTGGAAAAAAAAAAAGGCATGATATTTTTAGCAGAAAAAAGTCCCCCTACACCTTTTTTCTTAACAGATGTTTCATCTCAATCATATCCAAACCTCAAAGCACAAGTAGCAGTCAACCTTATTCTCCTGTGGAGAAAGAGATAAAATGTCATTTGTTTGGAAGACAAGCTTTTTTTTGTAACCACAACTAGTTTGTGAGTGAAAGCAAATAATAAATGCAGCACTCTGGGGCTGTGGAAATGAACCTGAAGCAACATTTCTGCTCTTGAAAGAGCTTGGAGTCCAGCTGCTCTTCTAAGATGGAAAGTCCCAACCCCCCAAAAAATACTAAAAAAAAAAATAAAACTCCTAGCAATCAGGTTTTTCTTGCTTTATAAATCTGATCCAGCAATCCAAGTCCTTTCACCAATAAAATACGTCATCCAGAGTTCTAAACTTTGTACCAAAAAGGATTTAAAACTGTAAAGGTAGAAGAAAGAGAGAAAAGGTATAGTAGTTGTCAACCAAAATATCCAGAAGTGAAAGAACCACTACCCAAGGAAATTTCAGAGGGATCTGGAGGAGGGGAGAGCATTTCTGTGCCTGGCAGCCGAGGCTGCACTCAGGGCTCAGTGCTGGCACGGGAGTTGCCGAGGGAAGCCCAGACAGCCCTGCACTCTGTGCATGAAAGATATTTTTAGGGGGGGAGTTATAGTCCATCCTAAGGATGTGGAGGCTTAAAGCTGAAGTGTGGTGCTGCAGACCCTTGTTTTGCTGTTTAAAGGAGCCTTTAAAGAGAGTGGAGCCATCCAGGTGTGGCAGGACGTTGGCAAAGTGGGGGTCGGACTAATCCACTCCCTGTGCTCCTGCAGGACGCCCTGGGAGCTGCCCTGTCCCAGGTACCTGTGCCCTGCAGGGACAGCTGCCCAGCCCCTCTAGCACACAGGTATTGCTGCCCAGATTTCAAAATGCTGCATCTGAAGGTAAATTCACAGTGGCAGTGTCTAGGAGAATATTAGAGGCTCTTCCACCAAAGGGGTAGCTCAAAGTGGGAAGCTGCATCTTGAGTTAGAAACGTGGGCTGTCTGGAGCAGCAGGAAGGGCTGGCTCCTCCTGAAGGGGTGCTCCAAATGATGCTCCAAACCATCTTGTCTTCTGTGTTTGAGCAGTATGTGGGCTTCCATCTCTGGCTGAGGTCTTTAGGCTGTGCTAATTAACAATGGTGAGCAGATACCTGCCTTTGCTCTGTGGGAATTGTTTCTCTGATGAGATCCTGTGTGAACCACCAGACTTCAGGTGATTGGGTCAAGCCCTGGTGAAATTTTTCTCTCCATGTTTAGCAGCATGTGATGCATCACCTCAATACCATTCCTCACCCATGCATAAATATGAAAAGGGAAAGAGACGTGCCCATGTATATGCTGGACTAATATTAATCACAATAATGCTTTTATCTTGTTTTGTGGATCAGTTTCCATTCACCCTTCCCACTCAGAGTAACATGTAGGGCTGTGAGGATGGGAACACGGAACCTACTACTGAATATTAACTATTAAAGTGTTGTCAGATGTGTAACATTCATCACAGCCAAAATAATGTTACAGTATGGGTCGATAACATTGCTCTCTAAAAAAGGTTAGCTCTGAGAGGGTCAGAGTGACATTCATCCTCATGGGAAGCAATTCTGATTAATTGAATATTACAGTGCAGATACCTTTAGAGGCCCCATTATCACAGCAAAGCTGGTAGAAACATGATTTTCTTACTGAACATCTAAATTAGATGGGAGTGAGTTAATATCAAAGCCTACATTATTAATAACATTACCTACTCTGAATAAAGGGTTATCAGGGGCTTCTTTTTCTTCCCTGTGAATCTCAGGGGGAAAAAATCCAAAGAGACAAAGAAAATTTAAGATAGAAAATCCTATGTGAACGTGCATGTCTGCAACTTACACTGAGAATTAATTTTTAAAAAGCAAAATTGTTACCAGTTACTAACCAAAATCAGTGTAGGACCATCTTTAGAGTAGAGAGGTCTTTTTTGTTTTATGTTAAGCCACAAGTGATCAGTTGATGTCCCCACCTGTCCCTGTTTAGTAACAGAATTCAACACTTCACAGGCCCATTCTGAGCCCCAGAGACATGTAATACTGTAAGAAAATGGTGAGGGGTCCATATGACAGTGACAGTTTTCACTTAAGGAACACTTACCCATGTTAAATGGTACAACAGATTGCATTCTGTTCATGAGGGTTTTGATATGGCCACTGATCAAACAAAAATCTTGCTTCTACAGGTATCATCCTGAGCTATTCTGACCAAAGCTTATGGAGATTCTTCCCTGTTTTCATGTTCTCTTCCTTCCTTTCTTTTTTTTCTTTTTTTTTTTTTTTTTTAAGATAGGGGTGGGGAATGAGAAATGATTTTCTTTGATCTCCAATGAGGAAGGAAAAAAAAAAGGACTGTTCTGTTCAAGCTTTTGGCTAACACAACAAACAGTGTTTAAAATTTAACTTTGCTTAATTAATTAATAATTCTGTTTAGTGCTGTCTGATCTTCATCCAAAAGGTATTTTGAAGCTTGAGAACTGAACATCAAAGTGTATTGGGTGAAGATGGTCAAGTAAGGCATTTAATCTGGCAGTTTCTGTTGATGAAATACAGCCAGTTGGGGAACTAATTGGAAAAGGGAATCATAATCTGGCAAAATTTAGCAAACTCCCTCCCTTTAGCAAACTCACTCCAGAAAGAGTGTGAGAAATCTAGGTTTAGTGTTTAAGCATGTATGAGTTACAGCCTAGATAGCAGAGAGAGATCATATTGTCTTTTCTATCTGCATCTTTAGTACACAACTTTTTTTTTAAGCAAATAGTAAAAAATCCACCCCTTCTCCCCAACATAAGAGCCAAAAAAAGCCACCCCAAACCACCAAACCAAAAAAGCCAGATCTAGATAGAAACCTGTGATTCTGCATCAAAGCTTGGAAATGCTTCTACTTAGAAATGTCAAATTGCTGGGATTGGTGAAAGGAATTGAATCTTTAAGGGGGGTGTTGGACAGACCTGTGACTTTATTCAGGAGAGAAAATTTTATTCAGGAGAAAAACTGTTTTCTTAGCGAATTTCAGTTTAGCTGTTCCTCAATGTCCTGTTGGTGTCTTGTCACTTAGAACCATGCCTGAATATTTAAAACATATTTTGGTTTTCTATTTTTGGTGTCTTTTTTTTTTTTTTTTTCCTTTTTTTGCAAGCTGTCACAAGGTCTGAGTCACTGTCCCTCTGCTCTGTCTCCTGGTCAGGTGCTGGCAGTAGGTCTTGTGACACTGTGACTCTTTTTTTCCCTATGGTGTGCAAATGAACCTTTAATTTGTGTTGTGACTGTCAACAAGAAACCATGAAAGAGAAGAGCATGACTTCTCTCCATATTTTCAGGTTGAAATACCCATCACAGATTGGTAGGAGGCACTACTGGTACAGCTTCTCTAAATTGGTTTTGACTTGTCCCACTGGATGTAAAATGGACAATTAATTTCCCTACAGTAAGTCTCAGAGGAGGCAGCTTGATCTTTGTTGTTTTGAAGGGTGTGTCTAATTCATCAGCTTCAGCTTTCAGACAGGGAAAGCTGAATTCATGCTTTTGGCACTGACCCAGGACGAGCCTGTTTTAGTATGTTCTGGTGGCTGTGGAACAGGAATGTTCCTCCCTGATCCCCTTCTCCCTGCATTCATTTTTCACTGGAGAAGAGAGCAAAGTTATCTCCATCAGGGATATATTTCAGTCAAATCAGGGAAATGAAATAAAATGTGCTTAATGGGGGTGATGTTTCTTAAACCATGGCCTCCAGGAGAACTTAAAAGTAAAATTTGAATGTGAAAGTAATTGTTAATTAAAGGACTTCTCCATAATTTAGACTTTCAAATCTGGTTGTTATTGCTCTGGTTGTTGCGCAGTCAGTGAGGAATGTCAGTTATGTTTGTCAAACCTGATCTGCAATGAAAAAAATTTTGGCAGAACCAGATAACTTAGACATCAGAGACCTCAGATAAAACAATGAAATTAATTCTCTTTGTATCCCTTTGGTTCTCATAGTCTCTTAAGTTCTGCTGCATCTGCTAGATCTGTAAATTGGAAGGGAAACCCTTATCCTGTTGATGTCCATGGGAATTTTACCTCTGAGCTTGGCCAGCTCTTTGATGCTCAATTCCACCAGTCAAATATTGCTGCTGGAATTCAATTTGACCTGTTATAGAAGTGCTTATGACTTTACCTCCTTGTCTTAATAGGTAATTTTTAAATTTTGCTTTTATCCTACCTCCCCCACAGGTCTCAGGTTCTGGTGTGTGGTTTGTTGTTCTTTTCCCCCTGTACAGATAATTCTGTCCCATTTTTTGTCAGCTTCTGGTAGTAGTTTTAAAGAATTGCTGTGGAATCCAGTCTACCCAACATGAGAGGAAGGCCAATAATATTTCACTTCAACGGTTTGGTTTCATGTGTGGCAGGTGCTGACTTTCATAGGTGGCATTTTTGTCAATTCTCCAGTGTCACCTTTACTCTGGTTTCTCTCTGTAATGACCCTGACATTAAGATAGGGGTAAGATATTACTGGTAATGACCACTCATAGTTCACCACTGTGGAATTGCACAGCTTCTCCTGTAGTTCTGCTTTTTGAATTAAGGTGATGCAACAATCACATAGCTTTTGGAATGGCTGTCCTTCCAAGGAGGTTCTGAAGTTGTTTGTCTATTTTGCCTGAGTTCTCCTAACTGCTGTGCAAAATTTGGAGTTGGTAGCTTGGACTTGGACATTCATCAGAGTTGCACCCTTTGATTCTGGCCTCAGATCCTGTTAATCCATCTGACTGAAATGCAAAGTACAGTTGAAAACTGGAGTGACGCTGTCCTTACTTGGAGGAGGCAGATCATTTGACAGAGAGCGTGGTCCTTTGCTGGAATGAGCCTTTGAGAAATGTGGGATGACATGCGACCTGACTGAGGGTGAAAGTTTAAATAGTCACTTTTCCACTTGAGTGCAGCTCTATTTTGGAGTTTTCTTTTTTCTCCTTTATTGTCAGATGCAGGATGGAGGCAAGAGAAAAATGGGTTTTTTTGCCTGAAGCTTAGTATTCTAACCTCTTTTGATACACAGCACAGCAATCAGTTTACCTCATTTCTGGGATATTTTGGTGATTCCTAAGGAGCATTTTGAATTATTACTCCCTTTCTTTCGGAATGAAAAAACCCTGAAAAAAAGACTTAGTTCTTCTGGGGTGAGTCTTAAGATCTTTAAACTGATGTTCATTCTCTTGCTCTTTTCCTCCCCCTCTTCAATTACAAGCAATTGGGTGGTAGTAATTAACAATTGTAGAGAGAAACATCTGCTAGTACACTTAAGCCAGTCAGTTTGTTTTTCGTGAAAGAATGGTATTTCACAATTTTTCCAAGTTAATATTTTTCCTTTATTGTCTTTCCAATTTCAAATATTGTCCAGACGCATTTTTATAGTGTCTTAAGGTTATAGAAGTGAATACAAGACCATTAATAATGAACAAGAAAAGAACATAATAAAGAAAACATATGCAATATTTCAACTCATGAAACATTCTGTTAGGGAACATTGTTTTTGAGAGCATATGGTTATTCCCATGAGAAGCAATACATATAATTTTTTTCCCTTCAGTTGTGGATTCCCACAACAAGGGTATGTTTCTCTGTGTATTTGTCTGTGTAGCACGTTCTTTTTGTCAGGACTTGTTATCTGAGTAGAGAGGTAAGTATTTTTGTGTGTAGACTTATTTCTGATGGGCCTAGAGTTTGGAAACTCGAGTCTATTAATTCTCCACACTCCTTTGAGATAACTATCTTGTCTGGTCTAGTTTAATATCATTGGCAGAGCTGAAAGGAAGTTCACATTGTGAATATATCTGAACCTTGGCATGTGGCTCACTGGTGGATCTCTGTTTACAGGCTGCCAGTTTTAACTGTCCCAAGCAGACATTCTCATTTTATTTATAAGTAGGCTCTGCATGTGTTTGTATCCCTCATGAAACTGAGCACATGTCAATAGTCAAAACTAAGTATAGCAGCAAGATACCAAACACTTCTCCTTCTCTTCTCAGACAAAACAGTATATATTTTTAAATGTTCATTGGGTTTGGATAAGACACATGGGGATATATACACAGACACATTATTTGATCTCTTTTAAATACTATTTTAGTATCTCCATATTGCCCTTTAAAGTTTCCTCAGTTAAATTTCATTTTTCTTTGCTGAATGAAGCTTGACATCAGGATGAGATCACCAGATTTTCCCATTTCATTTGAGCTCCAAAATGAGTAACTGATTTCAAAGGATAATTCCCTGGAGCAGCAAGGCCAGTAAGTTCTTCAGATCAAAGGTCAGAGAAGCTCAAAGAGGATAATTTCTGGCATACAGTTTTTAAACCCTCCCAAGGAGTGTACTGCAAGATGTATCCCCTCCTTCCCCAATAGCTGAACCCTTGTTTTTTGAGAAGACTAATTTGTCAGTGCACATTTTTTTCCTCTGTAACATAAATTATACATTAAAGTGAAAGCTTCCTATCTGAACACACCAACTGTACGTCCAGAAAGGTTGTTAACCGTGCCAGGGGAAGGTCTGCTCCTGAAAGCAGAAGATAACTGCTGTTCCTCTCTGAAGTGCCTGCTGGGCTGGGGAACTCTGGTGCTCTATGCACATGCCAGGAGCTTTCAGCACAGGGCAGGAGCATGGTGGTGGAAAGGAGGGAGTGCTCCCTAAAACACTTTGTTTTGACAGAAAACCCAACAAAGAGTACTGTGGCAAGGAATAGTCATCTTGTGCAGGATCTGCCTCACAGTGCTGTGCCTTATGCTCTCTGCCATGCCTTTGTCATTTGGGACACTGACCCTCAATAGATAAAAGACCACTGTAGAAGTCTTTTGGCCCTCATGTACTTTTAAACATTTAAAAGAATGGGATTTTTTTTTTTTTCCAAATTGCTGTTTGCTGTCCCAGTGAAGCTAGTGGTCATACCAGCCCAGCTCTCATTTATTTTACATTCCCTAGAGCAACATTGTGAGGGATTGCAAACGCCTCTTCTACAGAAGTTTCTGTCAGGTAATAACTGTGAATGTGAAGAACCAATCACTGGTAGAGATGAGGCACTGAAAATCCAGGGGTGTGTCTAATAGCTATGAAGATCAGTGTAACTGTCCTTGTTATGAAGGCCCAGGTTACCTTTTAATTTCTTGTTGACTTGAGAATGAAACAACAAAGCTGGACTAAAGTAGACAAACAAATGTTGTCTTTTGTTGTATGGGGGTCTTTTTGTGGCCTTAGCTTTGAACTTCCAGTGATGTTGACTTGTATTTATGGGCAAAGTGAGTATAAAGCAAATGGCACTTTGTCAGATATACTTCAAAGTATATATTGGAAATAGTATTTATTTTAATACCTGTCTTATGTATAATAAACATTATACAGAAACCTCCTAAGAAACAGTCCCTTCTTGTCCAGTAAGAGCAGGTTAAAAGAATCAGGGAAGAAACTGCTGTGAAGCAGCTTTGTCTTCCTTTGTCTGACCTTCCTACTTAGCTTATGTTTGGTGTAAGGAATCCTAACATGCCTTGGAGTAGAAATCAAAGTATATCAACATGTCAGTATGTGTACGCTAAACACCATTGCGTTGGTATAATGCAGATTACATGTGTTTGTGTTGGGAATCTGGTGTTAGTTTAACATCAAAACCACCAGTCCCTATCAAAGTCAGGAAATTCCCAAGGTCAGGATTTCTACTCCATTCCCCTACTTTACTGCACATCCATCTTGTATAGCATACCACGGTTTTGAAAACAAACAAACAAAAGTAATACTATAATTTTAAATTTAAACAAATAAATGAGACTGTGATATGTATTTCAGTGTGACAATGTGAATGTTGTGACAGAATTCTGGAATTTCTGGGAGCATGAAGCTATGGTAATGGGAGTTGTGGGAGTTTTTTGTGTGGAGTTTTGTTGTTGTTGTTGTTTGGTTAGTTTTTTGAAGCTTATTTTTCTAGTTTAAACATTAAAGAAAGTCCTGAGAAATGGCTAATAGAGTATCTTAATTTCCAGCATGGTAGCGACTTGCTTTCCTAGAAGAATGGTTGGGAGGCAGCTCAGCAGTGTGGAACACCAGGAGAGCCACTAAATCCAGTTTGAAACAGGTCACCCTGAACTGGAGGGGATCATGTCACCTTTTTTGTAAGGAATCTGACTTGATAGAACTGGCACTTAAGGAGATGCTACTTACAAAGGCGTCCCCAAGAAACAGTTCCTACATAGTGTTAGGATAAAGGCTTTGGGTAAATGCAAACTCTGCAGTGCAAGAGAATAAAATGCTGGCTTTAAGACCTGTGTTCTTGCAATGCTTGATTTTGGGGGGTTAGAAGGATTGCTGCTATACATAATGGAGTATGGGCATAATGTTGGCAGAGGTGTGTGGATGTGTAAAAAGGCATTTCTAAAAGTCTGAGAGTAGGGTTAAAATGTCTGTGTATATTTTCATAATGCTAATGAAGATAGAATTAGTTTTTTTCACATATAGGGTTTTATCATGTGCAAGGCTGAATGCCCCTGCAGGAGCCAAAAGAACAGTTATTAAGTTTTAAGCATTTGTCTTTTAATCCACATGAGAAGTATGTATCTTTCTGTTATATATATGATATATGTTATGGTACATTGTGATAGATGTTAATATTGATGCTCTTTATGAGTGCTATTGATTTATGCAAGTGCCTGATGTTTTAACTGGAGTGAAATATGCTATTTCATGCATTGAAAAATTGCAGCTAACCTTTTTGGTAGGTAGTGTTACCTTCTTGGAAGGTATTAAGCTTTGTGTGTGTTTGAAGAGTGAAACTAGAACAGAATGAGGACTTTATTTCAGCTTCATTACTTCACTCACTGCTGGTGAATGTGATGGGTTTTTGCAATATGTCAGAAACTTTCAATATTTTGCAAATCATTCAACTTATTTGCAGTAACACTTCTGCTATTTTATATTCTCCTAATACTGTGTTTGAACTTCCTGTGACTCTAGTGATGTTTGTAGGAGAGGCTGTGTACCAAAAGCCGTTGGTAGATTGTCTGCTGAAATTATCCCAGATGTGTAGTGAACACAAAAGCAAATCAAGTATAATGATCCTCTCATACAAGTTTGCTGATATCAATTTCACCCTAAATATGAAGACAGATTTGCAAATATGAGACTGCTTTGACATTTCCTTATAAGCATTTTTTTCTTAAATATGCTTTTCGCAGTGGCTTTGCCTCCAGAGAAGACAGATGGAGTTTGCAGTGGAGATGAAAAGAAAGCAGAAAAAGAAAGTGACACACGCACAGGTTCCAAGAAGCAACTGAAATTTGAAGTAAGTCCTTTGTATTTTAAAGTTTCACTGTACTGACATAATTATGGTAGAAAAATAACCTGTGGACCAAATAGTGTCATCTGATGCATGTTTATTGCTCCCAATGTTTGTAATGAGTACGGGAAGCAGCAGAACTGGCACAAATCAGTGCCTTACTATTGGTGCTCCTTATGACATGATTAGTGACATTTATTTCCAGGTTTGGAGAGAATCAAATGGTGATTATTTTTCTGCAGGGTCTGAAATGTATAGTAAGAAGATTTCAGTTTAACCCTTTACATGTTATGCCAGCTACCGTATTATCAAATCTTTAGATTGACTGTCATGGACTGTTGCACTTGGTTAAATCTGCCTGATGTAAAAGATGCTTGTGAAAGCTTCTGCAATGATTGGTCTTCTGTGCCCAGGTCTCCAAAGTGAAATAGCCCTGACCTGCTACAGGGGAAATCCATCTGATCACATGGCAGGAGGAGAAGGAGGGTGATGAGTCCTATGGGCTATTTTGTTGTAGACTTACAAACATCATGTAACTGCCAGACATTGTGTGTAGTTGGCAGATTTTATTTCTATAGGGAGTGTTTTCATAAATGAGTATGGAAGCATGCATTCATCCATCTAGTGAGTTGTCTGTCTTGGTGAGGAGGAAGATATCCTGGTACCAGCAAGAAACAGCACAAATATTCATCTCTGCACTCCAGCAGATATGGCAAACTTCTGCCTTTCGGCACTGTCAGGCTCTCTAAGTAATTGTGTCTCTAAGCTTTGTGTTTCTTCAATTGCTGTTTAAAAGACCATGCAGCCACTTTGCAGCATGGCTCGAGTGTTCTTCTCCTTCTCAGCCTTCTCAGTCCAGTACAATTTATTCCATTTATTTTTTATTAATTTGAAGCAGATTAGGGGGAGGTAAGTTTCCCATGGGTAGTTCAGGTATTGCTTGTGTGCCTTCTGGGGGGAGATGACTTTTCCTTTTTTTTTTTATTGCACAGCTATAACTCTTTTTCTAGGCACCTTTTACATTCTACCTTGAGTAGCAGACATTTGCAGACAGGAAAGCCATGATAAATTGCAATTAACAGTGCCTTGACATTTGAACGTTGGAGGACACCTGTCAACATGGTTGGTGCCAGAGTAGCTGGAGCTCCACTGTACCAGCAAAGTCTGCGTTTGTTCCCAAGTAGTTCTTGGCATGCCATAAAGGTTAGCACTTGGTTCTAGGCACCGTGACTAATGCAGGGAAGGTTT
Source organism: Lanius collurio (assembly GCA_020086605.1). NCBI lineage: Eukaryota > Metazoa > Chordata > Aves > Passeriformes > Laniidae > Lanius > Lanius collurio. Next base: position 5,190,359 of record JACBWW010000022.1, read on the forward strand.
CCATGGCTCTTAACTAAGCAGGGCACATCCTCACATAAAGATGTTATGTTAGGCAGTGTGGGGCAGGGAAGTATTAATATGTGGCAAGAAACCAAGTATTGATATTTTTTTCCCTTGTTCTACAAATGAGTTTTCCAGCAATGTAAGCTGGGAGCTAAGAGACTGGTAAATGCTTCAAAGGTACAATAGAATCAGAAACGCGTGTGTTGCAACAAGAGGTCTAAATCTGAGGTGAAAGTGATTTGGCTTTTAAAGGTGCCGGGAATGTTTATGTAATACGAAACTGTGTTTCCACAGTGGAGTGTGGGGCACTTGGCAGCTCTCAGCCGGGCTTGTTACAACTGAGAGGAGGCTGCCTTTGAACTCGGCAGGGGACGGGGTACCCGTAACTGCTGTAGAGAATTGGTTTCAAGTCAGAAGATCAACCAGGTATTTTGAGGTCTATCATGCTGGAGCTATTTGGAGCTGTTTATTTTAATTGCACTGTAACTTCTCTGTTTTGCCTTTTTGTGGCTCTGGATAATTCAGACTGCACAGACCTTGAGAGACAGCAAACGATTTGCACCCAGGTGACTGGAGTCAGTTGAAGTGCATCCTTTGTTCTTGAATTTGGTTTGGGGATTTATTTCCCCTTAACAAATTGATTCTTCCAGGCTTTCCACAGATCACACTCTCACTAACAGAAGCATAGTTAAAACAAGGAGCAGGCATTCCAGGTTGTCCACTAGGTTGTTCTTGTCAGTTCTAAGGCAGGCTCCATTTCAGGAGCTTCAATGGCATGATGTAGTACTGCACTAACTCTGACAATCTTTGCCTGTCAATTATCTGTGTCGAGGACCCAAGTGTCCACACTGCATTAATCCTTACTCCTGGCCCTGTGGTGTGCCACCTCGTTCTGCAAGTCTGCTTCTGTTGTCTTCCTTTTCCTGAGTTAAGCGTAGTTTTCCTTCTCACTTTTTGGTGGGGTATCTTACTACATTTCAAGAGCTTCAAGGAGTAGTTTTCTTGTACCTTTTCCTGTTTTCTACAATGTGGTAGAAAGCATGTTGTGAATTCCCTGAGGTATATCCCAGAGAGTTAGGAGTGTTATGTGATTGTGATGGGACTTCTTTGTTGTGGTGGACAGAGGCCTCTCCAGGACATACCCTGAAAGTTTCCTCTCACAGGGGAGGGACAAAGGAAGAAAGCAAGCAGCCTCCTTCTACAGAGAGTCTCCTCTGCAAACAGGCCTTTTGCTTTAGGTAATCAGCTGCTCTTTGCATGTTTCTTAGGAATTGCAATGTGATGTGTCTGTAGAGGAAGATAACAGGCAAGAATGGACCTTCACACTGTATGACTTTGATAACAACGGAAGAGTCACACGTGAGGTAAGCAAAGTACAGCTGCCCCTTTATGTGCAGCACTTGCTAACAAGAGAAGTGTTTTATAACAGGAATTTTTTCTACTATGAAGTAGAAGTGTCCTGCCAACTTAAATAGCAGTTTCCATGGACCCTTCCCTCCTATAAACAATCCCACCAATAGTTCACTGTTTTCAGATGTACTGTACCATTTTTTAAGCTGGTTGTTGTTTAATACCTGAGATTAGCCTTTAAAAAGTAGTACTGGCATTTGAGGAAGAAAAATATCTGAAACAACTGAACAGCTAAACACATTGTCAAAATAAACCCCTGCAAATGTATAATGTTCTGGCTTTCTCCTGCTTACTTAATAGCAAGGTTGCTTGCTGACATTCTTTCCAATAGTACTAACTGTACTGTTCTATTGTTTTCATGTATATTGGGCTATCTCTGCCTTTTCCCTCCAAGTATAAATAACACTGATGATGTTCTCTGGAGGACCATAAAGAATGGCTGTCAAAGCATACCTGTGTATATTTTTATTATCATGATGTCTTCAAGTCACATTTCCTGTTCAAATGAGAAGCCACATAAGAGGATGTATAGATTAGGATATAGTCTTTTTTGAGAACTATTTCTGTCCAAATTGAATTATACTTCTTCTAGAAGAATGTCTTTTACTTGGGATTTACTGCCGTGTGCTGTCATTGATTTTTGTGATGTGTGTTTACTGGCTCACATGCCTTTAGATAATCAACCAGAAATCAAAGGCTTTTTCTCTCTTAGATCTAATGCTGGTGTCTGTGACAATTGCTAAAAACTGATTGAAAACAATGGGGCAAGTACTGAAAGTGTTGTGGCCTTAGACACCAACTGAGGGCAGAATTTTCTTCTGTAAGCCTGAAGCAAATTGCTTTTGACATTGCCAGATGTGGTGGTTGTTTAGGGTTTTTAACATGTATTTGAACATCATTACAAGGCTATTTTTATTGTCTCTACTCTGATAGTCCTTTGAATAGTCAAGTGGAATCTGTGTCCCTCATGCATGAGAACAAGCAGATGAAAAGTTGCAGGCCAAGTCCAGAGTTTCAAATAGGAAGATGAGACAGAGAGAGAGGGTAAGAAAAGGAAGGGTGAGGTGAGGAAGTAGTGTTGTATTTGTTAATGTTTGTGGAACTGAGACTAGAAGAATGAAATAACTTGCTTGAAGTCTCACAAGAACCTAGTGGCAGATTGAACCCAGGTCTTTCAAGACCCAAGGCTAAGTCTTCATTACAAGATTATCATGACTCTCAAAAATAGGGGAAAAACACACAAACCCCAAACCCACACACATGGGTGTCTTTTACATTCAGGCATGGAATTCCTATTAATGTCAGTGGGAGTTCCATGTGCTGAACATAACGAGAATATGCTTTCAAGTATATATACAATAATTATTTGTGATTATGTGGTGCACCAAGGAGTTTAATTTGACTGTACTTTGAGAATATATTTCAGCCAAATTCTATCTCTCCCTGCTACAAGAACAGACTACAGCTTAACTGAAACCAAATCTGTGCTGGGATTGAATATTACACTACTCTGAGGTCTGGAGGTTGCTGTATTCAGGCTTGAACCTGTGCCAAAAAAAATTCTTTCAACCAAGAGACCAAATAGGTTGATAATTTTCAGCTCTTTACATGTGACCAAAGATAGAAACAAGCAGTATGTGCCATTGCAAATCTTCCCATTTATGTCACACCCTCCTTTTGCAAACTGTTCCAGGACCGTTTTTATAAGCCATCTTCTTGGTTATCTTCTGTTGAATCTAGGTGCAATTTATGATGTTTTTTTGAGCAAGAATGATTAACAATAGCTGCTCATAGATAATCCTGGCCACAAAAGAGGAATTTTAGTCTCTTAATATGACATAGAATTTCTTGTTCTCTTGGCCCCTGGGAGCTGGGTAGACAAAGTGTGCCTGATACTGTCCTTTGCTAAGCAACTCTGCTCCTGTTCCAGCAAATGACTTAACGAGGGGGAACATTAAACATTTGAATAGTTTCAATTAAAATGAATAAGAGACATGTTTTCAGCTAAAAGTATGTGAAGTACATCGCTGGATCAGGGACAGAATGGGCAGTCTGAGGAAGAGGCTGATCTGTACCAGTGCCCTTTAGTGAGCTGATGAAAATGCATTCAGACACAGTCAGCTTTTCTTAACAAAAGTCCAGTGTTCTGGTGAGAAAAGCTTAATATGAACCTTTTCTCCTTCTTGGAAAATTTCCCTTTAATATCTCCTGGATTTATGGCTGGATTTAACAGAGAGATTAAATTTTTTAAGTTAGTTTTTTACCTGTAGACCTGGAGGTGCTTTACAAAAAGAAGTCAGTAGTATTATTCTTGCTTTTCACCACGCTGTAAAAGTGAGACACTGAAAAAGAAGTGGCATGCCCACCCACATCCATTTCATTTGATTCAAAATCATTGTGTTTAAAGCATTGTGCCTCATGTCCAGAGAGTTTTCAAAGGAATCCACGGTGTTAAATTATGTTTGTGAGACACACATAGGTGGGAGCACTTTTACTAATGGACTGAATGGGGTTTTTTCATTCAAATGTTTAAAAATTGTAAATAAGCTGTGTATTTAGTTGATACAACTTCCCTTGGGTTCTACAGAATGACAGATCACTGCAAGAGCATTCAAACTCCATCTTAGTGAAATTTCTTCTGGATCTTAACAACATCTTCAGAGCTTAATGCTGCTTTGATTTCCTCCTAGAGTCTGTATGACTTATTCTGTAGTCCTTATAATTAGAAATTCATATCTAGCCAGGCTTCTTGAAGAGATGCACCCATTATGAAAGCATAAATATTGGGATGGCAAATTATAAATTAGCATTACTGTATGTTACTAAACTTCTGCTTTTTCTGTCATAAGGATGACTGGTTTTCCATCCTTTTTGGTTTAGTGAGAAATAACTTTTCCCCTTCTAATATGTATATTACAAAACTTGGCTAATAATGTTTCCCTTCATTCCATAAGCCATAAGAGGACAATTCATTATGTACAACAGGCCTTTTTAGAACTGACAGCTGCGCTGTAATTATCTTCACATGAATATTTGTAATTGGACTTGAAACTTGGATAATTGAACTAATGTGTTTTGATCCATGAGGTTTTATATTGATCTCTCTGAATGTAATTATGCTTCATAAACACAAGCTTGCCTTTTTTTTTTTTATCATTTCTTCCTTGTAAAATTGAGTTTCTTTGGTGAACGGCTGCACAGGAATAAGCATGCAAGAAAGTTCCTTGTCAGGACAAAAAAAAAACAAAACAGGAATTTCTTCCAGAGTAGCTTTTGAGCAGATAGCAAGTGAAGCTCCTTTCACGTTCCAAATAAGAATGATTCAAAAATGTATGTGATCAAACAGAGCTGATGTTGCAATAAAAACATCCTGCTGTATGTAGAAATCAGACTACAAACAAAGTACAAATGAGACATTTGTATTTATCTTTTTCCAAGGGAAAGGTAATGAACTGATATTGATGTTTCTCTTCATGCATTTTTAATGCTAAAAATGTTCTTTGTGTCTTACATTAAATACCCAATTTTTCCTCTTATGTTTCCTTTGTGACTTGTTGTTTCTGTTTTTAGATTTTTTTACTCCTGTGCTCTGATGAATAAAAAGGTTTGAGGTTATATCTGCATTCAGAACTCAGTCATTGACTTAGGGAAGGAGACTGGCTTTTTTTGGGGCAACCATTTATCCGCCTGACCCTTATCTTGAAATGTGTTGGTTTTCCCTGTGTTTGTCAGCATTGTACTAACTCAGGACACAGAAAGAACAATTAAACCAATGGATAGAGGGGCAGTGCCTGTCTGGCCATCATTTCAGCCATTAGAAATGGTGGCTTCATGTCAGATAGAAATATTAAGAGAAACTATAACTTTTTCTTTTGGTTTTAAGAGGAGTTGAAGAATTCTATCTCAGGCAAGCTGCAAAGACTCAAACTGGATCTTTTCTTCCGGTGTTATTAGGCTCTGGTTTGGGGAGTGTTTTGTGGTTTGTTTTTTATTTGAAGGGAGGCTGGTAGTTTAGGGTTTTTTGGGGGCTGTTTGTTGGTTGTAGTTTTTTAGGTACAAATACCTCATTCTGTTAAATTAATTCCAATGGGAAAGCCTATTAGTGGCTTCCACAAAAATCTCTAATTTGCTAACTAGACTTGTGATGATAAGCTATACTAATAGCTTATTAACGTGGAAAAATAAGGTCATCCCTGTACCACAAATATTCCTTAAAAATAGAAAATAATACGTGGAATAAGGACTTTCTTGGTCTCACATAAGTTCTGGAAGGAATGAGGAATACTTCAGTGCTCTTGTTCTTTTTTCACACCCGTTGGTTTCTCTGAATGTTCTAAATTACTGTTAATCTCCTACTGGAGATCCATAAAAGTGTTCTGCAGATACATGTGTGAGTGCAGCATACTTGTGTGGGCTTAACTGTTTGCTTTTTAATATTTTGAATGGAAATATTTCTGGCAATATATTAAATTTTCTGTTCTTACTGTACTTTGTTGCATTGGCTGCTTGATAAAAAAGGATGAGGTTTTCACCCTGGAAGAACCAACCATGGTGTTCAATAAGCAAAAGACAAATCTGAGTATGGCTTGTGCTGGCTGTTTGGATACTACTCAACGAGCACTTGTTTTTCTCTCTGTGGAAAAATATCTTAGTTTCAGTTTTTGTACTTGGTTAAACTAGAGATTCCAGCAGAAATTCTGCATACCAGAAGCCCCTCAGAAGTTAGAGTCATGCAGCATACTTCCCCTCTAAATATAATCCATTTGCTATAAAGGAGAGAAATATTTTTGTTTGTTTGTTTGTTCCTGTTTCCCTTTACTCATTTAAGATAATAATCTAAAAATCCACTTTCTGTGGGGAAGGTGCCAAGCAGTCTAAAGCAAAAAAGTTGCAAAATCACATGACTTTTAAAACTCATAATTCATTGTGCGGAAAAGTTCAGTTCTTTGGTAGGTGGGCTCTGAGTCATGTTGGTTGATGTATCAGACAAGAGGAACATTTAACTAGGTTTAGTTCTTTGAAACTAAATTTCTTTGGCATAGTGAAATGCACAAGCTGGTGTGTGGAAGGTAAAGCTGTCTCAATGGATGCAGGCAGTGCTCAGTGGGACAGCTTTCAAGGGAAACAAGTCTGCTGGCAGGCTACTGGAAAATAAAAATACTTTTGGGGGTAAATATACATGTAACTATAAAATATAGAGTGTGTAACATATCTTAGTGGTCTACTGCTACCAATTTGACAAGAAACCATTGCCATATTAGCTGCCAAAACAGGGCTGTGAGAAGACAGTTTTAGTCACAGTTCAAATCTTACTGACAAAGACCATTCCCAGTAGATCAGCACCTCAGAAATTCCTGTTATAATTGTGAAGCAGCAGGGGGCTCAAGCTGCCTTGTAGCTGGTAACTTCTCAGCCAGGACTGGCACATGAGGCAGAATGACCCAAGCAGCCTTGTTTGGACAAATCAGAGCTGTCAATTTGCTGAAATTCCCAACCCCAAATTAGTACCACAAGTAAATGCATCCTATAATAAAAATGTTGTTGTCAGTATTTAAAAGATCAGCATAAGCACTAAATGGTTGCTCATGGCTGTCCCTAACCTCGATCTTGGGGCGCATCCAGCGTGACGACCACGCTCCTCCAGTGCCAGAATGCAGAGCTGTTCAGAGCACCGTGGAGGAAGCTGCCTGTTAAGCACATAACAAAATGCAAGGGTAGCAGTGTGTAAGTCCACGAGGGTACTGAGTCCTCTGTGCAGTCATTTCACAGCCTGGGCATTAATTTGGGTTAATTTGGGCCTATTTGGCTGAGAGATGTAACTTGTTCTGATGTGATATGCATGTGCACGTATTTGTGACTTGCCAAGTATGTGTCACACAAATGCCACGTTTGGCCTTCCCTGAGAGCCTTTGGGAGTGATTTTTAAACTGCTGAGTCAAGCAGCTTGTTGAGAAAGACCCTCAAAGGACACAAGGCACAGATTGTCAGCCAGTTAGCAAGTTAGACCTCAACCCCGAAAAAAAATCATGTAAAAGGACAGTGGGGGATTTTTTATCTTTGGTTATTGAAACTGAAATAGGCTAGATGTTCAAATATCTGGCATTACCAATATCTGGCATAGATGAAAAAAAGGAAGAAGGGCAGATTATTGTGAATGAAAGAGTTTATAATAACCTCTTGATAGCAGCCTTGTGTGGAAAGATGACATGTTGGCTAACCAACACTTGTCCAGGAATGTTTGGGAAAAGCTGCATTCACCCGAGTGCTGAGTGTATGGAGCCTGGTTAGAGATAAATACTGTGCTTAAGTATTCTGCTGAAGGAGAAGGTTTGGCTTATCAAAGTGTAGGATTATAGCACAATGCTCCTTAGAACATGACTTGTGAAGGGTGTATAAAACAACAAATATAGCTTGTTTGTCTGTTTATGTGCTTGCTTGGGTTGTCCTCTTAGAGGAAATAAAAAATCCAGCTCTTCAAGCTGACTGCTGGATGTGACTCTGTCTATTTAGAGGTCTGGCTGTGTTTCAAATTAGGGTGGAAGTGTGAGAAGGGAGATGTGTGAAAGAGCCATGAGGTGTCCACCAGATTGACAGAGAGCATTCTGTGCCACACTCAAGCTTTAGACTGTGATTGTCAAGAGCATGGAAAGCAGCTACTGACATGGTAGTTATAGCCCCTATAGAATCCTACGGCCATGAGATTAAAAATATCAGTGGAAAAATAAATAAGACACTGCAAATTCTGCTGTCTTTTTATGAATATATTGTCTTGAACTTACAAGTCTGGAGAAATTCCCCTGAGTGCAGAAAAGTTAGAGAGGTTATATGTTAAGATAAAATCTGGACCCCCTAGGATTTAGTTATTCTTTCTTCCTATCATCTACTGTAATATCATTGGTCCTGCCCATAAGGTCAGTATTTCCCTAAATTCTGTGTGAATAGAAATTAGTATTTCTGTGTCATCTTTAAAGCTGGTTCCATAATGAGGTCTGTGTGGTATATTGATAAGTACTGGGCCCCATTAGGTCATACTAAACTTTGAGCTCCCCTTGTTACAGTGTGACCCTTGAGCAAGGGAAAAGTTGTAGAGGTTTTGAATTTTTATAGACCTGACTCTTAATCCTGAGAACCAGTTATACCTAACAAAAGATGATTTAGATATTTCCTTCATGCTTGCAGGCATCTGGAAAGAGCTTAGGTACTAGGATAGAGCAAGGAAAAGGAAGACTAGAATGGAGAAACTCTCAGATATGCATTCAGTGGGCTCTTTACAGCCTACAGTGATCAGAATGCTTCAGCCTTAGGTTGGTGCCCAAGATAGCTGGGTAAAATCCTTTTGTGGAAGAGCTGTGAGCCAAGAGATCCCCTTCTCATCCTGGCAGTTTAAGGTAGTACCCTGTTTGAGCCTGGCTGGATTAAATCAGCTTGAGAGACCTTTGAGCATCACCAGCTACTAAACTGTTTCTCCTGTTTGAAACAATTGGCTTGTTAAAATTGTCTGCTGTTCTTTCCAGTATAGCCAGACGTGTAAGCCTTTGTTCACATCCCATTGCCTTCAATGAGATCTATGAAGAAGATTCTGTAATAGACTGGATAATATTTGCAGTTAAAAATGTGTTTTTAGAACTGGTTGAATTTTACAAAATAAGCTAGACCCCAAAACACAGATGGTAGGGTGACATTCAGACAGACATCACTGGTTTCCAAACTTGAGGTTTATAGTTCTGCCACTTCTACTGGTTTTCATCTAGATAATCAACCATTTAACTATCGCAAGGAAAAACAAAACAAAAAAAACCCAAACAAATAGGAAGACTGTAATGTCCAAGATTTTCTTCAATTGCTGTATCTGTTTTGGCCACGTGAACTCAATTTTTAGTGGAGTATGAATGATTATCCCTGGGTTCTGTGTGAATCAAAGAAAAGACAGAACACCATTTTGCTGAATCAGAGCTTGGGAAACCTGAACATCTTGTGCTGTTGTTGGTGTTTTGGTCTGCTTTGCCCTAATTCATAATTCCACTTGGTGACTATTGTAACACTCTGTGCAAGTTGAAGCCTTCTAAATTCAGTGACTTCTGAGGATACATCAGCATTTAACAGTCCCAAGTCCAAAAACAAATGTAAGCATCAAAGCTGAAGGTTTTGTGCCATTTTCACAGTACTGTGTTCTTTTGTGTTTCAATCCAACTCTAGGATATTACCAGCTTGCTTCACACCATCTATGAGGTAGTTGATGCATCAGTAAACCATTCTCCTAGTTCCAGCAAAACTCTGCGAGTGAAACTTACTGTGGCACCAGATGGCAGCCAGAAGAAAAAGAGTATCTTGTTAAATCATACTGGTAAGGATGTGCAATCAGCCATTGGAAAAAATAAAAAAAACTCCCAGAGTCCCTTGAAAACCCACCTCTATATTTTGTTAATACAAATACATATATACTTCAAGGCAAATAATTATGTGGGTATATTAAACCCCAGGAACATGCTTTATGATCTTGGTTGTAAAATTACCTGCCCTACTTTCAGTGTCTCATTAACAAATGAGGGTTCCCTCTCCTGATGGATTGCTTCTTTTGGAAGCAGCAATAACCCATATGTTGTGTAATTGTCTTTGTGCACTGCAAGGCAGATCTAAGGCCTTTGTGACCTCTTTATCTCTGCTCATACTGCAGCGTTTGGTTTATGTGGAAGCAGGTGTAGGGGTATAAAATGTTTCTTGCCAGTGCATGGCTACCACTGCTGCTGGGTAAAAATAAGCAATTAAGCATAAGTAAACTCGAAGAATCTATGCATAAAAATTGCACATTTTTCTGTGCTGTCAGAGTCTGCCATTAAAAAATGCTCATACCATGATGGCTTATCCAACTTATCTTCACTGTAATGATAGTTGTAGCAGAATAATTACTTCAGTAGATAGAGTAGTACTAAATTAAAATACTTAAAAGTATTTAAAACAATACTTCAGTAGAAAACGTAGGCATCAGATCTAAAAGAAGAGCCTGGTTACCTTAGTTTTAATAAAACACTCCCTCAAGAGCAGACACAAGCAAATTCTCACTGCTGGGGAGCTACATGATGCATTAGTACAGCAGTGAATTGCCAGCTACTGAGCCTGTCGGTGTGAATGTGGCTCCCCTTGGGCTGCCACATGGAGTCCTACAGTCGAGGTTACAGCTGGCTAAAATCTGTCATGTGGGCAAAAGCATGTGTGAGAAGGTTCCATGAAATGATACATCACATCCTGATCTACTGACACCAACAAACCTATTTGCAGTGTAGATAGTTAGTTATGCTGATCAGCAAGGGCAGTAATGTGACAATAATGTGCTTTCTCTCGGCAGATTTGCAGAGTGCCAGGCACAGAGCTGAAAACAAGGCTAATGAAGAAGCAAGAAGCTCTGAGAAGAAGCAGAGGGCTTCTCTCAGGTAAGGAGAATGAAAACCCTGACTCCTAGCAGCCACTGGGTAGTTCTGAGGAAACCTCAAGCACTGATTTCTCTCTTGCTTGTTTTATTTTTAAAAATTATTTTAAAATACAGGAATTACAGGAGTTTTCATTGTGGGCTTAGGAGCAGATTCCATAGCTGGATACATACATTAAAACAAAACAAACAAAAAAGAAAAAAAAAAAACCTGAAATTTTCTTCTTCTATGAGCTCTTTGGAGGATCTGAATTGTCTTTTTAGATGCCATCTGCAGATGAGGGAGGTTAATAGAACAGCTTTTTGGCTAAAAGTGTCCTAAAACCTTTTCATCGCCTTAGTGGCCAGCTCCTGCCTTTCTCTATCCTCCTTTCAGCCCATCTTTTTCATTCATCAACTCAAACAGTGCCAAGCTTTATATGGTCTAACTTGGTTACCAGCTCATAATCTGACCACAGTGCCAACAGGTCATCTTGGTGTATATTTGGTATATTTTAGCATTTTATGTTTCATACTAAGGCAGGGGGAAGTGTTTGCTGAAATGTTACAGTAATGACATTGACTCATTAGTTGTGTTTGTTTCTTCAGCTGCAAATTTAATAAAGAAAAAAAAACCCAACAACTTTTGGCTTTCCTTGGATTTAGGGATATTTGTCTGAATACATAACACATTTATCAGACAAGGAGCATTCAGTCTTATTAAAACTGACAAGAGAACAGTACCTCCCTTTTTTGGATGGAGAAAAAATGCTAGTAAGTTATCCCAGTGAGCAAATCCCAGTACAATCAAATTTCAGATTAAAAGAAGAATAAAATTAGTATTAATCTTGTGTCAGCAACTCTGTACAAAATCTTCTATGAGCTGAAGAATACTCAGTGGTTTTACTTTCTGGCCTAGATGTGGTGTGCCGATTCCCTCTTCCCATTAGCAAAGTTTTGCCCTGTGTGAATTCAATAGACTGTTTTTGTTTGATATAATCTAGTGTGAAAATCCCCTTTCAGTTTGAAGTCCCCTTGTTACCCTCCTTAAAGTCCAGGCTCTGCAAATGTAGAGTTTTTATGAACAGCCTGCACTTCCAATTAAATCCACAGTCACAGAAGCATCAAATGTTGGGACGAAATGTTTGTCCTTCTCATCTCTTTGGTGAGAGATTTCATAGACAGAACAAATCTGTATCTTGAGCTGAGTAGATCAGCACCAGTTTTTATTGTATCCCACTAAAAAATGTAGATAGGATGAAGAGAGTGCTGTTCACACTGTGTGAACAGGGATGTTTGTGCACTCTGGCCAAGCTGCCAGCCCTCAGGAAAGCTCAGATCAGAATCTCGCAATATTAATGCAGTTGCTTCCCCTTTGAAAGCAGCAATGAGGACTTCTGAGAGGTGCACACATTTCTCATGTTCAGTCACTTAGGAATTCTAGGCAAGATATGATTCATATTCAAGATAAAATGGATAGAAGTGTTTTTATCCTGAAGGTTGGGAGTTAGAGGGGTTAGGTTTTTCATTTGCTGGAAGCTACAAGTAGAAGTTTTCACCTGTAGGGCTAATATGAGTATCAAGATAAGTAGCTAGATTCATGGCTAGATAGCCTGGTTCTCCCTGACTGACTTAAACCCTCTGTTCTCAGTGAGTGAGGCTTTCAGGAGATGTCCCTGCATTTTTCTGCCCTGTGCTCTGTCACTGCTCTGCTCCGCTTTCCTGCTACATTGCTGTGTGCTTCGTGCCATCAGGATGACACATCAGCATGTGAATTTTAGAAAGGACTTGCATACACTCCACAAACTCTTCAGAAGATGCTATTTTTATTAAAACCAAAACTGAACCAAGCCCAAACCCAGTAATAACACTGTATTTTTACACAATCCTTGATGGATGGTTGATGCCTGCCCCTGTCTTCCCATGTGTTTGCAGGACAGCATTGTGGGGCTGGATGCCAGACACTTCAGTTCTCAGAAGTGCTTGAAGTTCTCTTTGACAGTGGAGCACATCTCTCATCAGTGTATAATGGCTTCACTGTGTATATTTGCATGAATATTGTTGAACGTCATCTTGCATGTAAGAAAGTCATTAAAATGTAGGGCTGTGGCAGTATTGGCATCGTTTTTCTTCTCTGTCTTGATGAGAGATTGAATTTATTACAGTAACAAAATAACAGGTTCCCTGTTAACTTCATTTCCAACAGACAGTGCTCTATACAGTGTTGCTTAATTGTGTTGGATCAAATTCAGTGATGTTTCTCTGGGTTAACTGTGCATTGTCTTCAGCACTTGTGTGCAAGTCCCAGTGGTTTCTGCAGGTGACTCATGCCTGGCAACTGCAGTTAGGCAAGTTCTAGCCCCAGAGATCTTTTATGTTGACATGCTAAAGTGTAACAACCTGTAAAGTTGTGTCTGAGATAGGAAAGGTACTGAGTGGGCTAGGTATCCAATAAATAAAGAATATCTGGACATTCCCTTTTTTTTTTTTTTTGAAAGTACCCCATGTTACTTCTGGAATTCAAAGCTGACTCAGAGTCTTTAAACCTTACCTGCTTTCCAGACAACTTCTCCTCCATTCAGGAGACTCTATCAAAGTAGAGCAAAAATGATCTTCCAGGTATGTCAAGTCTTGTGACTTTTGTCAGAGAGACTTCAGACCTGCGTCTGACAGAGACACAAGTTCTGTAATGTCCCTGAACAGTACAAGCTAGACCAGGAAAGCCATTTGTGCCAAAGCTCAGTGGGATCAGCAGCCTCTGGAAACTTGGAAATGTGTTAATAGACTAAAAGCAGAGTACTGGGCACCATAGAGTACAGAGCCCATATTTAGCAACTGGTGTAGCACACAAAGCCAGATTCTGGTGTTAGATTGACATCAGTGCACTTCACAGAGAAATAGCAAAGCCAATCTCATGGTCTTGGAAACTGAACTGTCTGAATGTCAGGCAGCAACTTAATCAAAAGTTTTCTGCTTATCCTGTTTGTTATATTGAAAATATTGTTCATATTTGCAGACTTCCATTTAAATTACTGAATTAAATTGTTTGGCATTATGGGCTACAATACTGTAAACTTCTGCCTGATTTTTTTCTGCCTCATAAATGAATGGCATTTCAGATATTTATTCTCAGGAAATAGTTCTGCTATAAATAAAATTGCAAAGCTGAGCAGGAAAAGGAGTTGAAATTCTAAAGCCAGTGTCTGATCTGACCTTATTAATTATGTTTTGGAAAGCAGCAGTTACCTCTGATTGTCCTACCAACACCTCCTCTTCCCAGGTTCTCTCTAGTTACCACCTGTTGCTGTTGCCTGTCTTTCTGAAGCAGGAGCACATGAACATTTATCTGGATTACCACAGCACTTCTGCACAGTGGGGAAAGAATCAAACAGCAGATTTTCTTCAGCATGTCCAAATTGGAGAATCAGTTGAATGATTTGGCCCTGAGACAGAAAGTTATAAATGCTAGGAGTGGTTTTATTTGCTTTTGCATGTGTGATGCAATTTGAAAGCCTCCTTTGCTTTGCAACGTTGTGGATGATTTATGTGAGGGGAAGGAACAGTCAGTTCAGGCCTATCGACTTAGCAAATCTGGTCATCCCGAATTTCAAGCATTTGTTGTTTCTTTGTGAGCAGCTCCTGTCACTTCAAAGGGTCCATTAGTTGTTGGTTTGCAGATGGTGATAACAACTTTAAAGAAGTTCTGCTGAATTGTAATTTTTCTTCCTGCTGACAGATACCACCAGAGTGAGAACAATCCAGAGCAAAGCGGATGCTATCGTCATTGTGTTGATGAGAACATTGAAAGGAGAAACCACTATTTGGATCTTGCAGGAATAGAGAACTACACATCAAAGTTTGGGCCAGGTAATTTATGGTGTAACATCATAATCTTTTCTTTCTTCAGTTACATATTCTGTATCAGGGACAGTGAATTGTGAAGCTGTGTGATTTGCCTGTAGTGACTTAGGAATAGGACTGTGAGATAATTACTGGTGAAGGTGGTATCACAACAGAGTGGCTAATGTACTGCAAGGCTGCTTTGATGTACTTGTTTGTGTAGCTAAACTTGGAGCTGAGCCTAGGAGAACAATCTTTACATCTAAATTATTAGGTTTAGTCTATGGGTGAGGCAAGGATTGACTTTTGGATGTTGGAGCCTGTTCCCAAGATGATACCAGCACATATTTTATACTCACTACTGACCCAAAAATAGGAGAATGTGTGTTCATACCTGGATTTCTGGATTCAGTCCCTAAAGAGATTTAGGTTTCCTTCATTTCCCTGCCCTCTGCCAGGGTTTTACTATTCCCCTCACAGTTAATTTGATGACCAAGAGTTGGGAACATAAAGATTTTTATACATACACACACACATATACACACGTTCACTTTTCTCTAGGTATGTATTCATATTTGTGTGTGTATTATTTACTGGCCAGAATTATTAAATGTAATTAAACTAGACAGCTATAATTGCATTTACTTCCTTAGGAAAAATTTGTTCTGCCGATAATGCTATCCCTGCCAACTGCATGCTACTAATTAAAACTTTGAAATACTAGATGACTAACTCAGTTTGTTATTTCCTAGGATCTCCTCCAGCAGCTCAAAAACATGACCCACCAGGCAGAATTGTGAATCAAACTAGATCCCGTTCTCATGAGCCTGAGACCTTCCATGCTCACCATAGGAAATCTCAAGTGGTGGATCCAAACCACATCAATCTGGCTGAAAGTTCGTATGCCAAGATTGCAGAAATCCAGCAGAGGCTCCGGAACCAGGACTCAAACAAGCACTTTGTGAGGTCTCCCAAAGCCCAGGGCAAAAATGTCGCCCCTGTGCATCCTGGAAGGGCAGTTAGAAATAAACCTTTTCAAGGGGTGCCCTTGCCCATGGCTTCCCCAAGTGCACGGGTGGGCCAGAACCTCCCGTACCTTCCCTTGCAATCCCAACAGATCCACAAGAAGCATAAGCAGAGGGCAAAGGAGAATCACCAAATGTGCAAAACCTTCCAGTCTCCAGGGACAGTTGTGGAAAAGGAACATGTGAGAGACCTGCCAACAGTGATTTTATATGAAGGGCAAGTGGGACAAATGATACAAAGACATGAGCACCACCACCACCATGAGCACCACCACCACTACCACCACTTCTACCAGACATAGAAGAGATCCCACCAACATCCTCCAAGAATCATCCCAAATGAAGGAAATGAGTTCTTGTGATACCAGAACTAAGGCATTACTATGATTAATATTATCATTACTCCATTAATATTCAGCTAGCATATATTTTAGAGGTTATATGGGACTCTTGAAACTTACCCTATTTATATATTGTGGAACAGCATAGCTTACTCAAACACCTTGTGGATTTTTTTTTTTTTAAGTGGCTTGTAAAACAGCAAACAGCCATAGTTTTTGAGCTGTGATGTAATACAGGTCGTCAACGCACTTCTGTACAAGTACTACTTCCACTGTCCTGGGAAAGATACTTCAGACACTCTTGCAGACATCTGGCTTTCCACTCTGCTGTACGTCGGCTGATCGCACACAAGCCTTTCATCAGGGGAGCAATGTTCGAAGGGTTGGACTCCAGAGATACTCAGATAATGGAAAATACAAACAGCTGCTACCTCTAGTATTATTCAGATTTTATTTTCTTTTTATTGATTGTAATGTGCTACAGGGGGGAAATTTAATATACTGTGTTCATGTAGCCTGTTTGTGTTCACATCCTTTCAAATCATCTTAATAACAAGGAAATAATTAGCTGAACTTGTCAACAGGGCTACATTTGTACAACTTATACTTTATTTTCTTGGAGATTCCTCATTGACACAAGTACAGTCTGTTATATACTGGGTAATATTTAAATATACTTCTTTTATTTTTGGTTTTTCTCTTGCTTATTTTCCACTCTGTCTGGGGTAACCATTTGAAAAGAGGAGGATGTGAAATGGGGTTTTCCAAAGCATCACTAGACTTTAGTGCTTGGGCCATAAGTATCATTCATGGGGTTTGAGAAGGAGAGGGGGTGAGGGGGGGGGTGTTTTGTTTAAATCCACAGTTCTTTGTTTTGAGAAAGAATTGAGGAAAATATACTTTCTCACTTTAAATGTTGGCAAATATATATAAAATATAAATATAAATATATATATATAAATATGCACACTCTCAGGTACATTTTGTTGTGTTTTAGAAATCTGTGGTTTGAATATTAACATTATATTTGTTTTTTCCACAACAGTGACTTTTTTAAAAACATATGCCATGGCATTTTCTTGGTGCCTCCGATTTAAATTTCCCAAGCACCTATCAATTTGTGCTTCTCTTGTTTTAGAGATGTGTATAAAAAATATCATTCACAATCATTCTGGATTCTTCTACTTTTTCCATGTCAAAGGGCTTCCATTCCATGAAGGAGAATCAGACCACATTCACAAGACCTTAATGGCTGCTGAGGAATTTGAAGGTAAAAGAAAATTGGAAAAGTGAAAAAAAAAAGAGGGTTAGTACATTCACATTTTACTTTCTGTGGAGCCCAGATTTATAATAGATTCAGTTGGAGTTTGTACAGATCACCATTTTGCCGGTAGAAAGTGACTGGAAAGCACCTACATTTCTTTTGGAACATGAAAGTAGAGAACTCCTACATCAAAACATAATTGTTCTATAAATGTATTTGCTTTTGGTTTTAATTATTTTTAATGTTGTGGTATTTTGTCAATAGTATATATTGTAAAATGTAACTATCTGATGTTGTTATAAGCCCTTTATGATTAGGGTATTTTTTGTTTTCTGACTAAGTTTTGATCAGTCCAAAATAGGACTGGTGACTGCTGACCAGTTTTAGAGGGATGTTGTCCTTTCTAAGAACACAGAGACATCACCTTGTAAAGAACAGTGGGGAGCCTTGCCTTCTTGTGGAATTAGAATAGAATCACTGCTTCATGGTAATTAGGTCCGTCTCTTGTCTCCCTGGATCAGCAGATGTTTAGACTTATTGTCCCCTTTTAAAAATCTGGTTTATTTTATTTTACTTTTTTTAGCTGTCAACAGCGTGTTCTGTAAAATCTAACAAAATGTTTTTAAAATGTGTTTGATCTGTGTGACAACTACACTGTTCTGTTTATTTTTAAATTCCTAAAGTCCAAAAATATTTATATGCAGAATTTTCTGTGTTGAAAATATGAAAAGGCCACGAATTTGGTTAGTTACCACTGAGTTGTTCTAGTCTAAGCCTTTTTTGCTGCTTGTGTATCATTCTTTTTCAATGTATATATAATTATGGACTGCAAAAAAAAAAAAAGGCATTTATATGTCTAGTAGAAGGAATAAGCTTATTTATATTATAGTGTTAAAAAAGTCTGATGTATTCAAGTGACTTACATTATACCGCATGCAAACACACAGTGTACATTCCATCTAAGAAGGGATGCCATGCTATTTGTTTTGAAGAAGTAATTAAAGCTGTTCTCTTTTCAGTAGAGCATATGCCAGAAAGACTGAGAGGTGGAAATTGTTCTTAGTCGATTTCTTTAATGTACATTGTTGCTGAAAACCAGAAAACATTCTGGAGAACTCAAGTGCTTTCAGAACTGTGGGATTTTCCAAGAAAGGGCAGCAAAGGGGTAAAAATGCTCCTTCACCCAAAGGTATTTTGCTGGAAAAGAAAACAGCACCACTACCAAAATGCCATCTGATTGAGAAGTGTGCAGTACTGGCTGTGCCAGGTGAACTCTGACATGGAACATGACTGACCATTGGCTACAGCCTGGCATTGATTTGTCTTGGCTTGTTATATTTGGACATTCAAAAGACAAATTCTGCCTTGCTCAGAGTCTGTGAAACACAAATACCTTTTAATAACATGGCATCCCCTTACAAAAACTTTACACCAGCCATGTATGAATATACAGTATCTAAATACTGTGTTGCAGTTGTGTTATGTGCATTATAAGTGTGAATAACATGTAGCACAGTTTCTTTTCACAGAACCTTAAATTTCCGTATCTTTTAAATATGTTTGCTTTTCAGTATTTTGTATAGTAAATATAGATGGTTTTGACTAAATGCTTTATTTATTTAACAGCAAAAACTGTGCCAAGAGAACCCCCTGTTAATTAAAGTTTTACTAGTTCAGAAAGTATATTTCTTTCTTCTTGTTGTGGATTTCAGGGGCCTATTGCAATTGCTGTCAGTGCTTGCAGATCCCACAGATGAAAGAGCTTGCATTAACATTTTGGGAACAGGATCAGGAAATTACGTATGGACTGGGTATGCTTTGGTCTAATATTTAAACTATCAAGTTTCAAAGTTAAATTTCTTGTCCCCTGCTGTTGGACCTGTGTTGAGTAACTGGTATTTCATCTTGCTATTAGTTCTGAAAATTTTCCTAAAAAAAAAAAATTGTTCAAAATTGTAGCTGAATCAAAATTTGAAAGTTTCATTTGCGGTTAAACAAAACATTATATTTCCAAAGAAAAAATATCAGAGTTGAGTATAGTTAATATTGAAAAGTAAAATGGAGTGGCATTAAGTATTTTCAGATGAAAACTCCAGACTTTTCACTTACTTCTTCTGTTTTTACAGAAGGCAGTTCACCAAAATGAAGTCAATCCTGAAGTTTGCACTATTTGCTGAAACAATTCAATTGAAAAATTTTGCTCATCTCTACCAGCTGCAATTCTGGGGAGGACAGTTTTTTGAAAAAAAAGATTGCTAAGCTCTTCTCACAACTTCATCACCACAATACAAAGTAACCTAAGCTAAGGCTGTGAAGTAAAATCTCTGTCCCAGTGAAATCTCTGGCAAAACTGCCAGGTTCCCACTGGCTGCAGGGTGCCTACAATTTCATTCCAGGAAGGTGGGGTTGAAGTCCACATAATGTGCAGCCAGTAACTTCAGTATTTATTTTTTCTGCATCTTACTGCTGCTGGGTTTGCTAATAGTAAGTGGAAGTTTTGCTGTAAGAGAGCAAGCTGGTAATTAAGATTAGCAGAAAATACTGTCAAGGCACTTCCAAATGTCTTTGAAGCATCCACGTGTCATTTAGTCATTGCTAGAAATGGAGACCCAGTTCTGCCCCTGGGTGATGAGGTACAGATTCTCCTGTCACATTGGCAGACCAGCCCCTTGAGGCCCTACCAAATTAAAAAGCCAAATATATGACCTCTGTTATGGTCTTTCTACTCTACTCATCATGAGCATACAACAGCAGTGTTTAGCTGGAGAAGTACTTTAAAGATGTGTGTGTGTCTATGTGTGTGTGAGAGTGTGTCCTCTGGCACAAGTCAGGGAGTGGAACAAGAGGGATTCTGACAGAGGTGATTTTTTTCTAAGGAGATGAGCATGGTGTGTTGCTGGCAGTCCACAAGTTGCCACATAAACACACAGCTCTGATGAATGCATACTGTTCTCCATATGTCATCGTGTACCTCAATTACTGAATGACAGATTTCATTTGTATTCCAATTAAGAGGAAAGTTGGGCCCCTTTGGGCCTAGATTATACTTGAGAAAAATTCATCATGCTGGAAAATTTGCAAAAACATTCACCATAATTTTTGCCTGGAGTATGGGCAAGAATGTTCATGTTTGGAAACATGTCAGCTAATCAAGTCTCACCTTTAATTACCTTGATGCAATTCATCAAGATCTAAAAATACGTTTTCAAACATGACTTATTCATAGCTTTGCTGGGAACTAAGTCTTATTCAACATCCTATTAGTTGTCAGACTTCTTTGGTTTTGATTTTTTTTTATATATACCAGCAGAAACATGTTTGAAAATCCATGAACTAAAAATTGAACTTAATGTGTTTTTTAAATAGCTTCTGGAAGAAGATTTCTTTCCTAATGCACTTAACAGCAAAACCAGCCTCTATTTATGACATAATAATGTATTTTATTTACATATTTGAACAGATGTTGATTTGATTTGGAAGGGTCTGTTTTGGGATTTTTTTTGTTGTTCTGTGCACATTTAAAATGTGCTCAAAATGGTCTAAAAGGAACAGATATAGAAAAGCAAATAACTTTATACTGAAATTATTCAATATACATTGAAATATGTCTTATTTGAAGCTTGAATTATAGTTATTAAATAATGAGGTTTTCAATGATGCTTTAATTTACTTTTACATTTCTGTATATTTCTAGATAATTCAATCCTAAATGAGCTAAAATGATAGGAATCACACAGATTAAGTCTTCTGATTTCTTTGTTTTAAACAAGCAGGATTTAAGGACTATTCAGGCAGATTACTGTGAGGGTTAGAGCTGTGCAGAGAAACTGGCAAGGGAAAGATGGAAAGATTTGAGAAGTGTAGGGATAGCACAGAACTGTCCAACAGAGGGGCTGGGGGAGACACACCAGAGGCAGGAAAATGCTCTGTGGAGAAGTTTTTATTCATAATACTTTTGTGAATCTCTTATGGTACATTTTTTGCTCACAAAACAGCAACAGTAGTTTGTAGAATGCTTTTCACTGGGAAAACTTGAAAGACTTTCTGTAAGAGGTGAATCTCCAGCATGCAGGGGGAGGCACAAGGCAGGAAAGTTGCAGATACTCACTGGGACTATGGCAGAATAAGGAAGGATCTCCATTTTCCTAATTTCCTGTCCAAGCTGAAGAAAACATTTTTGGAAGCAGAGGTGTTTCTACAGATGTTTTGAATATTTCTTAGAACACATTTTGAATAGTGACATCAGTTCTTTTTCTCTTTGGTTACAAACACACGTGAGTTGGTCAAATGTTACCCAAAGCTTCAGTATCTGTCCTGATTTTTCAAAACACTTAACGCTAACTATGCCTGTGAAATCTACTGACACAAAGGATAATTTTTATACCACAAGGAATGGCAGACTGGGCCTGTTGGTTGTCTCATCAGGCTGGTATTCTGGGGGGTCTGAGTGTAGGAAGTTCCAGAAGTTTAGTTAAGAATGTTGAAGACATAAGGGGCTTCATAGATTTGGCAGTGGGCAAATGTTAACAGTATCAGGCATACTGGTAATGATGTAAATTGTGCTTTCTGGTTTTTAGGACGTGTCTGTGAGGTGGGGTGTGTGTCTTCCTTTGAGTGCCTAGTCCACAGAGACAAAGCTGCCTGTAATTACTACCGGCTGAGAGATGTACTCCTTTGGTGTTGTATTTTGTGAATGAAGATATGGGGTTCAGATCCTTCTGGTGCTGAGTGCTTTTTCTTGCACTTAATGCTTCCCATTCTGTTCTATTCATGAAGTACAGCACGCTGAGGCTTTGTGAATTTTCCAATAAAACACCTGACAAACTGGGCCAAATTTGTTTTCAGCTTCATAAATGGAAGCAGAAGAGCACCATGCATGTCTTGGAATTTGGACCTTACAAATGCAGTTTGCTATGAGTCATCATTTTTTCTTGTACTAGTTTCAGATATTTGATAAGCTCTTTTTATGGTTTACAAGTTTAAAAAGACAAATAAAACTTTGTAGATTAAAACATTGATTTGGAGGTTGTATTTTGTCTGCTCTCACTGACAATCTGTGAATAGCCTTTTTCTGTGGGCTTCAGCTTAAACCTACAAAGTGACTTTGGAGTGGGTGTTTATAGTTCTTTGCTTACTTGTTCACAGGGTAATGCTGTTGATAGATGAATAAAGTGCCACTTGAGGTTGTTAACAACCATGACTGGTAAATGCTAGTTCAACTAAGATAAACACTGAAATGCTATGGCAATTAGCATTAAGGTCTCAGTTGGCCAGTGCTGATTTTCTAACCATAGATACGGTGCTCTATAGATACCCACAGTGGGGAGGTCTGGAGCTGTTCTCATCCCTGCTCCAAGTGCTGGGGCACTCCTGAGGTGTGTGCACACGGCATCTCTGCGTACCCAGTGTGCCAGCAGGAAGCAGGAGTACAAAAACTGTAATGTTTCAGTCCAAAGCAATTAACCCTCTCACCCTGCAAAGAGTGGAGGGGAGGAAAAGCTCAATTAAAGGGACCCGGAGTTCCCAGTAAGTGCAGAAGTATGAAGGGAAGCAATAAGGCAGCACTGTGGGCCTCACATTCCTCTGGTCTCTTTACTGCCTTTTCGGGGAATAGTTTTTACTTTTGATGTCTATAATCACAACTTGCTGTTTGAGTGTGCCATCTGCAAGGGCCACAACCCTCAACGGGTCTGAGCATGTCACTTCCAGAGGTTTCACTGGGAATTTTGTGCAGCTTTACTGGATCAACAGAAGTACTTCAAGTTATACTCTTGTGGACTCAGGGCCCTGGCACACTCATAGCATGCAGTGGTTAGGGACAGGTTTTTATTGGAACTTTCCTGGTCTGATAAATGGATGCTAAAATCAATTAATTTAAAGATTACAATCTTGATATCTTAAAAGTCTGAAACACAGAGTCATTTTGGCTGGTAACTATGAATTAAAGGAGCAAGTTGTGTTTTCAGGAGCAGGGCAAGACTTTCAGTCCTTTCTCTGCCAAAAACATCATCACTGCAACCTCTTTCATTATAATTAAATCAGAAATACAGCATTCACAGGATATTATGTGTCTGCTGATCTTTCTAACAATAGTTAATGAAGTTTGTTTTACTTGGAGCCTTTGTTCCTTTGGATGTTGCTTCTGTAGCCCACAACTGCAAAGAGAATCCACTGAGCAGCAGATCTCACTGTGAGCGCCCTGCGTGCCCCGTTACTCATCTCCCCAGGGACGTGCAGGATGGAGTCACTCCAAAGGAATGGTCCAAAATTTCTTCTTCCCGGCACACAAGAGGTATGTTCATGTCTGTAACACCAACAGGGAAAACAGAGGAGCCACAGCCATTGAGACCAGTAACTGTTCCTTGGCCTCAAGAGGGGTGTCAGTGTCTCACGGTGTCTGATCACCCCCCTCAGCTCCAGTACTGGGTTTCTCTGGTGGCTCTGGCACATGTGATGAGCAGGTGCAGTGAGGCCTTCGATTCCAGAATACTCTTCCATCCCTTTAGTCAGTGTGGAAAGATGTCACCGTGAAAAGAACGAGACAATTTTTTGCTGTTGACTTTCTGTTGTGCCCTTTCATGGATTTAAAATCCACTTATCTGAAAGTGTGCAGTTACATTTTGTCCTTTTTCATCACTTAAATGCATCTTCTTGATCTGAAGAAATAAAAGCAATTTAAAAAATTAGAGATTTTGTTTTCATATGTGCTGCCAAGTCTGATACTGCAAAGTAAGTGCTGAATTGGCACAAGCAGTTTGAGAGAGCCAGCAGATTTACGAAGGGAGAAGATAAACCTTATTATGTTTCTTTGCCAAAGGAGAAAAGAAACGATATTGACTTAAATGTGGGAAATTTAAAAGGGGCCATATGTTCTCACTTTGTGCTTTGTTTCTAATAGATAGACAGAAATCTTTGAAGTGTGGATTGGCACAGTAGGGTGCATGCTTCTGTAGAGAAAAGATGCTAAATGGGGAGGATGTGAGGGGGCACATGAAACTCTATTAGCCATGCAACAGCAAAGAGAGAAAGGCAAATCCAATGATAATGTACATCTGTTTCAGGGAATTTATAAGCTTTGAACATTTTTTATGTGCAGATAAGTGGATCCTTTTCTTACCATAACTTAGAACTTCAAAGCAGATTGTGTGGATAATGCAAATTGCTGAAATATGAGATTTTCCTACAAAGAGGTTTCCAAAAATGAAAAAAAAAATAGAATTAAGGCTAATTGATGCCACAGTCTTTTATGTACAGTGTAAAAACTCTACAAAAATTGATTTTTATGAACTAAGAAATTGATGAAAAAATATTGAAGTCTGCTGTTTGCATTCAGGGACTGTAGTTTGAAACTGAGTTTCTGTGAATTAAACATTTGTCTCTGATATCACTACAGCAATATTGTAACATAAATTAAGATATGTAGCCAAGCTGTAATTGTATCAAAGTCTGCCATGTCGTAGGAATGTAAAACTCATGAGTGTGGTGTGATATGCAGCACCTCACTGTCAAGGTAGTGAAGCAGGGATTTCTAGAAAATGAGAAAAAAATTATTGCAGGAGACAAAAACTATTGGGGAGAGGCAGGAGGTGGAGGATACTGGTATGGTTAAGCCTCGGGAGTAGATGAATGTGTAACTTCTTAACTGGTCAGCAAAATGAGTTGCTCTCTGCGCGGGGAGGTTACAGCCGGGCTTGGGGATGCCGGCTGCATTCCAGCGGGGAGAGATGAATGTCCCAGCTGAGAGGCCAAGGCTGGGACACCCTGGGCAAGAAATGACATCAGCCAAGGGATTTTGAAGACCTTCATTTATTAGATGTAGTACTTAGGGGCATTCCCTTCCTTCCTGGGCTGACTCAGACTATAAAGCCAGCTTTGTCCTCCTTCCTGTACTGTAAATAGGGGTGCTTGAGGCTTAACCCGATGCTGAACACAGAGGCAACCAGGAGTGGGAGCTCATGCCTCATTCCTGAGTCTTTCCCCAGTTTTGGCTTCATTGGCCAGCAGGGCATCTTCAGTAGATGGTTTTTATCCTGCATTTTAGTATGAATGAACTGTGACAACTGCAGTCTTGGAGTATTCCTTTTTTTATTCCTAAATCCTTGCACAATCTTGGTCACTGTCTGTAATGGCAGGCCATGGGGAAAGTGCCAGGTCTCAACATCCTGAAATAATCTATATCCCTTCCTATTTCATGTCCAGGGCTTGTTCTTCTGCCACAAATCCACCTTGGCTGTGGTGGGAAGCAGAACCAGCTCTGTCCCCTCACCTCATGCTGACAGTGACTCAAAAATTCTTCCTCCTCACCCCAGCAGGGAAGGGTGCCCTGAAAAGGGTTCATTTTTTTATTTTTTTCAGCATTTTGGCTCTGAAGAGTGGCCCTGTGATGGGATGAGCACTCTGAGACTGTGGGATTCCTCCCCATCCCTGTCCACATGGGAAAACGTCCATGAGGTAATGAAACAATTTGCCTCATGATTTGGGCCAAAATATTCTGTTTTAGGCAATCAGCAAGGGCTGGCAGAGGGTTACACTTGAGTCAATCCTCTGTTTTCTATTTCCAAGCGTACCCCAACAGCAGGGAAAGGGCAGTAGGCAGCGATGCTGAAAAGAACAGCTGTATGCCATCAGACTAAAGATAGAAACATGAAGCATGTGGGCTAATTAAGTTCCCAAGTGGCAGTGTACAAAGTGTACAGACCAAACAGAACGGTGCCTTCTGCTTGTTTTGATCAACTCTGTTTCTATCACTTTGATGAAAATAACTGCTTGATTTGTCACTGGCGGTGGCTGCCAAGGGGTCCCTCACACCCCGGGCTCTGCTGGTGCCACCCTCCTGGCAGCCAGCCCAGAACCCAGGAGTGGCTGTGGCTGTCCCTGTCAGCAAGGGGGGCCCTCAGCAGCACCGACTGTCAGGGGGAAAAGCGTGACAAATGTTCAGAACTTTTGAATTAGGTTTCTTGCTTTATTTTTTTTTCACAGTCAGATATAATATTAGATGCTTTCACCCTAAATAGGATGAAGTGGGCATGCTCTGACCAGCTTAGCACAACAAGATGGACTTTAATTTTTTATTTTTCCTCCTCTGATGTCTTTCAGTCATTTTATTTTTCCTTCAGGGGGCACAGCAGACTCTTGGTTAGGTCTGTTAGCTTGCTTCCTCACTGGTTTGTAGTCCTGGTAACTTTTGATGTAGTCTGCATATGAACCAGAATGCAGCCCCTCCCTCCACCTCCCACTCCCCATTTTATTTCTCAGAGTTCTGAGTGGAAAACTACCTTGAGGATAAACATGAAGAGAAAAAATAATCTGAAAATTATCTTCCATGTGGAAAATGCATTTGTGATGTTTCGAAGTCTCCTATGCTCCAACAGGAGGCAGAAGGGACACTTTGGGGCAGTAATCCCATGAGCTGCTCCAGCAGGGTCTGAGAATGGCTTGGCTCAACTGTGGTTTTGCTGCAGCAGGTTATAAGTTGTAAAACCTGAGGGGCTGTGAAAGGTTTGAATTGTTTGCTTGTAATGATGCTCAGATAGAGACTGAAGGCTGAAAATGCTCAGTGTGGAGAGACGCTCTTTTCTAAGTGTAATAGTGAGCTCTAAGTTTGCCTTGCTAAGCTGCTTCAATCACAAGCATAGGCCAGAATTTCTTTAACTCAGTATGGTATCCAGTCAACTCTGGAATTTAAATTTTACTCTATTTAAATTCTAGGCTTGATCTCTCAGCTGAAATGTTGATTTTTCAGAAAGTTGTATCATTGAGGGCTACTTCAATCCCGATCACCAGCAATGAAGTTATGATGAGATACACACACTTTCTTTAATGTGACCTTTTATCTAAGGTGTTCCTGATTTAATCTTTTCACAGTCCCATTTTTTAGTCTTTGAGATCTAAGTGCTCAACCCAAACTTGGTTAACTTCATCCCACAAGTAACTGACTCCTTGAGGGAACTATGGATGAACAAAGCTAGATCTTCATGCACAGGAGACCTGATGTCCTGTAAGCTGTCAGGCCTCACTGGAGCATACAAACACAATGTTAAGGCTGCTGTGCTGTGGATGAATCAAATAACGTGACTGCTATTTTTTTAGTAAGAGTCTAAATTGCTCATGTATTTTGTTAGAGCCAGCTAAGTCCTTAATCATTTTGTTTGATGTTGTAATACCTCAGTTAGCAATAAGAGTGTCAGCTCATACTTGCTGTATGGGCCATTTGCAATAGATTGACTTTTTTTTTTTTACCTCTTCCTTGTTTGCTGATGGAGTTCACCTGTCTAAGTTCTAATTCTGAGCTTCTCAGGTAAGAAGACAAGTGTGTAGATGATATTTTTATATTGATGTGTGTAATAATTCAAAGTGCAGTAGCATTTCTTAGGTCTTTAAAGATAGGCGAAGTGGTTTTCTCTCTAAATTGCAGAAGTGGAATTGGGGAAGGATAAATGAGAATCTGACATTACAGTGGTACTATGTCCTAGAGCTGTAGTGCCAAGTGAAAAATAGAACACAGCCTTTGTTTTCTGGAAGATTTGACAGAAGAGTTTGGGTCACTGCTGTGTAATGTTTGTTATCTGCCAGTGTGGAGGAAGTGGACTGGTTTCCTTAACCAGAGTTTATGGCTACATGAGATCAGTTAATTATGCTAGTCATGAACAGGTTTATTTATGAAATTTTCGGAGATCATGATGCAACATAAAGGTCCCAAATCTGCACTACCAAATATTGCCAAAATAGGCAATGCTAGCAGGTATTTCAGCATAGCAGTACAGTTCTGACAGCAGCCAGTGCTGCTTGTGTTTTATTAAAGGATGGGATAAACTCCTGAGTGTTGAGAGGTTACTACCCAAGGCTTCTTAGCAGCCAGAGACTGCCTTGAGGTATGCAGCAAGCAGGTGGTCCTGTCCTTTCCAAAGATCCCAGTCCCTTATGTTGGGTGATGGTCTTGCTATTAAAATTCTGGTGATTCTTTTTGCTCTTATTGAGGGCAGAGTGTTTAGTCTTCTACTTTTGTTTGTGGCTTGTTTAGTCTTCTAGCACGGGGTGGGATTTCAGAGAGGGTGGAGGGGCATTGCTCTTTCTCTTGGGGTGCTACTGAGTGTGTTCCAGCAAGATACTGCATTGTCAGAGGGTCCTGGCAGTGCTGCAAGGAGGCTGCAAGGAGGGCAGGAGCAGCAGAAGCTGCAGCCTGGCCTCAGGGTGCTGCAGTTCTTGTTGGCTGCAGCTCATAAAGTTCTGGGGCTGACTGAAACCATGCCTGGAAATAAGGCCCTCTCAGGCTGGGGAATTTCCCTGATGTCTGAACACATCAAAAATGGTAGAGAAATGACTGCTGCTGCTACAGACGAGGGTGTAGTTTGTGACAGGATGTGGGCATCTTAAACTGGCACAACACTGCTTGAGAACTTAACCTGCTTCCTTTGCCTTCCCATCTCTAGTCTGCTGCTACACAGCTTTTACAAAACTAAAAAGGGCTTCTCACGGCTGAGTTGATACTGACAAGTATTTCCTTAAGAACAAGCTAATGCTTAATGAGAATATTTATGGTGATTTGACCAGGTCTTATTTCAGGCTCAAGAAAAAAAGGGGGATAAGAATGGCTTATAGATGGTGTGCTTTTCAGTGTTTGGCCTGGGAAACAAAGGGATCACACAGGATTTCACCTGGCTAACCCTTATGCCTCCAAACAGTTTTTTTCAACAATATCTGATAGGCAGCCTGAAACTGGGGCCATGGTGTGGGATTTGGGCAACAGCAGCAAAGCAGGTGGGAAGTGAATGTGATGCTGACTGACACTTCTTAAAAATGTTCACCCTTCAAGCACAGCAAAACACTAAGTAAAATTTCTTTTACTGAGGGTGATATAAATAATGTTGAGAACATAATTTTTTTCTTTTAAACATTTTAATCCTGGCACTTTTGGCCAGTTAATGATAGTGAAACTAGAAATATTCCCTTGTCTCTCAGAGTTCAACAGAGAGTTTTCTAAGGTAGACTGAGTCAGGGCTTTGACAGAGAGGGAATCTCACTGGCATATTGTTGAAAGCAGAAAGCAGAATAACAATGAGTGTTGAGAGCACTGAGGGTTCAGAGGAGTTGAATGCAGAGGGCAACAGTGACAGAGACTGAACTCCAAATGGCAGAAATAAAAAGGTTAAGTCACACACAGAGCTTCATATAGTCAGAAGGTGTTGTAGAAACCTGCCATGTCTGTCAAAAAAGCCTGTACTAACAATGGTATTTTTAGGCAATATCATTCTCCTCAAAATTCACATTAATTCATGAGGGTTTTTTTTTCCTGACACTCAAAATATCTGCTGGAAAACCTCTTCTGTTCTTTTGCAAGAGCCTGTCAGCCAAGGGGAAAGGACTGATGCTCTGAGGCTTCCGTTCTCAAATCTGGCATATTTCAGGAGCCATCTCTGAAAACTCAGTGCTCTTTGGTCAGAGGCATCCTTTTCATTTGTTTGGCTCTAGCAGCCCACGTAGGTTTTTTTCATCTAATGTGTATTTTCATTGTATAGGCACAAAGGACACAATATAACCATACACTGAGCCATCTTTTACCCTCTGTACCTACAAACTTGCTCATTCTGCTGCTCAGTAGTGACAGCAGAGACAGAACCTGTACCATAAAATGGCTCAGGTTTTGTTTTGTTTTAACCACTTGAAAGACATAAACTACCCTTCAGATTTCTTTGGTGTTTCAAGTTCCATTGACAATGTATAGGTTTGGATTTTTGCAAGAAACTGGAAAGGGTCATTTGTATTGATCTGTGTGAGTGATTTGCTCTTTAATCTTGGTCTGTTTAGCTCTGTTTCTTCATCTTTCAAAGTAAGCTTCAAACCATACCATTGGTGGAGAAAGGATTCCTCAAAATATAGCCTTAATAAAAGGTTTATTGGGTACAAGCTTAACTGGACAGAGATTGCTGGGTGTTTAATGAAGACAGGTTAATGAGGATTGTCTCTTGGCTCCCTGCACACTTTGAGCTAGAGGAGAAGGTATGTTGTGAGTGAAGCTGCTTGGGCTTCTTCCACAAGCAGTCTCATCTGTGAGTTTTTGCAGAGCCATCTTCAAAACCCCATTATTCATTTCTTTCCACAACAGGCATTGACATGGTTCATGCCAAACTTAGATTTTAGGTCAGTCAGAAGTTCACATGCTTGAACAAATAAAAGCAAGGTAGACAAGGTTTAGCTATTAAACCTCTCTGTAGCAATACTTGGCTGCCTGGCAGAATTAGGATCACCTGGGCTCCACTGAGTAATAAGAGCAGACCAGCAGCTGTAAAGGTGCCACCTGGGCAGCAGAGTAATAGAGAGCCCTGGAGAAGCTTCTGTGGTTGTGGAGGGCAGTTACAGGATTAGACACACAAAACCCCATCCAAACTCGCAGTAAAATCAAATGGCATCTTTCCTTCCACTGACAGAAGATGGATCAGGCCTCCCATGAATTGTAATGAATAGTTATATTAATCCACTGCTATGTAGCTGTGAAAATCCTGCATCCCCTTCTCTGGGATGACGGTGCAAGGCTAAATCACCATGGATATTCGATTGCATTCTGGCTCATGTAGCTGTAAGAGCATTACCAGGCAGCATTTTATCTAAGACGAGTTCTCTCTGCAATACTCTCAACAAATCTCAACTTACTGAAACTCCAGTGATTAAATGTTTTACAGACCCCTGCAACATCAGAAGACTCTGTGCAATAGGCATGGCTGCTTTCAATATGATCTCATTGGGATCTGATTACCATTTTGGCTCTCTTCTCACAGCCATTCAAGTGGACCTTCAAGGAAGTGTAACCCTTTCACTTTCAGATTTTTTTAGTATGCAAAACACTTACTCAAAGGTAAAAGTCTTGAGTACAAAACCTATAATACCATAGCCAAACAGCCAAACTGATCATATCTGAGCTGGTCTTGAGCACAATACAACAATAAATGAGGTTAAAGCATCTATTTGTGTTGTTTTGGAAAAATTCAGGTCCTCAACTGGAAATAAGTCTTTCTATGGCAGATGGTCTGGACTAAACACATTCCTCCTGAATTGGTTGTGGTTAAGTGTTTGACATATGTTCTTGTGTTGGCACCAATTATTGATAAAATTCTGTTTGAAAGGAGTAGCCAACATTACATTTTGTGCATAATCTATTCACATCCAGTTGCTTAAAATGTAGCTCCTGCAGATTAACAGTGTGACCAAAGTTTTCATTCCCTTCCTTTTGGAGCAGGCACATTACAAATGCACATCAAAGAAAATGAGCTCTGTTCTGACTTACAGTCTAGGCATGTTCCTGACAAACCACATCTGATGAAGAGTCTTAAAGAAATAGCACAAGCAGCACTGCCGGCAGCAAAACAACAAAAGGGTTGGCCCCTTGCACCAGTGAAGAGAGGCTGGTTAATCAAAGGATTTTGTGCCAGGGAGAGGGACTGTGCACTTTATGTCGAAGCAATGCAGTTGAATGATACATATGCAATGACCTAGCTTGGCAGCATTTGAACAAATCACATTTAATAACATCTTTTCCTCTCATGATATTCTTCTCAGTTCCACTGCAGCCTGGGAAATCAATAACAAATGTTCATTTTGAATGTCTCTATTCTCTAGCCTTGTACTAATTATGCACATTCCTTCTGTCCTTATAAGGACAGGGCAGCTCTTCATTTCAAACAATGAAAGAAAACATGAAAAGCAAACCTCCTTTCCCAGTATTCAAAACAACAGGACTGTGAGTTCTGAACTAAATCTGGTCTTTCCACTTGTGGTGAGAGGCACCTTCTGACAAGGTATGCCTGGCCTCCTCCCAGGGGTTATTGGCACTTTTTGTGTCTGTTGAGGTGCTGAAGAAATCACCTTTGATTTCACGATCACAGTGAGCTCCGAGCCAAGTGTCCACACGGAATTGGGACAGCTCTGTTTTATGGCTGGCTATTTGCTATCATGGCCAAACCAAATAATATCTCTCATTGCACAATTCCTTTATCTACAGCATAGGAATGACCATGTTTTTCTAAATTCCTCTCAGTGACCTGTGAATAAAAAACAGAGCATGTGTACTATCATTATCATTATTAGTGAGGTGATGCTGGGGGTCATGACAACCGTGTTGTGCAAAGTCATAGGTGAGAAACAAATAAGCTCTTTATTTAAAGTGTGTGTGTTCCTTCAAGCCACTGTAGTTTAGGCCCTGGGGCCCATATTTAACAGACTGCAATGAGACATGGCTTGTTTTTTTTACTGGGAGCAAAATGTTTATACAGGTTTGGTGAAAATGGCAAAGATTTTCACATATTCATGGGGAAAGCAGTAGTATTTCTTTAAGGGGGAAAAAAAGAGCAAGCTACAAGTTCCCCTGGTCTTGGCAAATCATGAGGCGTTTTTCATTTTGTAACATCAAAGTCGGCTCCTCTTCTTTGATGTCTTCGCATGCTGTTTAAGGTAAAGCATGAATGAAGAAATGTCAATCTGCAAGGTGTCCATGTAGTTTATGCTGAACACTGAAGAGGACTTGTAGATAAAAGGCAAACACAAGGTTTGATAATGAATGTCCAACAAGGAGGTGTGCATATCTAAAAGGAAACACTCAGCTGGAGAACAGCTCTGCAAACCTCAAAACTCTGCTTAGCTCAAGTTTAAGAGATTAAGGAAAAGTGGATTTTTAAAAAAGTGTGGAAGCAAGACAGGAATTCTGTAAAAATCCTTGTTGTTCTATAAGAAATGAAGGTTCTTTCATTGGCTTTACTTAACAATAATAAATGTGCCACCAACTGTGCTTAATTTGACAATGTGTAATTTTGGAAAGATACGGAGTTAATACTGGGAAAAGCATCAGAGCCAAAGTCTAAACCAGCACAGTGCATTTTGGAAATTTATACTGGCTGCTTTGTGGTCCCTAGTATCTGAACACTGTCAAAAGTTGTATGCTGGATCAAACAAGGGAAAGTGTCAATTATTTAACTTGGTTTGTTCCGAGGATCTAGAAACTCTAATGGGGTGGTAGGCACTTGGGGAGGCTGAGCAGTGCTGGGATGAAGGAGCAGGCACTTTCTGGACCCAAACCCCATAATTTTCAGGATGAAGCCATCCAGTGATGTTATTAGAAACTTAGCTGCAGAAGAGGGTGTTTCTACTGTGTCTTCTAGCTGCTAGCACTGAATTTATGCTTCCTTTTTATTATTTCTGAAGCTTTAAAAAGTTGGTTTGATGAACTGCGTGTGCTTTGCTTGATTTACTCACAGAGCAAGTGCACCAGGCGTGCTGCCCTGGAAAAGGGAGCACCCACAGGGACTGTGAGGGGAGCTCGGGCTCTGCGCCAGCCAGGCTTTGGCTTTGCTGAGACAGCTCTGCAGGGGCTGAGTCTGAAATACAGCAATGCCTCACTATTAGCATCTATCTGCTGCAAATTGGACTGAGACTGCAAGATAGTTTAGAGTAACAAACAGGACACAGAAACCTTTCAGTGGGTCCCTGATGTAGTGGGGTATATCTGAATATGGAATGTACATAGGTGAGTATTAACCCATATGACACCGAGCCTTGCCCATTAAAATCAGAAATACCTGTCAGAACATAGAAACAACTGGATGTTTCATGTATGATAGTTAAGGAACAGATATCCACAGGAATTCAGGGAAATAGGAGGTAAAACTCCATAGCTTCAGTCGAGGCCCTTACTTAGCTTTTCTTCTGATAGTTGAGAGTAACCATAAGAAAACAGTATTTACTAGCACTTTGAATATGGGGGAGAGACAATCATAAACATGGAGTGACTTCTGTTTAAGAACATGTATTCAGAGATGCCCAAAACTCTACAGAAATTTTGTAGCCCTGGGAACTTATAAAAGAAAAGTGAGGGTATAATTCCTGGGAATATTGACACCTTATCTGTTTTCATTCTTACATGAGGGACATCTTGTGAGAAGATAACAATATTATTAAAGAGAATGCCTAAGTTTTCTCTGGAAAGATCTATCACTCCTAAGAATCATCTCTTGTATTTCTTGAATTTTTCATCCCCTCTATTCTCCTTTAACAAAATAATGTGCAGAGATGAAAAAGAAAATCTGGATAAAAGGGGACTTTTACTTCCTTCCAGATCTCCTTGCCAGATTCAGACTATTTTGACTGAAGAGGATTAGGTGTGGGAGAGGCTCAGGGAAAGTCCAAAGTCAACACTGAGATATGTTTTTTCTCAGTTAAGGTGGGACAAAAGTGAACAGAGATCATCTGATTGCAAGTTCTATGAGCTGGCTGTAGTACCTGCTAATCTAGAGATCATGGGTATATGCAAATGAGATCTGGCCAATTTTAAGCCTCAACTGCTAAATAATTCCTCCAAACTTGGATATTCTTTTCATAGTTTTATCATCAACCTGTGAGTTTCATGTCCAATAAAGAAATGCCTTGGAAAGTTTAAGACTGGGAAAGCTTTCCTGCAGATGGTGTGCAACTGCACTACCCTTTGGAGAGGCCTTGAAAAAATTCCTACTGAGTGCCATTCCACACAGATAGAGCCTCACTGAGCCACAGCTTCAGGACCATGTTTTGGGATTTGAACAGAACATTGCAGCAAGAAAGAAGATCCTTGTGCAGCAGTGGCTACAGGAGCAGAACTAACACCGACCATTGTATAGGAACAAAGTAGAGGGTGGCTTCCTCATTCTTGCATCAAGATCTCAAAAAGTTCTGTAATCACATCTCATGCTCTCAGGTGTAGGGGCACAGCTACAGAAAATGTTTTTGTAATAATCTGACTGATTAGGCCAAAGGGATGACCCATAGCAAGAGCAACAGCTGAAGTAATGTCTTATGCCAATGATCATAAGCTGGTGTGCAACATCTGAGACCTTTCAACTTAAGGTCTGAAAGGAATGCCTGAAGTCTCTCGCTGCCACTCAAAACCTAGGTTTAATTTGAAGTGCAATTGGATTGGATACTTCTAAAAAATAATGACAATACCTAAGAAAAGAGACAACAAATATATTCCTAAGACATTGTCAAGGACTTCAGACACATTCCTGGTGCAGTGAAGGGTTTCAATCCATGCTCAAGTTCACCTTAGCTGCTCCAGAGCAGGTGCCAGGGAAGCTGCTACACAGTGAAATTCAGCCTGGCCTGCAGAATGAGTCTGGGCATTCACCACTCACCATGCTGAGCACACCCAAGTCTGTCCTGTCCCAAAGCACTGAGCTGTTGCCAGACTGGGTTAAGAAAGGTTTGATGGTCTGAATGCAAGCATCACACTGCTCATGGCATTGTGGGCATTTTCTTCACTGAGAGACATGCTAGTATGCTGGAGGATTTGATCCACTTTTCATAGAAACTTTGGATTTAGCAGACAAGTGTCAACCTTAGTATTGCATTTGCAGAAGAAAATTTTTAATTCAGATTTTTATTGTTGTTTTTCTGAAGAATTGCAGTTACATAGAACTCTGAATAGTGTCTGAAACTGACACTATTTTGTCACAAGTACCTTTTTAGTCAAATTAAGCCCCATTCTTATACAGTCTTCATCTTTTTGGTTGAACAGTTACAAGGAACACCTGCATTCACTTTATTTGTCTA
Organism: Lanius collurio; assembly: GCA_020086605.1. NCBI lineage: Eukaryota > Metazoa > Chordata > Aves > Passeriformes > Laniidae > Lanius > Lanius collurio. The sequence continues at coordinate 5,226,212 of JACBWW010000022.1, forward strand.
GTATATATCCAAATATTTGCTGAGAAATATAACTTTTGAGAAGAGAGATTAGCTTTCAAACTCTGAGTCTTTTAAATGTCATCTCTGTGAAAACTACTGACAGTCAGTAGGTGGAGAGTTACTATTGTCTGACAATGATATTCATGGGGAGCAACTTCAAAATGCAACACAGAAGAAAAGAATTTCAGGACTCTCAAAAGACTTTGGAAGTAAGAAAGTTTTACCCCTCAACACTTGTGCAGGAGGAACTGTATTTGTTCTAGGAGGCCTAATCACCTCATTTTGTTATGATTCCCTCCCAGTTCAATTTCTTCAAAGGGAATTGAAATAGGACTGGCAGGTAAGGAGTAATGTTGGCATTTGAATCTTTAAAAGACAGAAGAACCCGTGGCTTAATTAGTTCAAATTATATCCCTCTGTCAGACTGCAGCATGCTTCAACAGGGTGCACACTGCTTCAGCCTACAGTGGGGTGGTGATGATGAATTTTTTTGTATTGTGTGTTCTGTGGTTGGGTCTAAAAGCCCTATTCAGCTTCAGCTGTGTGAGGCACTTCATACAAATCTTATGCAAAGATAATCCCTGCTTAGTAGAGCAGATCTGTTATGGAATCTGAGTTCTGTCATCCTCCAGCTCTGCAGTTCAGGGCCGTTGTCATAGGGAGGCAGATGTCACTGCAATAGCAAAAAAAGTGGCCATCTTCTTAACATTTTCTGACACTAGAATGCATGTGACAACCAAAGCCTCCCTTCTTCCCAATTTTGAAACTTTCCATCCCTTTAATCCCTTTTATATAATTTTTTAGCCTTAAGAGCTTTGATCTGTTTTGTCCCTAGAGACCCATGGTTTTGTTTTGTCCCTCCTCTAGTTCCTTTTGCCTGTTTCACACCCTTCTGTCTTTATATCTCCTTCCTTGTTCAGCACAGTGAGATGTGTTGCACTTCCTGAACCTGCAACTTCCCTCCACGCTCAGAAGCATGGCTGTTAACAGAGTGTACAATCTGCCCCCTTTCTGAGTTCCCTGAAACCTGCAGCAGCTCCAGTGCAGTCCCGTCCTGGGAACACTCAAACAGGAACCAGCTCCTGGCTCACCCATGTTTGTTTGCTGCTCTCCTTGGACTGCAGGGCTCCTTGGATCCACCTCTCTCTCCTGCAGGGCAGAAAACTCTGACAGCACTTAACAAGCAGTGACTGGTAACAATAAGAAGAGTCTTCAAAGAGTTATATTTACATGTAAAAAGACACAGGGACATTTTTGTATACCAGATGGCCCAAAGCAGGTGGATATGATAATGTAGCTATGGATTACTGCAATGCCAGAGGAGGAGAGTGATGTTGTTACTAAAACAGCACCTCAGGGTCCTAACCTGGGCTGAGCTGTGACTCCTGTTTTACTGGCACTGTACAAAAGTATCATGTCAATCACTGACATGAAATGATCACAATCTAAACAGACAAGATAATTACTGACTGCAGTGAATACAGAAAGACTTTCAAAGGTCCTGCAGCCTGCCAGAGTCAGAGCTGGGACTCCTGCTCAAGGCATCTAAATAAACACTGAGCCTCTTGGTCATTAGTCCTTGCTGCTGTTTTCTAAATTGACTGGTTTGTTTATTTTCCCTGGATCCTGTAGATCCCTTAGGCTGCAATCCCCAGCTCTTTCTGTAAACAAAGGGATCATTAGTAGACAAGAACCTTAATCTTTCAAAGGGTCTGTGAATTCATTCAAAAGAATCTTATTGCAGAAAAAAAATGAGAAAGGTCTCCAAAAGGGACTGATTTGTGGCAGCAGTGAAGGTACAAGGTGTTAAGTTTATATCATGTGTCTATGTGCAGCTGCAAGCTTTTTGTCACCCACTGCATTATCAAATGGACTGAGCCCATGGGATGCTGCAGGTTGTATCACAGACCATTCAGACTGAAGCTGTGGATTTCATGGAGTGAACGCTGCCTGAAGAACATGAGAAATTTCAGACTCCACCTGAGAGCTTCTGTCTGAGATTACTCGAGTGGTGAGTAAATAAAATGTAAAAAGATCTTTAGAGGGGATCCTGGGATAAACAGAACACTGAGGGCAGAGTAGGAAAGAGCTTCTGGAAAAGGAAGTCCTGCCCCTGACCTGCTACAGTTCAGTGAGGTGTCAATAAGCACGTGCACATCAATACTTCGATTTTCAGAAAACCTTTTTGAACATTACACACAAAAGGCTATTGAAGAAACTGCCTTGCAAAAGTGCTAGTGAACAGGTTATTTTACTGAAAACTGGCTAAGATACAGGAAATAAAGGGTCAGGCTTAAAGGTCACTTCTCCATTTCTGGAGACAGAATACTGGTCTAGGTGCACCACTGGCCTAGCTCAATATTTCTTTTGTTCTGGAATCAGTCATGGTCTCTTTTCCAGAATAAGTTTGAGAAGTGGTCCCGTGAATGACTTCTGCATTACCTAGAAGCAACCCAGAGCATTCTCCTCTCTGTGTTTAGTCAGGAGGGATTTGCAAAGGACTGGTATTTACATTATGCAGAACTACAAAGAGTCATTTTTGGGCCATCCTTGCTAGCCTAACTTAGAAACTTCTAAAGTAAATCCTAAATTCCAGCTCTGCAGGATCTGGATGTTGATGTCTTGATCTTGGAGCACCTGGCAGCTAATTTACTTGTGGAGAGACAATTCATTTTTACTGTTTCTGAATTTTGGTTTAAAACCTCATTAGACTGTGTAGCTTTTTACCACTATATTCATTGTATGCCTTACTGAAGAAATAAGGGGCAAATGAGCTGCTGGAGACTCAAAAGGGATGATAGTAATTTTCAGTTTATTAGGAGGAGAAAATACATCTGGACTGATCAAAGCTAAAAGCTCTGCCCTCTGGAGCCAAAGCAGCCCCTATGATGAGCAGGCATATTGTGGCACACCTGGAGGTGAGCCATGGGTCGGATGCCTGAGTCTTATATTTTAAATTTTCCATTTAGAGGAGGGGACTAAAAATGAGAGCAAAGCCAAAGGAAGGGCAGGAGCTGAAAGGAAATAGAGCAGTGATTAAAACAGACCAAAGGATCCCATCCCCAGCAAGCACAACTTTGCTTCTGGGTCTCACATGCTGTCACAAGTTTTCAAAACCAGCAACAACCTTGCCTCACTACAGAAGGAATAAAACAAACTTTAGCTCCTGCCCAGTGTCCCTCCTGGAACAAAAATTTTCAGTGTCGGTCAAGCTGGTTCTTTCCATTTGACAGAAGTAAGAATTTTCCAACATGTTATGGAAGAGAGGGAGCAGTGTAGAATCTCCTTTGTAATCTGAGGCACTGGGAACTGTAGTTTTAAGTATGTTAGTGTCCTAAAATGGAAGCCTGGAAGACAAGCAGAGCAGGAGCACATGGTTTTGTGACTCCAAGGCTGCTGGAACTGTAAATGAAATGTAATACTTAAAGGAACTTTGAGCCCCAAATGATCATTTGATATCACATCATATCATGAGTGAAGAGAAGAATATCCTAAATGACCTGACTAGAAGAATGGGACATCCAGAGCTGTGACAAGAGTTCTGTGAAATTAGAGGAGACATGTAAATTAAAGATTTGAAATTGCAGAAGGTGTTTGCTACCACAAAATGCCAGTGAAAGCAAAGATGAGAAGACAGCTTTATTTGTGAGAATCAGAGGTCTTTGTGCTCTTGATGTAATTAACCGTTCTTATGTAAATTCAAGCAGAAGAGGCATTCTGTGAGCCCTTAGTACAAATAATACTTCATCCCTTGTAAAAGATGCATGTGAGTGGCATTTAAGCTCCTTCAGGTCCAGCAGAGAAAAATCTCCAATAGTGGAGAAGAGTGATGGCATTAGAAAATAGGTGGTCATGCTCAGAATGATGCACCTCTGAGAGAACTGTCTTTTTCAACAGCTTCATTCCTTGAGGTGTGTCAAACCAGGCACCTGAGGTATGTCATGGAATGTGGTGGAGTAAGAGTCCAGAAGATGGACAGCTTTCTTTGGGCTACAGATCTAATCAAAAAGGTGCTGTCAGGGAAGTCTGTGTTGGCAGGATGGACGGTCACACTGCACAGAGTCTGTGCTGTGTTGGAGTCTGTGTAACTTCTCGTGGTTGTGCTCTGCTCTTCTGTGGAGGGTCAATGGCTGTGGATGGAGAGAGCCCCAGAGCAATCAGGGCTTAGGAACCTCTCTACTGTAGTGGAAACCACGGCCACCCCCCACTCCAGGTGTTTCTGCAAGAAGGAGGAGAGCTGGGAACTAAATAAGTGACCATGGCAATAACTGAGTGGTTGCATACTGGACATACCACAGCCCACAAAGCTGATACTTGTGTCTCATCACTGCTAACAGCAGTTCTGGTTTGCTGCACTCTTTCTGACTGTCAGTGCCTGAAAGGAGGCTGATGAGAGGTCTGTTCTGGTGTTTTTAATCCTTTGATTCTTTTTCTTTTCATGCTGCAAATGCCATATGAAAGAAAAGGGAATATCCATCTAACTTGAGGCTTCGAAACTAGGGGAGGCATTTGACTAATGTGTCATAATATGAGTTCCAGTTTAAGCCACAGAAGAAGCCTAAAATGAGGCCAGAGTGTTCAAAAAAAGCTTTGGAGATGTTTTTTTTCTTTAGATGTGTTGTAACTTGACATTAAAGATGCTCCTAATTCTTCAAGTACAGTCAATGTAGACTTCCAAATCATTTGGCTCTTTTCATGCTGAATTACTGCCACATGAAGTGAAAACCAGTGAATAACTCTCTTCCCTTACTCTGCTCTTGTAAAGCCTCCCTCAACCCCCTCGCCTTGGTGTAAGGAATACAACTAAGGATTCATCAGGTCTAATGAAGTCTTGCCCTTTACAGATCCAAATTCACCTCTTTTTTTTTCCCTTCTCTCTGAAGCACTTCTTGGTAAAACAACTAAGCTGAATTAGGTTCTATTTTAAAATGGTCTGCCGCTGACAGCCTCAGTTCTACAAGCAGTTGAAAATGGCTGGCAAACCTTTATACAAACAGCATGCAAAACATCACACAAAGCCCAGGGAAGGAATGGCTTTAGATCTAGGGATTATAAAAGAGTGAATACAATTTTAAGATAAAATACAAGTGATTAAGTTAATGATGGATAATTTCACCAGTTTGAAAACTATAATTAATAGGAATTAATTGTATATTTAGACATTTAGCATAGCTCCACTAAAAACACTACATCAAACATAATGGTATTGGAAGCCTATATAATGAAGAAATGATCCAGATGTTCATAAAAGCTTATAAAGCTTTAGAAAAAAAAGGGGCTGCATGAAGAAGCTCTAATGATAAAAAGATGCCACTTGCTGTTCTGCTCTTCTTTTAAATACATCCTTTCTGAAATAATGATTATCATTTGCACTTTCATCTTAAGTGAAATAGCATATGGCTTTGGCTGATTAAAGCCCCCTCCTGGTATTAATCAGCATCTTAGTATCATGTTTCTAATGGAGGCAGCAGTTGCCCTGCTGATATTGTAAGCTTTTTAACAACATCTAAAGTCTGCGGATCACTGCTGCTGGCAAGAAATAGCTTTGAGCCTCCTATGTACAAGAGTATTGCAAAGATGTCACTTACAGGTGCAGTTTATATGAGCTCCTACAACACATTGTATTTTAAACATTTGCTGAAACTTAAAGTTTAATAATTGCCCTTCATAAGTAGTTACCAGTTTTTAAAAGAAAATCAGAGAACTTTTGGGCCTGGTAACGTTTGGTACATAGAGACATCTTGAAACCACGGATTACATGCTTCAGGAAAGGGTTTGTGGGCTTTTGAGTGTCCATAAACCATGAAGTCTGTGTGCATGGCCACTGCTCAGAGCTAAGCCTGGCCCAGCAGTGTTGCTCACAAGCTGACCTGACAGTTGTGGCACAGCCCAGGCAGAAATGGCCACCTCCAAGGGCTAAGCTCAGCTGTAGATTTGTTACCTCATCAGGGCTTTCCAAGGCCAAGGGAGAGCCACAGGCAGAGGGGGGTGGGAGTGCAGTGGCTCACACAACCACCCTGGTGGGGTTCCTCGTTGGTGGAAGCCCCTGCTCCTACAGCAGCAAGCGGGAGGGGGCACAGAGGGTCTCGTCTGCGGGATTTAAGGGAGTCTGCACTGTTCTCTGATACAGAAATATGTGGAGATGGGGTGGGGTTTGCTCCCATCCCTATGGCATCTCCCATAGGGACTGTGCCAGTCCCTGCTTGGCTGTAAGGCAGGAGTGGAGCCTGGGCAGGCCCCCAGTGCAGAGTGCAGTCCCTACCACGCTTCCTGGGCCTGCTGGGGCTTGCTTTGTCTCTCTGGAGACTTGTTCTCATGTACCATTCAGATACAGGTACCCTCCAATTCAGGTACCAAACTTGTTTTGTTTCTGCTGGATGGTAAACCAAACAAACAAGCACAAAACAGCAAGAAAACTGGTGTTAAAAAAAGAAGTTTAATAAATGTTATTGTTTCAGTGATTTTCAAGGGAAGAATGTCCTGGTAAGGCTGACAGGCCAGGCAGATCTTCAGCATCACTCTTGCTAAGCATGAGGCAGTTGTCAAGAGTTGTTATCTTGTGTATTGTAATGATAATAGTTTACAAATATGGATCCTTTCCCAGATCTAGTATTTCTGCTTCAGCACCTGGGAATCCTGTTGGACACTGCTTCCATTTGCTCTTTGATGTAGCTACCCTAGGGCATTGTGGATGCACAAAATCCACCCCTTTTCCCTCTGGATTGCTGTATTAGAAAAGTCTAGCATGCAATGCTTAATTCTGTCTTACAAATGAATTTTAGCAAGGCAATATTATCATAACTCCATTGTTGTCACTTTCCCCTTCATATGCTCCCATCTTTCTTTCCTCATCATGGTAAAATGTTAATCTAACAACTTCTTATGTGCCTGGACAAATAGTCCCTGCTTTTTTGTAAATAGCTGTCACTAAACTAATGTTTTATCCTTGCCTTTTGAAACTGCTGGGTTCTGTGGCTATCACCACCCACCACGTTCCTGACGATTATCTGCCATGACTCACAGGAGAGTTGGATGTTTTGACTGTTGGGTTTCATTTATCTTACACATTTTCCGGTAGCACATTCCAAAGGCCATGCTTGTCTGTTGCTTCTGTTCTAGTTCCACAGGTTAATTTGGAGTTTGAATCTTTGGCAGGTGTGTTTGAAGTTGAATTTTTTTCAATTCTATAAAAACCAAAAATACAATTGTCTTACTTGCATTCTTGGTTTTTGAAGTAATGTAATACTCTGATTTTAATGTATCCTTTCCCCCACTCTCCATTTTGTTTTAGAATCAACTTTTATTAGAAATTGGTCTCTAGGATCTATTTCTTTTTCTGTCTCCCCAGCTGTATTTTCTTGAATGAGAATATTTTTATATCTTTATAAAAATTATTTACCTTGTGATAATCATTGACCATCTAAATACTTCAAACTATTTAAAACACTAGGGCATATGAACCATGCCATGAATACATAGGGTAAATTAGGCAAACAATTTAATCTCTTTTTCTCAGTCAGAATAGCAAATGTGAGGGCCAGTTCACTCCCCAGAGGAGCTTCTTTTTTACAGTTTTATGTCTTTTTATTTAGCCGTTTGCCATCTGCAATGTGTTTCTGTTCTATTTCTTTATTGGCTATTGTTGAGGTGAAGATGGTGATTTGGCAGTGGCTGCTGACCCCCTGTTCCTCAGCCCCTTGGCCTGCACGGCTGCCACCCCTCCTGCCACGGGTGCAGAGCCTGCCCCTGCCCGGGGTTCAGTTGTAATCGATTTCCTTACAAGCCGCAGGGAAGCCCCTTCTGCCACTGCTCCATCTCACTGCCAGCTGATGGCCTGGGGTCTCTCCAAGAGGATGTTCCAGAACAACCACTCTCAAAGGCCACACAAATTTCCATCAGCCTTCCCGTAAGTGACAGCAGAATCGACTTCCTGCTTTAAAAGAACCACTGGCATTGTGTTTCAGTTAGCAACCAAACCACACATGCCTCTTTGCAAAATTTCCACTTTGATCTTTGCAGTTGCCTTCTTTTTTCTTCCCCACTAATTTGGCATCACTGGGTTAAAAGAGGAGAACATGGAGCTGCCACTGGCTGCACATCTCAGGATGTGAGCAGCAGCTACTGCCCCGTGGAGTGGGGTCTGCCTCTGAGAAATGGAAAATGGGGACCACATTTCTCCCAGCTTTCAGGAAGAGAACCATAGTAGTGGCATCACCACTGAGTTTCTAGCAGCTGTGTGCATTTTCTGCTGGTGGGAATTATACTCTGGGGACAGAAAACATAATTGTTTTGTCATTTCCTTTCCCTCCTCTCTCTTAATGAGAAAGTAAAATTCTTAGTGATTTTGTAGTGACATCTACAAACTTTCTTACGAAGCATTGCCACACTGTGCTAAGAGCTGTCAAATGAGCAGGGTGGGTTTCTTTCAGTATCACATTTTTGCTTACAAGTCTGCAATTCAGCTGCTGAATTCCACATAGAGCTGCTTCTACAGAGGAAGCAGAGCTGAAACTCAAGCTTTGTGCACGTTGTTGTCCAGGTACTTGGTAGTTCCTTTCTGAATACTTCACACTCCTGTTTTTATATTTGTCTGGTATCAGGAATAAACTCGAGGAAGTAAATGTACCTAACAGCAGAATATGTGCTTGCAGAGAGTTTTAACTTTGGCCAATCTTTGTTTACTTGGGGGTTTGAATGGGGCTGTCTACCACCTGAACCTCTGAATGTGTCAGCTGAAGCCTCCAGGATCAAAAAGGGAAGAAAGACTGCTCATTTTCAGCAGTGAAATGGAAGGGGTTTACTTTAAACTGCATTTGCCTGTGGTAATGTCTTCTCCTCACATTTCTTTTGGATTCCTCATAATTTCTTCAGATTCACAAATGTTTGACTAATAATATACACAATGCTCCTGTCAGTCTTAGTGCAGAGCCTGCCTAGCTATAAATTGCATGACATGACAATTATCATGCAATTTGGGGGTTGTGGGAGCTGTAAACATTATAATAATCTGATTTAAATACTCAGTGCTCCAACAAATTAGGCATGATTACAGTGAGTTGAGTTGTCCCTTGAATGCAAATGCAGCTTCATCCAACTCCAATAGCAATTCCATAAAAGTACACAGAGAGAGCATGTGACTCATAAAGTGTTTTTAAAAAGGAAAATGTTGTATATATTAATGAACAGAAAATAAAACCTAGGGGGAAATATAAATATACTTTGTGATGCTTATCTCAGGGATAATTGTTTAGATTTTTACATCTGGAACAGCTAGCATTTCAAAAGCTAAATATTTGATTTATACAGTTTATTTTATTTATATTAGGCATTCTCCATGTGTCTGAAATTTATCTTTTTCCTCTGGACGTGCATCACTTGCCCCCTTATCTAGGACACTGAAGCTGTGGTGCCACACAAGCCTTGCATGGGCCCTGTGCACGAGGCAGGAGCTCGGTGTGAATCACTCTCTGCTCTTTTTTTGGCTGATGTTCATCACCTGGAGTCCTACAGTGTGTAAGAGCTCTAATTGAGGCTTGGTAACCCCAGGTCTAGCTCAAAGTAAGAACAAAAAGCCAGTCCATTTGCCAAAATCCACCATTCTAAGAAAAGAGAAAGCAAATGGAAGGGGAAAGGCAGGGAATAAAGAGAAGGAATGACAGCATTGATCTGTGTGCAACTGTGCACACCACTGCATGTTGTGTTTAGCTGTCTCCTTCCCAGTGTGTGAGGGCTGTGCAGGGGTTTCTTTACACAGGCTGGCTCAGTTTTGCACTGGGATAGTTGGCTCAAAACTGAGGGCATATGAAGGATAAAATTCCCACTTGTGCTTCAGAGATAAAAGTGCCTGTGGGTAACTAGGAGTGCCTGTCTAGAGATGAGGGAGAAGTACAGATGAAGTGTTTTAAACCTCCAGATTCTACTCTCTCAGCTTTTTGAATTGTTGTGTGTTGGAATCCTACAGATTAATGCAGAGGACACCCCGGAGCAGTGATGCACCACGGGCTGCTCACGAAACAGGAAAGGAAGAGCTCTGTGCTGTGGCTGACAGCTGAACCCCAGGAGCACAGGGATGGTGAACCTTGTCATGCTGGTGGAGGAGGGACATCACCCTGAACACTGTAAAGGTAGAGCTGAGAGGGGGAAGGCCCAGGGCACTGCTGTAGATGGCAGAGAGCTGCCAATGGCTATCAGAGTCGTTTCCAAGATCCCCATTTCCTTCCCTATGTGCACACAGAGGTGCAACTTTCGTCCCTCTGCCCACCTGCTTTAAAATACTCTGGCTGGGATGGACAGGCCTAGAAGTGGGGCTGCACATTTCCCTCTGCAGCTGAAACAGCTGCTTGTGCAGATCTCAGTGCACCTCTGAGGGGACAGCAGTGGCATGTGCTGGACAGGCCAGGGTGGCAGGTTCCAGAGCAGCAGAGGCACCACTGCACTCCCGAGTCGTGGCCCATCACTCGTGCTGTGCCTGAGCTGGGGCACTGCACAGCCTGCCAGCTGTCATGCCAACAGACCAGCAGCAGCAGAAGCTACAATGAATTAAGTATCAGCCCCTTGCATATCTGCTCTAAGCAGAAACATTTGCAGTGATCAGTCAGCAGTTTATTGGCTAAGATCAACAACTGAGATAACTACAAATAAGTGGCTTTGCAGCCTTTTCTTCTAGCATGTCCTTTGCAATCTGTATGAATTATTACAGTGGGTTTCAAGAGGTACAAAGAAAGTTCAGCTAACAAGCAAATAGATATAAAAGGAAAGGATAAAGGGAAAGACAATGTTAATGGCTTTTCCTTACCAAAGACAGCTGGAGTTCATAACTGTATCACTATTAGTCTGCACAGTGTCATTGTCAGTCTGAAGACAAAAAAAATCAACGTGCTATTTTCTTTTTCTTGAATAGAAGAATGCAAAAACTAGATTAGGATAGATGAGTTCAAATATCTGGTCTGATGGCAAATTACATTGGGCTCAGAGAAAAGAAAATGCTGTGTGAACTCTGATCAGAAATTCCACATTTACTAGAACTCCTGGAGTGCTGTTGTTCTCTGCTTGGATGCTGTGATCCTCCGTGCTGACTGTTCGTTTCTCTTAGGACATGGTTTCAAAAGTGAAACCTTGTGGAGAGATTGGCCCCATTTTAGCCAGGATATTTTTTGCCATGATTGCAACTGCTTTCATTAGTTATTCAGTGCTCCAATAATCTTTAAGAAAAAGTCCAGTGCTAAACTAGTTCTTGCTCAAGATCAACATCCCAGCATAACCCAGGGGGGAACTCAGCTGGTGATGGTGCAGTGTGAACAAATTCCCAATGATGGGTAATGAAAAATATTATTTTTCTGCAAGTAGGGACTTTTGGACCAGATTAGAGCAAGGATAGAGTCACTGTTAAACCCCCCTCACTAACCCAGCCATTCCTTGCTTCTCTTGCTGCCCAAAGGGCCACAGAGGGTTGTTATGTCCCACTGAACAGCTGATATGCATGGTCTCTAAAAACACCATTCCAGTAGTTCCTGAAATGCAGCATTGACAACTCTGGCAAGTCAAATGAAAACCTCCCTTTTTTTTAAGGCCTTGGTTCCTTGACTGAACGATTAGGTGACAGTCTTAGCTTTCATAAAAGTAAACACCTTATTTTATGAAGATGGATATAGAGAAAAAAACCTTGATTATACATAATTTCATAGGATCAGGAAATATCAGGCTCAGAAGGAACTGAAATCTATTCTATTTTTTTAGAACACTCCAGAGTTTTTAGATTGACCTAATTGTATTTAATTCTTGGGTTTGCATACTGAAAGTGTAGAAATTTAAAATTATTTCTTTGTACACTATACCATGAAATAGTGCTGTTTGAATCCACTTTAATTAAAGAATTTAATGAACTGTAATTGAAAAAAAGGTAAATTTTTGTTTTATTGCTTGATAAAAAAATTATGAGATGGGAATATATCATATTCCTTTTCTGAGAGTTTGTTAAGAAATACCTGGTTGTGTGCAATGTAGAAAGTGGATCTTTTAATTTTTTTTTAATACACATACTTCTTCTTGTCCCAATATAACTTATGTGCAAAGGAGGAGAGGAAAAATAAAAGGTGAACTTTCAGTATTTTTCTCACATGTAAGAAAAGAGCCCAGAATCTCTTCATAATGTAGTAACTGTCCCTGGAAGGGAAAGAAATGACATCTCTTGTTCTGGGAAGGCCTTACAAGAAACCTTCCCATGGCAGACTGCAACTCCTTGGGTTTCCGTGGCCCTTCCCAGAGGTTGCTCTGCACGATTTTGGGACTGGCCATGTCTCTTTTGGATGCATCCTTTGTCTTTGCTCTCAAGTTATGCTGTCTGGCACTGAGACTCTGAATTTCCCATCCTCATCAACTGGCAGTGGAATCAGCACTGACTTTATTATGTGTGCTTTTCCACTTCTATTTATGGATCGAAATTAAAAAAGAAAATAGGCTTCTAAAACAACTACTGCCACCTAGTGTCACACCAAACCCAGAAAACCCCACACGGCAGCTCGAGTCCTTCCCACTGGAAAAATCCTCGACAGTAAATCCAATTTCCATTGATTTCAATTGGCAATGACTTGCTCAGACATTAATGTTACAGCTTGCATAGCAAAAACCCTCTGTATTTTCCACCATTATATCCAGGGAAATGGTTATACATAGGAGATTCAGAATTTGTGTGTGTGCCTTGATGTGATGACGGAGAATTTCATTCCATCCCGCAGCTTTACATTAATGCAGAGGTGGACATGACTTGGCAGCCTGTGGCAGTGGTGTTGCAGGTGAGGAAATGTGTCTACCTGCTCATTTACCAGTTTCAGAAAGCTGCCTCTCAGCAACATAAAACCTTTTAAATGTGTTTGCCATGCTGAGTTAAATATCACCCTTCATTTTAGCATATTTTAAAGCATTGTACAAGGTATTTTACACCTGATTTTCTTACGGTGGAAAATCCTTAAACTAAAGCTTAGCACAAGGAATTTTTGAAGCAGCATTCTGTTCAGAATGATACAACTCCTAATGATCCTTCATCTTGAATAAAAACTGTTATGAGACAAGGCACACCAGAAAATATTAATTACACTTCTTGGTGCTTGTGGCAATAATTCTGACTGAAATGAATTGCATAATTTATTAATATGAGGCTTGACACACTGTGGTGTTAAATATGCTTTCTACAAGACAAAGGCTCAGTAGGAAAGGTATTATCATCACTCACCTCTTAAGGCTGGATGCTGGAAGCCAAGTAAGATTATCTCTGTCTGGTCTGAGGTTTTATTAGCAGTGGAATCCACAGAGATTCCTGCAAGTACTTTGGGCTCAACTAGTGCCTGTTCTGTGAGGTCCTTGGTGGTCTTAGAAATTAAGTAATTCTCCAAATATTTCTCTATTAACTTGGTGTATATTGTAGAATATATTTTTTAGACTCTTAAAGCAAGCTGGAAAAGCTGACACTGACAGCACACGCATGTGTGATCACAGGAACAGCACTTTGGAGCCAGTCCTCTGCTGCTGTGTTAGCTGTAGAGCGAGGCCGAGAGTCCAAAATTCTTCTCTGTGTTTCCTGTCCTTGGATCAGCACTCTTCTCAAATTACTGTAGAAGGATTTAGAAAATGAAAGGAAATGGGGCACTAATAGTCGTGACTTTGAAAATAGTAAGAATTGTCAAGAACCATGAGTGAACACTCCATTTGCTCCTCAGAGGACTGCAAGGTAAGGCCAGCATGACACAGACACATTCTAGAGCAGCTTATGACCTCAACATTTATGAAAAAGTAAAGTGACTGAAGTACGTGAAGTTAAGGAATGTTTGAATATCATCTTCTTGCTCATCTTGGTGATGGTCAGCAGATCTGGGAAAGTTTAGAACTGCAACCTGAGAATACTTTCATGCAATGGGCGTGAAAACTGGCGGAGCTCCTAAGGCAGGAAAATGCTCCACAGCTGTTGGATTTTCAGCACATGAAGTTTAGTGTATACTCAATCTTTTCTGGATTGGCTCAACAGCACTGAGGGGTTAAAGGACTATTCATGATCACTTCCTTCCCAGTGCTTTGAAAAAGTGAGATGTATTTTCTCTTATACAACATCTGGATTGATGCTCCACATAATGCCCTGCTGTTTTGCTGGTATTGCTCACCAGAATGTCATAATCTGGGCTTCTGTATTAGTTTTACACAGACATTAACAAGGCTTTTGCAGTTGGAAGAGATAGGTGCATTTGCAGTTAATGCAGAATTTATTGCCTCATTGTCTTTCTAAGCCTACCAGTACAGAAAGACCAGTGAAGACATATCTATCCTGTTTTTCTTCACTAAAAATACGTCTCAGTTATAAACAAATTTTTTTTTCATCCTCAGGGTATAGTTTGAGAGAGTCTTGAAATATTTCAGAACTTACTTAACAAATATCTCCTTACTTTACCCCACAAAACATCCACAAATGTTTTAACCCCCTGTTCTTTTCTTGACATTTCCTGGCCTACTCACATACAGAAACAGGAGGTTTAAGAAAGGATCTCTCTATTTCTGTGAGCTACATTGTAAATAAGGTAATCCCAATGTTGGTCATTCAGATTATCCTGACCCATGGATGCAGTCTAGCACCACATTACAATCAGAAAGAGAATGCCTCTGAGCACTTTGGAAAAACGTTTGCAAATCTATATGGATGGGTTCAAGTCTTTCAGCTACAGGTGAAACTAAGCTTTAAAAAAATTATAAATATCTGTATACACAGGTAGAGCTAATCATAGCACCTGCAAGGCATTTCCTGGCAGCCCGAGAAACAAAAATACAATTATGGGATGAGAGTTTTCTGCTAAGATGCAAAATTAAAAACAGCCAGAAAACTTGGTTATAAAATTGTTTGAATGTCTGTCTTTCTTGCCTATTGTGTGAAATAAAATGCATTAATCTAAGTTTTATTTTGCATCACTATTAGTATATTGCACAGGATGCTTGAGCAGATGTCATAGAGTCAGCCGTCAGTCATAGCACCTTACATCTTGTATGTGTTACTGAAAATCTCTGAGTGAGTTTAAATTTTCAGTAAGCCTAAGGAATCAAAACTGGGTAGGCCACAAAGATTATGGGTTTTGTATCAGGAGATCTGGAGGAGTACTGTCGGTCTCCCCACAAGTTTTTTCTGGAGTTTATGATCTGCCTTGCAAGCAGGAGGAATTTAAATGAACCCTTTCCTTTTTTTTTTGTTCACTGAAAGCTGAGACAAATAAGCGGAGAACTAAAGCTTTAAATAACTAAAATGTCATAGGACAAGCACTGAGCTATTTGGACATGACAACACTAAGTCAAACAAACTTGCTATTGTTTTGTACAGACATCTCCCAATTTTTTGAATTTAAAAAAAAAAAAAAACAATTAGGGCCAGATTGTGTTTTGCACATCCAAACCCATACTGAATAGTGGGGAAAGATCCATCAAATCATTTCCATTCTTTCCTGTGGTCAGTGATACAAAGGGAAACCAAATGATGTTATAGGAGTGTCAAGTGTTTTTGCTTGTTTTGCACTATTGTGGTTATTGACAGATCACAGTCAAAAAGAGGCACAGAGGAGTGCTCAGGGTACCTGTTGTAGTTCAGTCTCTTTCCCTGCTTTTAGAGTGAATTTTTACTTCACAACAAGAATTTAAAAGCCTCAAAACAGATGAGAGATTTTTTTTAAAACAGTCTGAAGCGTCTAACTCCTAGCTTGGACAGCAGTATGTCCAATGCAGGCTGTGCCTGGTGAACATGCGCTGTGGGAGGAAGAAGGAATCCTTCAAGCACTTGGGAGAGCCCTACTTCAATAATGTTTGGGGATAGCAATTTCCCATTTTGATTTTGTTACAGTACTGTGAGTTTTGAATTAATCAGTATCAGTGATGATTTGGACAATTCAGCTCTGCACAGGAGCAATCTTTAAAAATTGTCTTCTTTTTAGAGTCTATGTCCTCATATTTTGACCTTGCCAAAAGAAAAGGAAGAATAAGCAACATTTCTACTTTTTTAGCATGTCATCAGATTTTCAGCTTAAATCATACTTGCAACATTCAGCTGCAATACATCTATTTGCTTAGTAGGAGCAGAAGCATTAGAGTTGTAGCTTTACAGGCTCTGGACAGACAGTTAAGAATAAACAATCTCCTTGAAAGAATTTATAATTTATATAGACTAACACAGAGCAGAAGAATAATGTCTTACATATAACTGTTTTAAGCATTACTTTGTGATTTTTAAAATTATCTTTATGATACCTACAGAGAGGCAGGAGCAGAAGCTGTAAATGATGACATCTGACTCTTCAAGCAGTGGGCAGGTAAGGCTTTTTGGCTGAGTGGTTCAAATAAGATGCTTTAGAGACATATCTCCCAAAAGGCTTGTGAAAGAAATGTGGATCTTCATGGCTGGGGATTTTTGTATACAAAGGAAATGATCCCTTAAAAGTCCAAGACACCTTTTGTAATCTTGAGTTGGACATTTATGTGATCATTGAATGGTGGTAGGGAGTCTTCTGGCATGGTCCTCCTCTGAGTGGTTTCCTGTATTTATGCTGCCTCCCTGTCCCTTGTACCTGCCTTCAAGCTGGTTTATTTTTCATGTGCCTGTTCAGGCCTATTCACTTTCTTTTTTTAAATTTCTAATTTTTTTTTTTTTACTTGTAGCAGTTGAATGATGAATTATCTCACAAAGGTTGCTCCTCTCGTTATTTTTATTGATTTCTGTCAATTCATAGCAGAAGTTTTCATGGCAAAGGCACTCCAGATTGATTCAACAGAAGGCTATCGAATGCACTCTAATGAAAAAGCTAACTTGACATTTCATCACTTGCATTTATCTCTCAGGCATGAGTAGTCCCACAGGCTGTCCACTGGAGGAACTTGTGTTACCTGAGCTGAAAGCACTGGAGGTTTGTATTTTATACTGTACAATCTAATATTAAGGACAGAAAGAGGGACAGAAGGCTACAGGAGCCTCGTTCCAGACATGTATTTGTTAATTAGCAGGGAATTATTGTGTTCTATGCATTTTTTAGCTTGGAATGAAATTAAAGGATTTTTGGGGGGATTGGAACTCGATGACCTTTGAGGTCCCTTCCAACACAAACCATTCTGTGATTCTGTGATTCAAGCATTAATGGGGAGAAATCCAGGCCCCATCAAAGTCAGTGGGAATTTTGGCCTTGATCAGGAGGGCCAGGATTGCACACATAATCTAAATGCAGATGTCCAGAAGAAGGCAGGAAGCAGCCATAAATTCAGCAATGACACTGAGGCCAGACACAATGATCCCCATGATGCTGCCTTCCAGTGAGCTGCCTACCAGCAGTGAAACCCTAATGAAAAACATCTTCCAGAAAGTGCTTTCTGCAACATTTTTTCTGTACTTGTGTATAAGTCAATATGCTGTTTACAAAGGAAGGCTAAAGAAAAGTGCCTTGCTTTTGCTATTGCAGTAACAGTGATTCATGCCAATGCCATAGAACTTCAAGCTGAAATACTCAAGCTTAGCTGGAGAATAATGGGCTCTGTGGAGGCTGTTGTGCATTTCATAATCAGTGCTGACAAACTATGGAAAAAGATATTTTGGCTAAATCACCATCTGTATGACAACTATACATGAGGATTATTTACTTCCACCTTTCTAAATTAGATAAAGTAAGGACGGGGGGACTGAAGTAATGACCAAGGGGTAGAAAAATGTCTTCATATGATCTTGCAGATCTTCAAGTTGCAGAGTCATTTGGGAGAATATTCCTATCTCTCAAGGCAGATTTTTCAGAGCTGAAAAGCTGACATAATATTTCTGTTCATAGATAAATGAAACACAAATATGAATTAGATCAGAAATGTATCTTGTATGATTTTTATACACACAAATGTCTTCTAACATCTCATAAGAAATAATAATATTGGTGAAAGTAGATGTCTGATTCTGAAGGATTAACAAAAACATCTGTTCTTGCAGGTTTTAGATTTTATACCTTTGTATTGATCTTTCCTCCTCTCAGTTATAGAATATCCTGCTTTTTAAATTAAACTACTGACTGCTGTTTTGGGCTAGCAACTGTTGTTCCAGTGCATCTCCTGCATCTTATCAAATGCTTCTTTCATTCAGTGAGAGAAGAGCTGAAAACAATTTAATCAGTGGCTCCCTCAATGTGCACCACCTGAGGATTTGACCTGGAAACAGGCCAACATCCTCATTTTCCCATTTGCTGTATCCAGCCCTGGGAGGGACTGGGTTTTGGGAAGTCTCTTTGAGAGGTTTCGTCAGCAAGGAAAAGAGTGACTAAAGATTATTTTATGGTACAAAGCAAGCTGCTAAAATGTACTCTCTGGGGACTTGGGTAAAGAACAAGTCAATGAAGAAATAATGTAAGTGCATTTCAGAACTTCTGTCTTTCTGCTTTTCAAAAACAAGGTCATTGTAGAAGTTTTCTATATCAACCTTTCCCTTCTTCCTCCTCTTTGTAGTATTTTACTAGCATATTTTGTTCCTGAACACTTTTCCACACTGCCCTGAGGTGCCAAGTGATGTTAGGTTTGGAAATTGCCATGCATAGCTTCTGGTATGCAACTAAGACAATAAATAGGTTTACCAGGTCAACTCCAACCTCTAATGCTTCTGGAAACGTGAGAATTCTGCTTCTCTGTGGAATGCAGAAGGCTTGCTTACCAGAGCACATTTTTAAGCCCACAAGTCTGAGTGGGTTTGAAATGTGTGCAGCCGACCTCTCTTGGTCCTAATGAAAACCTGCATCTGGCAGCACTGGAATTCCTGCTATAAAATAATCCTGCTCTTTGAGGATTGTTGGATTAATGATACTCTGGACCCTTTTTTTCTTTCCTAGCATGCCTGATTTTTTGTTCCCTTTTGGTCACCATGACAGCCAGTGTTCCATCCCTGTTTTATGTCTTGCTTCCTTTTTCAATCATTTTGAATGCTTAGTTTAAGGCATCTCATAGAGCTCAGCAAATTATCTATTTTTAATGACTCATTTTAGTTTTAGCACCCTCCTCCTTACTAGCAGACCATCCAGTCCCTCAGAACTGCCTATATCATAAACCTTGCCAGCTACACTTATTTAGTGCAAAGTAAATGTAAATTATTTTTACCAAAAAAAATTGTATCATTGAAGATGTCCTTCTACCACCTAGAAAAATATTCAGCTTCACCTGCAACTTATTAACTTTTTCACTGGCTTCTGGTGTGTTCATTTTTCATGGTTCAAAAGACCTGTCGCTCTGCCTGCAAGCTTGAAGCATTACCCCATTATCAATTAGGGATCAATATGTAATTTTACCTTCAAAAATACTTTTCAGAGATCTGTTTTTCCCATGGCTACTTCTGCGTGTGCTCTTAATTATAGTCATGACTAATTCTAACAAGTTGGACCATATTAATTCTGTATTGCTAGGAAATATCTTTCCCAGCTGATTTAGAAAATTGGGTATTTTTAATTGTAGCTGTTTAGGTGAATTGTTTAAAGAGCTGGCACACAGCTGCAGTTGTATGAAATTACACAGTCTCAGGTTTAAGCAGTTAGTACACATTACTGGAGACAGCTTGGAATAGCCAGGTAAAAAGCCTGCAAGCACTCTAATTTATCTTTAAAATACCAAATTTATATGATTCCTCTTCCAGTTCTAGTGAGTTTTTTACTTGAGCTTCTAGCAAAAGATGAAGAACTCATTTGAATCTGCCTGCTATTTGGCATGCCTGCAGCTGCAGCTCTGGACTGAAATTTAGAAATTTCTGGCCAGAAATTTAGATTTTAAAACTGCAAATGTCAAGGCTGGATCCAGGTCCTAAATACAGCAAAATCTATGCATTGTAATATTTGAAAGCCTAGATTACCTTTGGCTACTCCTTGGAGTCGTGCATTTAGACAAAAATTGTCCTGTGAATAACTGTATTTCTCATTATATTCGAGAGGGAGGCAAACAATATCTTTTCCTGCTCAGCAGGTTGAAATAAAACAATCCTTAGTTCTTTTTCAGTCAGGAAGAGGTAGCTGTGGCTGAGACATGTAATGCCATTTCACGGCTCTTCTTGATAGGCTGCTCCTTGTGAAAGGGCTGCAGGCCCTTTGCTTGTCTCTGGCAAGGACCTGCTTCCCTCCATGGGCGTAAGCCAAGGAGTGTCATCCCCTCTTTCCCATCACTGTGAAGCAGAATTATCTCAACCACACTGTCAGCCTGAGCTAACAGTCCTCCCAAGGGCAGCCACAGAGCCCTCACCAGCAGCTGCCGGTGAGAGACTGCTTCATCTCCTGAAAATAGGCTTTAACTGAATTTCTAGGCACCCTACAAGCCACAGCCACGAGCACCCCAATTAGCAGGAGCTGGCAAACATTTTACAATCCTGCAGTCTGAAATAACTGGGGGGGGAAATAGTTGTTACTTAGCTTTTTATCTGTGTATTTTTCTTTTATTTAGTTTACTCTGTTCATCTTCTGCTTATATTGTACAGTGGCATAACAAAACCAGTTTTTCTATCTTTAAACCCTTAAGGAAGAAAGTATGATGATATAATTGTTACAATAGATTTTTCAGGGTTCTTTTTTATGGGTGTGAGAAGAATTCTTTGTGACAGCAGATTTAGGGAAGAGGAAAGAGGCAGGAAAATGGATAAATGATGATGAGATTGATTGTTGTTACTGAACAGTAAAAAACTGGGCTTGGGGATGGGAGAGAGAAGCTGTGTTCTGGTCAAACCTCTAATATTGCTCCGTAAAGCAGAAAACCTAAATTAATCCTGTTTGGTTTTAGATTTGTGGCTTGTAAAGACTAAATGTACTATTTTATGGTTTTTTCCCTTTCCACATATGACAAGCTGAAGCTTAAGTATTCCCTCTTATGCCTTTAAATAATTCAGGCTTGTCTCTGAGGGGAATAGAGCAGATGTGCAGCTGGTCCCTCTGCTCGCCACAGAAATGTTCTCTGGGGCATTGTGAGACGACACGACTGCACAGGACTGCCATCCTGCCAAAAACTCGAGCTGTTTACCTGTGAGATGAGCACTGAGAGCAGGGGCTGCTGTGGCTCTGCTCCTGCACTGAGACCACGGGACACCACAGAGAGCACACCCAGGCAGGAGCTTTGTGTGCAGCTGTGATGCACAGAGACATCGTGGCCTCTGTGTGTGCCATCCAATCCCTCACCAGGGGACATTTAATATCTTTCACTGGCTACATCAATTGCACTCTGAGGTTTTTATGACATTTTCATGTCTGCCTTCTCTTCTGCCCTCTTTGCTCTGTGCCCCATTTTTCATGAGAGCAAATTCCTCCCCTCTCTCTCCTGATCTTTTAAAATAAAAGATCATTTTTATATAATTTGCTACTTATATTTTCTCTTCAGTACCTGAGGCAGCTGCTTTGCAGCTCCCCTGCTGTGAAAATCGCCCTTCACAGAGGAAGATCTTCCTGTCAGTGACTGACAAGAGGTGCCAGGAGCAGGCTACGAGACTTTTGAAACCTGTGAGTTGGCAAATCAGCAGGTAGCTGTGTGCAGTTCTGGATACGCCCCTAGCATTAGTTCCTAACTTGTATCAAAGAGTTTTTAGGATGATATGGCCCACAGGCAGAGATTCAGGTTAAAAGGAACACAGTGTCTGGCTGCATCCATCATCTAGGTTTTTTTGTTTTAAATATAATGACACCAGCGATTTGTTCTTGGAGAGTATTTTGACTTGTGTTTTGTTGTTGATTTTTTTGTTTCTTGTGGGGTTTTTCATTTTATAGGAACTGTGTTTATAACAGCCAAAACAAGGAGAAAATATTCTTAGTACTAAACAGCTTTTGTTTTTCTTCTCCAAAGAAATAAAGATGCCTTTCATATTTTCTGAGACTGACAGTGTTGAAGAGGCTAAAATACATGATAAACTGCAGGAAAGGAGGAAGAGACCTGCTGTAACTACCATTTTCTTTCGTGAAAAATATAGGATTTTTGGATGGGACTGGGAATGCCCTGGACAGTCCTCTCTCCTTTATGCGTAGTTGAAGGCAAAGGGTCTGTAGGGGTTTGGCAATTTGGTTCAGTTACTGAACCATCTTAAAGAGGTTTAAAATCAGTCTTAAGTGAAAGCACTTTGCAGAAGAAGGTGTAGCTTTCAGGCAAAACAACACTTGAATCAAATACAGAATAAATAGCCTGAGTAAAGGACACAGAATTTGGTCCACTCTGATCATTTGATCTGAGTGGCTTCAGGCTTTGCATGCTTCGTACTTGCAAACCAGCTGTGAAATGCAGGAAATACAAGTAGCTGTGGTCTGACATTTCCCCATCTGTTCCTAATACTTAATAATTTGCTCTCTTCTCTGAGCATATTAAGTTTATTTATAAATTTAAAAAATATGTTTTATTTTATATAATGAGCTTAAAGCTATAATGGCCTTTTTGCTCCAAAGTGCTCAAAGCACCCTCCTTTGCCAGATGGAGGGTATTAATTTTTCTGGAGGAATTTGTGCATAAGGTACAGATGGATGAGACACAGCATTAGCACACCAGGCTTTTGCCTTGCTCTTCTGTGTGTGTTTCTATTCTCTAGAGCTTCTGTGCAGTGAATGTTTTGAAAGGCCTAAATTCTTTTTTGCTTTGCTCTGAGGATGATGGAGAGTGAGAATTAAACCCTGGTTCTCACAGGTGAGATCAGTGTTTTATCAGCCATAAAAAAAACCCCTTCCTTTTGAAAAGCTTACTAAGAGTTATCCTCACCCTCAGTACGAATTTTGCTGTTGATCTGAAGAGCACTAAACATAGCTAAACCATATTTCAGCTAAGAACAGCTTTTAAGATACTCTATGAAAGTCTTGTTTTAGCATATGCAATTATAAATTGTGTTGCTAAGAAAAAGCATGCTGGATCTAAATGCCTGTGTACACAAAAAGTGACAGAGCACACTCTCCAGATTTGTGCTGATAGTTCCCAGTTTTAGCTAGTGCTGGGTCCATGCTGATTCTGTGAGTGGGAGGTGGTATTTCCAGACTGTATGCCCCAGAATGTTACACTAAATGCTGACCTAAATAACTCTCTGGCCTCTGTGCTCCATAGTGTTGGTTTCTACAGCAGAATGTCAAATAGTTTCATTCTGTAGCAATTATCATTTTGAGGATATTTCAAACTGAAATCTAAGTATCTGAAATCAGAATATACCACAAGCTGCCTCCTGCACCTACTGATTTTTATATATCAGTCGGGTGAAGTGAAAGAAAATGTTTGTTTGCACGAAGATTGAGTCTGTTTAGGCTTCTGTAAATTTTGTGACTATTACACAAAGACTATTCTAGTAAATCCATAGAAAACATTAAATAATTAAGAATTTAGGGATTTATCTTGCCATTGTTGTCAAAAGAAATTCCCATCCAGTAGCAGTTTCCAGGAATGGCATACATCAGTGTGAAGACTGTCATTGGTCTGTGTTTTTCACTGCAACATTACTGCTGTGACACTGTTGATGGCAGAATTCCAACCAAAGGCACCTGTTCTTCCAGTTGAGTGGCAAAGTAGGGTTGGAACCAGAAAAATAAAATCTTTTGTTATTTAACCAGTAGCAGAGTAACAAGGCAAGGAGCAGGGGTTGTGGTCTGGGCCTGGTGATTAAGGGTGGTGCTGGGAAAGCAGGGACTGAAACGTGTGCGGACACCACGGTGGGAAGCAGCTGAGCACACACCGTGAGCAGGGCAGCAGGAGAGGGCACTGGAGAGGGCACTCACCTCTGTGCTCAGCACTTCTGGGGGGCACAGTACTGCAGCATGCAGTTCTAGCATTGTACTGTAAAATTATGCTAAATATTGGTAAAATCTAGGCACTGAATAGCAAGGAAGACATATACAGGCTCAGTGGAGCTCTTGCCACAGGATCTGCAACTGATCCTGAGTCCTCACAGAACCTTTTTCCATGGGGGTTCCTGCATCTGTCCAGGCAGCTGTAAAACAAAGAAATACTCCCTGCTCTTCATTCTGGGGAGAGTTTTAAGGGACAAGGATTCCATCTTCCAGGTTTTGCATTGTTGGGTTTTATGGTAATGGAGTCTTATTCCTCATTTCCACGCAGTACTAGGAAAAACCATTTCTCCACTTCATTACCTTGGGTCTCTCAAGGATAAAAACAACCACAATTTAAGTGAAATTGAAGTGTTGGAGATAGTAAAAGCAGTGTGAGTCTTCCAATTTGAATAACGTTGTTAAAAAATAATTACTGCTGAGGTTGTGGTATCTCCCAGCTCTATCAGACACATCCCCAAACTGTACTGCTCTGTGGTCTGTTAAACCCTTAAGTGCATGTCTGTGTAAAGGAGCTTGGGACCATTAATTCACAGCTACAGTTCATTCAGATGAATTTTTCTGAGGTTTCCTGTTTAGGAAAGCCTAAATTTATTACAAGAGGTCTGGCTAACAGCCCTGAAATGGAACTGATCACAAGAATAAGCATTTCTATGACATTCCTGCTGCAAGCCCTCACCACCAACATTTTTCCTTGCCTCTGTATCCTGAAAATAACACAGGTAAAGCCCCAGTCTTTTACACATATTGAAAACCTTTTAAGTGAAAGGAATATCATAATAAATGAACAGGTATAAAAAGTTGCTTTGACTAAGATGTTTCCCAGTGACACAACAAAATTTAAACCAATTGTTGTCCCTGGAAAAACTCTAATACATGTCGCTGCAGAAATTCTTCAGCGTGTTTCGCTAGGTTTAATATCATTTCAGGAATAGCTTTTTGGAATAGTTTTCACAGAAACCACTGAAGGAAGGAGACATTACCTGAATGAATAATAAGCAAAATATGCTGAGCAGATGGTACAATCATCTAGGATCTGATTTCTACAGGATTTGAAATGTGATCATTCAGCTGCCTTTGTGTTTCTGCATGAGGATAACAAAAGCATCTTTAGAAAGCTGCCAGCTTTCCCTATAAATTTTAAGCATTTTCTAGGCAAGCCTTTGAGATTTTTTTGTTTTCCTTTGCCGAAGGAAAGTTGGTGGTGTTCTTAGAGCTGTCTAAAATATTTTGATGTGGAGCTGCAGTACAATTTTGATTTTTAAAATTTCATTTTCAAGTAGAAAATTCTTGCAGTTTGTAGGATATTGGGAAATTTCTAGTCAGATTTTTTTTTGGAAGAAGAGTAACATGAGAAGAGTAATGATTTTCTTGCTGAAAATGAATCGAGATTGAAGCCCAGTTTTTGATTCACAGTGCAACTTTAAGAAAGCCATTCTGTATTTCTGCCTATAATGTGTATCTTATGTTACTCTTCTTTATTTTTTTTTATTTTTTTCACTTGGGTATTTTTATTATTTCAATAACTGACACCCTCTTTTTTCCCCCCATGCACTTTACTTGCTAAATTTTATCTCCATGTCAGTATTTTATTTTTCTTTTAAATCCCTTTCTTCTCTCATAATTTTAAACCTTGCTAGATTTATTTGACAACCTTCCTTTATTTTTTCCCCTTGTCTTCCTGCTTTATCCTCTTCCTTTCTTTCATTTCTTTTATATTTTTTTTTTTGCATAAGTTCCTTTTTTAAAAAATTCTGCACTTTTTGGTACACTTTTATTTCCCAGTGGAAGAGAAATAGTGAAGAGACTGCTGCTGTCTAAGTTACACAGGTGTTTTGGGTGTGCATGGCAGGGTTTTGGTAGTGGGGGGAGCTCCAGAGGTGGCATCTGGAAGAAGCTGCCAGAAGCTTCCCCCACTTCCAGTGAAGGCAACGCCAGCTGGACCCAAGAGAGATCCACCACTGGCAAAGGCTGTAGGGAATGAGGGAGAGAATTCAGGAGCAAAGTTAAGCCTGGGAAGAAGAGAAGGTGGGGGGAAGGTGTTTTAATATTTAGTCTTTATTTTTCACTATTGACCCACAAGCCTTTTGTTATATTTCCTCTCTCCTGTCCAGCTGAGGGTGGGAAGGGATAAACCACTTCTGGTGGGCACCAGCTCCCTCGGGGAAGAGGGTGCTGAGGGATGGGAACTGGAGGATCAAACTGCAGGCTGCAGTTTAGCCTGTGCCAAACTAAGCAGCTATCTCAGCTAGCAGATACTGAGTGTTTGCTTCTTTCTGTTTGTACCAACGATTTAATTTAATTGTGCATTTCAGAGTCCTGCAGCCTGTAGCTAGCAGAACTGGACAGAGGCACAGGGGCTGGAATTCAGGGGCAAACCAACCTGTGGACAGCAAAAAGGACTTGGCTGGCTGAGTGCTGGACAGGGTTAATGTGCGTAGCTGGATGTCTCAATAACCCCCTTTCCTCCTTCTCTGAAGGACACTCATATTGCCATTTCCTTTCCTAAAATGCAGATTTTCTTTTCTCCCTAATGCAGATTTGACAATGAGTTTTGCTGTATAGGTGTGGAAATTTCCCATACATTTTCATCAAACAGTATCTCTTGAAATTCTCTGGAAAGTTTTGACAAATAGACAGTTTTTCACCTGGTATTTAGCTCTTTCTGAGGTGGCCCTAAAACAGAACCTCTATTGGTCCCACAGTCATAAAGATTGAAGAGCAGGCGCTTTTTTCAACAGTCTAGAGCTTCCAGGTCAGTGTTTTGAGGCTACAAACCTTAAAGTCATCACTGACTCCTGCACAGGCAGAGACCTGCGGAATCTCTCAGAAATTGCTGTGTTTTGGAGCAGGACTGGATGTTACAATCACCATGTGTTGCTGAAATTCTTTGTGAGTTTCAATCTCTACCAGCAAGTTGCTGCTAAACACCCTTTTCAATACTTAACTTTGAGATTTGTAAAAATAAGCCAAAAATGTGTCCTGTTTTTTCAGTCAAACGAATGAAATGGATATGTGACAAAAGCCATAAAAGAGCTTTTGTTTTGAGTACAAGAAGCACTGTTTCTCTGCAGGTGTTTGCATGAGGGAAAGCTGCAAGGGTAGCATTTGTCAGCTTAAATAATAAGCACAGAACTGTGTATCTTCCCCTACCAATGATTCTTCCAGCAAATATGATCACGAAGGAAATTGAATTCAAACATCAGCTTATTCCCATGCTAATTAATGAACTCACTGGCTCTCTCACATGATAACAGTAATCCAAACAGAACCAAAAGTAAGTTCTGCTGGGTTTTGGTGGTCAACACTGTAATTACACTATTTTAGAAGAGTGCAGCCCTAAGAGTAGGTGTGATTGTGGCTTTGGAGGTTTGGCCCAGACCCAGGGCTGGTGTTAATTGGTGTTCAGCCCAGCCAAGCTAACAGTGATAGAAGCTGCCTCAGGGTGTCTATCTGCTTATGTAGCTCCACTCTCCCCTAGGCTACTTCCCTGATTTAATCCCTCCCCTATCCGTCTTAGAAATGCATTTCTTTTCCTCATTTAAGATTCCGTAGACCCTTCATATTTAGTATTAGTATAAAGAGGAAACAGAGCCCCAGGAGAAAGATCAGAGTTTCTGTTCTGTTGAGGCATCAGAGTCATTCTCCCCTTAATGAAGAGAAACAGCAGGATGGATAAAAATCAATGACTTAAAAATAAATTGGGCTTTTAATTTAAGTTTAAAAAAGTCTTTCTAAAGTAAAACTTTAAAATTAAGTTTTAAACCCACATTGAGCCCAATTTATTCTGATGTATTAAAACTTTCAAAGTTAAAAAAAAAACAAACCCAAAATGTGTTGCTGGCAAGGTGCTCACATCATTACCAGTGAAGAGCACACAGTTCTGCTACATTCCATTCACTCGATATCATCCAGTGATTAAAGTGGACACGTAGAACACTGAGATATGTTTTCATTGTGTAATTTTCAGTTACCTTCCTAAAAAAGATAATGATATTAAAATTTTGTCTCAAAATTAAATATATCATTTTGCTGCGTCTGTCACGAAGTCTCTGAAAAAACAGGATACTTATTTACCATGTGACCATTGGAAACAGCCATTGCAAATCAAGCCTTCCTTTGTTGATTAAAACAATTAATTTGAAAAGGAAGTTGTCATTTGATAATTTTTCATTTTCCCCTTGGACTAATTTGTATTTATAAATATTGAATTATAATTCATATTTTTGTACATTATCACACTCTATAGTTGCTTTAATAGAAGTGTATGGTTAGAAAGCCTTGTCTGCAGACAAAATGAAATGGCTATACTTAATCATAAATCAGTATACTTTAAAAATGACCAGCCTGAGATAACCAGTCTCATTTTAGGAATAAACAGCAGTACTGATGCAAAACAAGACAAAACCAGATCCATTTTCTTGCTGGCTTAAAGGTTGCGATTCTCTATCCCACTGTTCTGTCCTCAGCCATCATATAACTCATTAAAACATCCCCAGGTCCAGGTCATCAGGGTTTAATGTACAACCAACCAATAACATGTTACAGGACAGGTTTTTACTGGAAAAATGGCAGTGCCACCACCCTTTGACATGTCTTTGTCACTCTTGAAAAAGAGGAGCCCATTCTCTAGACATCAGCCATGGAGGAGGATGGCATATGGGCAGAGCCTGCTGTTTGATGTGCACACAGCCTTGATTTCTCCTTCATTCCGAGAAGTGAGGCTACCTGTCCTTCCTTAGCCAGATACCTGCCTGCGTGCATTTCACCATTATCTAGGCTAGAGAGAACATACAGCAGCACCCATGGGTGAGATATGGGTCAGCAAACCTGCAGGAAACATGAATGGGAGGAAGAATTTGCTCAGAAGGCTGAGCAGCTCTTCACAGCACAAATTAAAATCTTGCCACTTGTTTGGGACTGGTCTGGATGCATGCACACGTTATTTGATCCATTGAGTTTGAGTTGTTCTCAGTGTCACTAAGTGGGAACATGTCCGCGGTTGTAGAACCTGAAAGTGTGCTCAACCTGCCTTCAGCCCTCACTGA
Source organism: Lanius collurio (assembly GCA_020086605.1). Taxonomy (NCBI): domain Eukaryota; kingdom Metazoa; phylum Chordata; class Aves; order Passeriformes; family Laniidae; genus Lanius; species Lanius collurio. The sequence continues at coordinate 5,255,058 of JACBWW010000022.1, forward strand.
CAGCCTTTGCACTAGCAGGTAAAATTCACTTTGGAACTGAAAAGAACCTGGCAGATCCTGAAAAAGTAACGTGACCTGTCACTGAGCGCTGCAGGGCAGCGGCCTGTTCTGGATTTGGATTCTGATTTTTAACCCTGCTTGTGTCATGGGCTGGGAGGGAGGCTGTTGTGTGACTTTTCCAACATGAGCAATGTGTGTGTGCGTGAAAGAACTGCAGTTCCACATTTGCATATGCAGTTGTTTCAGGATTTACCCCAATATGGGCTATTGATGAGAGTAACATTTCTGCTTACACACCAATAGCCTTGTTTCTTTTGTAAAAGCTTTTCCCCCCCTCCTCCCCCGCTCCCATCCCCCTGTTGTCTTTGTGCCTAGTATTTTTCCACACTTTATTTCCTAAAAGACTAGCAGGTTTGACGATGCATTGTGATTTCTTTTCTACAGGGCTTTATGAAGGAAGCTGGAGGCAGTTCTCATTAGTCTCACTGACATCTTTTATCACTTATCAGAGGAACAAGCAAACGGAGAGCAATTCCTTTGATCATGGCAAAAGTAGAAAGAGTATTAAAAACCCTATGAAGATTCACTAAGTAGAAAGTGGAAAAGACAGTCTGTGGCATGTTTCAAAGTAGTAACATGATTTAAAGTTGCCAGATTTGCTTGTATATGTTAAAGAATTGTTAATGATGTTACAATTTACATGCATCCTTGGGTCTTTTGGGTTTTTTTGTTTAGGTTTGTTGGGTTTTTTTAACAGGAAAAAGAGTTCTTAGGTAGAATGGATGGATTAGATCAATTGAAAAATATCTCTAAAAGGTGAGCTGTGTCAGAGAGGAATTTTGTGATTTAATGAAAATTCTTGAAAATAAAAATAAGGTTGTAACAGTAGCACAATGGATTGAAAAAGAAACTTGCTCTCATGGGAGAATGTTAAGAAATCTTAAGAATTCCTTTTCTTTAGGAGGCATTCTGTGGTGAATCAATGTATGTTTGTGAAGACTGCATATAGGAACTGCAATGCTTGCAATTATCCGTGTATACCTGACTGCCTAGCTCTGACCTCAGAGTGCTGCTGCTTCTTCATTCTATGGTGAAAGTAAGACTTTTTTCAGTAGTTTTGAGTATTGATTCACCCACCATGATATCCTTGTCTTGTGCCTCACAGCATTCCCAACAGGCACAGACAAACAAGTGAATCTACCCTCCTACCACAGCTAATGAGCATTAGGTACTCCAGGTCTATGGGTGTTTTTCTGTATGGCTGCTGCTCAGTTTTCCACTGATTAAAAATCCATTCTCAATTTCTATGTGATGATCATCTCATATATCAAAGCATCAGATTCAAATTGCCCTTGGAGGTCCATGTCCCAACCTGTGACCATACAGAGATCACAACTATTTAGGCATTTTTTTTCAGCATGGACTCCGTGCCAGCCTTGCCCCTGCAGCATTTTTTACTACCATAGCTAATTTTTGACTATGTTGAATTTGATTTGGATACAATGCAATGCAATGTACTTCTGCAGCACCTTTTATGCAAGAATCCCAGAGCACTTTCTGATCAAGCTAAAATTAGCTCCGAACTACATACAAATTCCAAAAAGCTTTGTTTTAAAAACCCCACCAAAACAACTAAAAAACCCTCACCAACTGGTAAAGGGAATGTAGAAATTTATGCACTCAGTTCAAAGTTAAAACAGGCAGACGGGCAAATTCTCTTCTATGAGAAGAGTAAGAGGATGAGGTAATTCAGTGTATTGCTTTCTAGCAAGCTTGGGTGTGATTACCCAAGCAGTGCACTGCACTAACTCTGCTAGCCAGAATGAATTGCATGAGTGCTGTGAATGACCTGGAGGTGGCAGGTGAAGCAATACACGGGTGGGTTATCAGATCTCCCTTTATGTACACATTGTTCTAACGTTTGCTGCTTCTGATAAGAAATGGGAAAGCCACACAGTTCTTTGAGGTACTTGGCCTCAGTCATCCATAAGGGAGACAGTGGGAGAAATAAACAAATAGCTTTGAGGGACATGACTCATGGATCCAAAATGATACAAATGTTTTTGCAGAGCAAGGCGCTCAGAGATAACGGAAACTTCAATTGGTTTCTCAGGATTGAAAAAAGAAGATTGTTGCCAGAAGCTGTCAGGAGGGACAGGGTGACATGCTGAGGAAGGAGGATGAGAGCTAATTTTTTTTTTTTTCCCTAGACCTGGAGATCTTAATGAAAATCAGACTAGCATATGACTTCTTTCATTGTTGCAAGGCTTCCTGTGATCCTTTTCTTTTAAATATGTAGAATGTTTCTTTAAGCCAGTAATTTGATCATCACCATTGTGTGTTCGTGGAAGAGAACTTGTAGGTTGTGAAGATACATCAAAATAGAGGAGAGATGGTGCCTGAAATAGATGCTGGTGGTCTAGACTAATACAAAGGGAACTGGAGGTTCAGTGCTCTTGCTAATAGTGGTCCTGCATGTTTGGTAACAGCTCTGTTTGTCCTGAAGGTCAGACTGGTGGAATTCCCCCTCCGTGGCTTGTCCCTGACGCCTTCTGAGCAGTGAGACAAAGGGTATCAGTTGCAACCTCAGATCATGGCAACTGTGAGAGCCGTGCAGATGCTTCAGGGGTACCTTCAACAGGCAGGAAAACCTTAAGTGGCAGTGAAAAAATTGGAAGAGAAATTGTAAAGCTGCACTGTTAGGAAAGACAGCATTTGAAGTAGGGTATGTGTTACAAAGAAGAATGAAAAAATATGTAGAAGTCAGATTTTTAAATGCAGCTCTACAGGGAGACACAAGCTCTTGTAACCATAGCTAGTAGATTAAGCAAGTTGCATCTTCTGCAGAGATGTGCCTTCTAACACTTGATAGTCCAGACTGTAGCTGGGCATTTGCTACAGGATGCAGCTGAGCTGCACTGCAGGATGGGCAGGGAGCATGGATGTCTGAAAAAAGCTCAGAGGCTGAGCTTTTTAGGTTTCTAAGGCTGTGTGTGCTGTTGTGGAACTAAGAAGTTTACCAAAACAAGAAGAAAAATTGTGGAGAGGGAATGCATTCAGACTACAGTATTCAGTGAACAAACCTGGGAGTAGTTAACTGGGAAGTTAAGGGCCACTGTGGAGCTTGTCCTGCTGCAGCCAGTCCTGTCTTCATGCTGTAGTGAATCAGTTGTCAAATGTGGCAATGATGAGGTGAGAGATGGTCAGTGTTCTAGATTTAGAGACTTTTCCATAGGTAGTAAATCTATTTTGCTTCAAACATAATTGCAGTGTCTGAGGCAAAGATATTGGGACAGGAAGAGGGAGCAGAGAGGTCTCTGGAGCCACAAAGTGATGTTGTGAAACAGATGCAAGATAGCAGCTATAAATACATCCAGAGGAATGACTCAACCTCTGGAGTGACACATAATCCACCCAGCTCTACCACATGGTTCTCTGACAGTGGTTAGCTGTGTGAGTGTGCATTGGCACAACTTTCCACTTGATGCCTTTTGCCGTGTTTACTGCTCCCTCATCCTCTCTCGTGTGAGCACCTATAGTCAAAGTAGGGAAAACATGCTGAAATGAGACAAAGAATATCCTTCTGCCTTCATGCTCTGCCTCTTACCTTAAGTTTTGGAGGGTTTTGGGGTGGCAGCAGCAAACAAAGGTTGTTTCAGAGTGCTCTACCTCCCAAAAGGAAAATGAATTCCTTTCCTATACAGGAGATTTATATGGCAAATTAGGTCAGTTATCATTAAGCTACTGCACAGCAGGACAAATCATAATTTTAAATACATTTCAAATCTAAGTATGTGTAAAATACATTCTGATGCAGTACAAATCAAGCCTCTTACAGTTGCTATGTGGACCAGTCAGATGAACATGCAGCATAATAATCAAGGAATAAGTTAGTTGTGCTTACTGCTGCTTGTGATAATTTATACTGTTGTTTATATTTACTTATAACCAAGTTTCCTCACTGTTATCTTCTTAGGATAAGAAAACTATAAATACATAAACCAAAACCAATTTTCCCTGTCAGTCTCTCTGGGGCACTGTTTTTACCATAAAGGAGATGAAATGAATGAAAACTTATACCCCTATGCAACTGACCAACCTTTTGTTTCTTTTCCTAGATTTTTTTTCTCTTCTTGTTTCACAAATAGCAAACCTTTTTTCTTGGCTACACCTTTTTGAGTCTCTTTTTTTTGATCATCACAATTTAGTCTCATAGCAGACTTTATAATCTCATGGGCACCAGAGCCCTCTGCCAAGGTTTATGCAGATTTAAAGCCTGGATTAATCTCACCCAGTATTTATAAAATGTTCTGAACATATGAAGCACTATAAAAGCACCGTATATTATTAGTGAGTCCATGAAAATGCTCCCTGAGAACTCAGCACACAGTTAAAGTGCTGTTTCTGGAGGTGAAGTGCAGTAACAGAAACAACCAAATCCATGCCTTTTCTTCTGAGATTGTGTGTCTCTTTCTTTTCTTTCTTCCTCTCTTTCATCTTTTTCTTTCTTTTCCTTCCATGATTTCTGGAAGAAACTGAATAGCAAGGAGGCAGACACCCCTTCAAAGATTTCACCTCCTGAGACTATTTTTTCAAAGACTTTGGCAAAGTCTTCCTGCTTTTTACTGCCTCTGGTCTGCCCAGTTCCCTCATGCTGTTTCTAACAGCTAGCAGATTCTGCAGAAACCTTTTGGAAAAAAACTATCTTTATGCAGGGGGTGGCTGCTTTCAAACTCTGATCTGCCACTGGCACTCCATGTGGGGAGAAGCCAGTCTCCAAATCCAGGCCATCCCAGCAACTTGACAAAAATCAGGAGCACAACTGAAGGAACTGCAAGCCTCTTCTGGATCTGCTGTGCTTCTCAGGGGCTGCTTCCAAAAACATTTCTGCATTTTGCTGCTTAAAGCACAGAGAAAGGACATGACTGGGAAGTGCAGTCCAGGTTTAGTCACCCCATCTTCCCCTTCAATGTTACTGACCAGAGGACAAAGCTCAAAACCAAAACATGCCCATGGATACTGTTTGCAGTGTATTTATGCCTCTACATAAATTAACAGATGTATTTCATAGTAGTTGGACTCAGAATCAGGTCTCATTTTCATACTTATGAGTGCAGCTTTTTAAAATGGAGTCATTGAACTTTCCCCAGCACTATTCAGAAGGCATTATGGGCCCATTTATTTTTACTTCCCTCCCCCCATTATTTGATAGTTCTTTTAAGAGTTGTAAGTTTTACTTGGTTCCTTTTGATCAGAAGGAAAAGGTACTGTAGGAACTGAGACGCTGCAGTGACTCTGGCTTTGAACTCACCAGGTCTAAAAGCCTGCAAGAACATTTTCTCTTTCAGCTTTCCAGCTGGCTCCTAGAGCTGCCTGATAAAGGGCTGTGGTAAATTGTCCTGAAGGACAGCTGGAAAGCAAGGAGCTACAGTCTGAACCCACAATGGAGTTGAGAGATATATATTTAGTTTAATCATATTAAAATTTAAATGTTTGACTTTAGAGTAGATTTTTTTTAAAAAAAATAAAATTCAAGTCATTAAAAAAAGTTTTCTGCTCCATTCCCTTGAGCTGGTGGGGTCCTGAGCTCCTGAAAATGCTGCGGCTCCATCTAGTGGCACTGCAGCCCCTGCCAGGGCATGCGAAGCCTTCAGAACCACTGCTAACCCGGAAAAATACTGGGATTTAAATCCGTATTTTCAGTAAAATTCCTTAAGATTTCCTTTCGGTTATCACAAAGTCTTGCACTGTCTGGAATGAAAAATATTTAAATTGCACTAGTTTGGAGAGATTAGTATATTAAAGGTCATCCAGTGTATTCCTCTGCAGCATTTTTCTGAGTAATCACAGACATAAAAATGTAGTCCTATCTCTAATAAAGAATCTTGTATGTTTAAAACTATGACATTCTCTCTCTCCATTTCCATATATGTATATAAAACCATGTGATACTTGTAAAAGTATCCGAATTCCTTAAACACTTGGCAAACATTTATTAAGCATCAAAACATTCAAATTTGTTTGCTCTTTCCCCTCATCAACCATCTGTCCATCCACACATCTGCTGAGTATAGAGGCTGTGTGCTGCCTGTTTACACAGACAGTAGAATTTACTCTGCTCTCTACTACATTATAACTTATTTCATTGTAGCTACTCTCAGCTCTTACTGGTCTGACAGGAAAATTTGTGTCTTGTGCATCTATAGAGCATATATATATATATATATACTCACAAAGTGTGATGAACATATGTTGTAATGTGATCTTAATGCAAACAGATTGGTTCTTTGGGGTTCTCACCTCATCCAGCTGGGAATTGACATTCAGTATTTTACACCATTACAACTGTGTTTAGTTTTTCAACACATCTTGCTCCTGCCTTTGATCTAATAAAAAAATAAACATTCTTGATTTGATTTGCTCAGCTGCTGTCTGAGCCATGAAACCTAGATTTCATCTTGTGTCCTGAACTCGACTCCCATGCTGATTGTACAAATCTGTTGAATTCAGTAAATGTATTTAGCCTTATTAAGATTCAGGAAAGCAAATATTATCCTCCAGTGATGCAGCAGATAACAGGAGTTAATAACAAGTATGTGATAAAGATCACAGGATTCCCTGTAAACAAGATGCTGCATTGCACAGAGAGCATCTTGTCTGCATATGTTTCATAAGTAACTAGGCATCCTCATGGGCTTCTTTAGTTATTTTAGAAAGTTGTGTAAACAGTATTATCTACTTAATGCCCCAAATGATATCATAATTGATATGGAAATGGGGCAAAGCTCAGTAGATCTCAATGCAACTCTCCATGGACTCTTGGAGATGATCTGCCCAGATTTTATTTAAATTTTCATCTCACTTGTATACAGCCTGTGCTTTGTTAGACATGCTTGGCAGATTTTGGTTGGACAGCATTTTTTTTAACCTTTTTTCTGGGGAAAAAGTTAGATGTGAATTTATACTTGGATTGTTATCTGTTGTAGGTATAGTTCAGAGATGTCAACAACAATTGGAAAAGTAAGATCATACTGCAAAGCTCTGATGTATTGTGTGCTGAGAAAAGTGGATAATAACAGATTGCTGACATACATGGTACTCTGTAGTGCTTGTGTGATTGTTCTTGTTCAGACTACAAGAGCACTGGAAAGAAATTCTGAAGTTCTAAGAAATTCTTAAAACTGGAAAAAAATATATTTGAAAATATTTTTCTGTTCCTTCTTGTGGAAAATGATACTGAAGGAAGGTTTTTATATATTCTAAAAATCTTAGGCAAGACTTTTGCTTTTTTGTTTTTGTAAAGTAGTGGTTAAAATATTTGTGCTATTCAACCACTTACTAGTTCTTAATATGTAATAATTAGTTAGACTTGTGTAAATGTCTTCTCTTGCATAGACATCTGAGGCAGCTTTCTCAGGTGTATGACACCAGGCACAAGTAAAGCTGTGTTGCAGTTGTTCATGCAAAATGTACATAAGAACACACAACAGTGACACGTTTGTTTGTGCAAAGCGGGGATGCCAGTTGTGATTCAGTATTCCTCCAGGCAGTCAGAGTGGTCTACACACCACTGTACTAGACTCTGGGGAAAAATCACTTCTCTTACTTGTACCATAATTCCCCCAGGTGTAAAATGGGGAAAATGATACGTTGGAGTATACTGCTAAAATAGAAGTAAAATATACATTTATAGAACAGGATAAATATTGGTATTCAAAAAAAAATCTGAGATTTGATTAGACTTGGTCGAATCAAGTGTGTTTATGACACTGCCAAGAGCAGAGCTTGGGTCTCTAGACCTTCAGCTGGAGACCAACTGCAGCCACTTTCCAGGTGTGGAGAATGGCAGATGAAGGTTAATAATGAAAACAGGACAAATACCAGCAACTGCTCATTTTAATTTATTTCATCAAACTGAAGAAATATTTTGCAAAAAATTGGGGAGACTCTAAAAGGATGAAATGGATTTGTTTATAAAACTGGCTTTTTTCACTCAAATATTGTACAACAGCAAAGAGTGGAAGTAAAATGGCTGTGGGGAAGCAGGAACTACCTACTTAGTTAATTTATGTTGTGCTCTTGCATATGTGGCAGTGCCAGAGTTTCCCTCTTCCAAAATAATTCCACTGCTGCAGTCCTGTTTTCTTTTTGCTGGCCTGGCACCTGGAGGAATGGGATGTGTGCTCTGGGGACAGCACATGAATCCCCTGGAGACTGCACAAGGATTTCAGCCGTTGTTTCCCCAGTAGCTTCTCAACGGGAGGTAAGGGACAGCAACAGATGAGCAAGACAGGTAGATGTGGATGAAAATAGGAGCTATTTAACTTTTGAACCATTCTCAAAATATTATTCAGAGGAAAACTAAGATGAAGTGGCAGGTGCAGAGCATCCATTCCACTGTATATGTCTTATGAAAAAGGCAGGACAATAGTAAGAGCCCATACCACTACTCTGTTGCTGCAAAGGTAATGAGGAAGATGTTAATCTTGTCTGACTGCCTGCAGGAAATCTGTCTCACCTGGCTACACATTTATGACTGTGGAAGATAAAGACATGTGCAGGCTGTCCTTACCCATGGAAGACAGTTGAGTCAGTATGGGAGCAGGAATGCCATCACATTTTGGTTTAACAACATGTAATTTCTGAATACCCACTTTGCTGTAAAAATCAAGTAAAAAAGAATATGCAGAAGATGACTCCTGAAATGTGTGTAAAAGGAAGCAGAATTCTTTTGGCAGGTCCAACCACTCTCTGAGAGTTTACAGCTAAAAAATCAGAAGTGGCTGCTTGTCTCTGGGGCTGATGAGCCAGCATGGTGCCACTGCAGCACAATGCAATATAGAGGTACTTTTGCAACTTCTCTAGTTTATAAGGGAAGTAACACCTGATTCTAAAATAAGACTGCACTGGTAAAGAAACTGCAATCCACCATAAGCACACAGATTTGGCAACTCAATACCTCTAAATCATCTTCTGGTTCAAGATACCCTTGAGAAATGAGACAGGCTTGCATACATCAAAATTGCCTCTATCCTCATGCACATTTCCAAGTTAAATGCTGGAGTCAACTTATTTGGTCAAGCTTCACAGCTGTTCTGTTCTATGAGTACTGAAAACCTGAATGAGGAAACTTAATGGGGAAGTACTGTGTGAGGAAATTGGGGCACAGAGATTAAGTTACTCATGATAAATTCAGACCAAGTCTGTGGCAGAGCTCTAGGTGAAATCCAGGCTCTGTGGTTCCCCTTTTTTTCCATAATCATCCTGGCTTTCCCTTTCCAAGGATTTTCAACTTAATCTCTGAGGAGATTAATAAATCCAAAGGTCTCTGTATTTGAGGAAGGAAATACATAGATGATTTGCTTGGGGGAGGTTGAATTGCTAGGGAGGTTTTACTTCTGTTGTATTCTAATAGTAATGGAGTCACAGCTCCTTTTATAATTATTAGGGTTGACCCTTTGAAGTGGCTTGACTGGAAGTCTCAATGCAGCACAATGTGACCTATTCTAGGACCATTTTACAGGCAAATTCTGCTAGTACATTGTAGGGAAAAACATTCTCAGAAGAGATTTGGCTTACACCAACAAAACTGTGGGGTTTTTTGCACTGTTTATTTTAGTGAATTTTGAATTATGTAAATTTTTCCCTTAGCCCAGTTGCACCTCAAAACATGCCAGCAGAAATTGGTGAGCTTTAGATCAGTTAGTCCTTCAGAGATGGGAATTTATAACATTAGCACAAATAAAGGCTAAGTAAGATCTTACTGACGTGCTGCTTTCCTGGTAATTGTCTTTGCCAGACACAAGTACTTATGGACCCTCTAATCTTGTGGTCAGCTGCAGGGGAGGGTCTGTGGGTGCAGGCAGATACTCATGTGCCACCCCATAGAAACTGAGGAGAATCCAAGACACCTGGGATGCTGCACAAAAGGAAGGGAGGGGGCAAAAGGGAAGAAATAATTTTTCCTATTCTTTTGGTTTTTCATCCCAATCTGTTGAGGAGTTAGGGCAGTGTGAAGGCCATGCTTCCTTTCTACCTGAACTTTAAACTGCCTGGGTATGATGCAGACTCCAGAAAAGCTTTTTTCTTCACTGCTTTGTTACTGATTCATGCATCCTCTAAGAATGTGTTACCTTTGATCCGTTTTAACTGTCCTGCAATATGCTATGTTATGGGAAGATTAGTCCTTAAGTCTCTTAATTAATTACTCTTAATTCTATTACTTAATTCTGGTATAACTAGAAAAAATAGCAATTGTCAAATAACAAATAATCCATGTATTTTGTTTTAATGCCTAGCTGTTAATAGCTACTTAAAATATTAACTTTCCGTCCTAGACAGTCCTATTATTCTGGGTTTTTTTCAAGATATCCTTCTTGTAACAATGTACAACAAAGTTTTTCAGCTTCAGCGCACTTCCAATTAGCTGGATTTTTCATGTCTCTGGGAGGTAAATTAATACAGTTATTCCTAATTTATAGACAATGTCATTGTGGTGCAGGTAGTATCTGTAACAGGCATACAGGCCTGAAAGTACTGTGGACTATGTTCAGCAGAGAATAATAAGCCATGCTAGATAATGACATGCTAATTACAATATTTATGAGAATTAATTTACCAGATTGTTATAACAGTGCATGGGAGAGACCTTAGAGTTGAGGGAAATTACAGAGGCAGGCAAACAAACAAGAATGTGCCTTCAATGCAGAGTCATAAAGCTGTGTTAGTCACAAAAGGGAAATTAAGTGTATTCCCTCATCTCTGATGGCACGATCATCACTTGCATTTTTTCCTTCTACCAAAGTCAATTGTAAACCTTCCCCCCAGGTCCTCCTGCCCACAGCAGCTGAATTCAGTGGGAATAGCACCAACCCATCATCCTCAGAAATGGCAAGGTGCCCTTTGACTGAGCCCCAGCTGCAGTAGTAAAAAACTACATTCAGCATCTGAAGATGCCCCCTTTAGATTGAGTCTACTGTGATCTTTTTCTTTTTGAAAGGAAGTGGTTTCCACATGAACAAGTAATGCCTCTGATTCTGCAGATTCTTAAGTGCTTTATTAATTGTGTTTTTTTTAATTCTGACTTTTCACACAAAATAAGCTATGTTCAAAATAACCAAACCATAAATGATTGTTGCAATTTTTCTTCAAAAAACCTTAAGGTGCTCCACAGGTACTCCTGCTATCTGTAGGGTAGATGTAATATATTCCAACATAGATGTTAATGTCCCTTTTGAACACAGAAGACATTTAACTTTTTTCCTATTAATACAATGTTCTGTAAGCCAAACAGGTAATCTCTAGTTCTCACTCTTTCAAGCATTTGCTCTTTCATTACGTTTTTCCTATGTTCATTGTACATACTCCCGAACAGCAAGTTCTTTCAGGGTAAAAACCCGTATGGGATCCTTCTTTGTCTTCCATTCTTCCAGTTTTTCTTGCAAAGACAGGAAATCCTTACCAAGTTCATATGCCAGAGTGATCATTGTTTCTAACAGTGGAATATAATACCTGTGGCTGGTATGCACACAAAGGCGTGACAGAGCTTTTTCTCCATATTCAAAGGCACTTGCTGGGTTGTCCAGGTCCTTGTGGCACACCACAATGGCACAGAGAGTAGGGACAACTGAGACAGGGTTCCCTCTTGTCAGCCTTTCCTGCAGCCCAATGACTTCTAAAAGGATTTCCAAAGCTTTGGTGTACTGGCCACCCCGCAGGCAACTGTATGCTTCCTGAAGCTCTGGCCTTGTTAAGAAGTCAATAAATTTTTTTGATCTTCTTATGTATTTCATAGAATATAGGAGTCTCAGGTAGTCCTTGAAGGCTAATTTTCTTTCATTGATTATTTCTTCTGTGAAGTTCCCTGTTAGAGTTTTTTTGGGAAAGGTCACATCTTCCATTTCTTCGCTAAATTCCTCCAGCAGATTTCTGTGCAGTTTCTCAAAGTCTGAATAACGCCGTTCAATTACAGACTTGTTGCTGTCAAAACTCCCTGTTTGCAAAATGATGATTTTATACATCTAAACACAATCAAAGAGAAAAAAACAAGCATGAGAAGGGGCTATGAAAAGACCTTGTGCTTGTTCGGTCCTCCAGCTGAAATACTCCTGCACCAATTTTCTGTGTGTAATCTTGTGCACTCCTGTAGCAGTGCTGTTAAATCAGTTACTGCCTGGGATTAGGAGCATCCTCAGTGTAGACCTGAAAGATTGCAGCCACCAAACTAAAAATTCCCACCTCCTGCCATTCTGTACCTCTGTCACCAGACTTAGGCTTAGCACATAAATAAGGTGTACATAAACAGTGCACTAACAGACCCCATCCTGCAAGGTGCTGGGAAAGCAAACAAGCACCAGACTGAAGCACATAAAAACACTTACAAAGCATGTCTGTAGCTGTACTTTGTTTATAACAGCCATGGCTGCTTCAATCAATCATCTTCAGTGAACTGAATGGATTTTCCAGATTTAATAATGAATGTAATCTATTTTACATTGGTCATAATATTCAGAAATGTTCTTTGTATAAGACACTCCTAGGGATTTGGGGGTGTTAGGAATGCTGTGAAAGAAGAGGGAGTATTTGGCAATATACCTGGTGTGTGCAAAAATAAGGTGGAGCAACTCCAAATCCTTTCCTCCCCTGTAAATCACTCTCCTGTATTCAAACTTACTTCACATTTAAATAAAACAGAAAAAGTGAGATTTCTACAAGGGTTTGTTTTCCAAACCCCTTCACTGGCAGCTACCAGCTGTGCTGCCCCACATTAACAGTACTCAAGAGCTCTTCACTAGCCTCAAAAAGACTGCAAAAGATGTGATATTAGGCAAATAGCTGCAAACCCAAATTCTGTGCTGTGTTGTACAAATAATCTCTTCTGGTTCTGATCCAAGCACAGTGACACTGAGGAAAGTCCCTAATGTGTGTAAACCCTGGTAGCTCCATGGAGGCCAGTTCAGCTGTGCCACCAGACACCAGCTAAGGACACAGACTGTTGACCTTTTGGATGATGACCATGTTTACACTCAACTTCACCCTGTTCCCATTAATTTACACAGGAGCTGGAGAGGTTTTACTCATGCCAGTTATTTTCTTTGCTCCTGTTGAAGGGTGCAAACCAGTACTTGCACTATGCCTGTCTGATTCTCTTCCTTGTTTTTCCTTAAGAGAAATTCTCTCTTTTAATCTTCATAAATGATCTTTACAGGCACTTCTTGAAAGGTTTCTAAATTTGAGCTGACTTCTCTGATCTCTTTTCATTCGTAATCACTGTGATATTTTCCTATGCTTTGTCCTGCTCCCTGCTGAAAAGTGTATATATGCCTGATGCATTCTAAAACAATTGCAAGAGCATCTTTTTTAAGCTATCATTTTATTATGGGCAGCTAAGTGAATAATTTACAAATACTTGCTTTTTTTTTTATTTGAGGAGTGTGCATGAAAAAGGTAAGAAGTAGCATTTAATTAGACTGTCACTCAAATTGGCTCAATTTTATTGTAACGTAAATCTTTTTGCCTAGGCATGTAACTTATGACTAAGTTTAATTGCACAATGCTTCTCTTGCTCTCATACAGCTACACAAAACCTATTTTTAACTATTCAGCAAGCTGGATACTAAGGAGTGTATGCAAAAAACCAGCAACTAAGTAGGTGTGTACAGCATGCAACAAGATCTGAGGACAGTCTCTAGAACATTAACCTGCTTCAAATTCTACCAAACTGGATCACCCAGAATCAGCAATGCTGATTCTTGGCATTTTTCATCTACAGATCTCATAGATCATAGCAAACAAGGAAATCATCCCTATCTGTATGTCACAGGAGTACTAAAAGGGACTCGCTCTAGATCAGTCTTTCTGAAGGCCAGGAGCAGAATCAGAAATAAAAACTAAGTGTCAGTACGTGACTAAAGATAAAAAAATACAACCTACTTCATTGTTCCCACTGCTCATACTCATGTTTCATCTTAAAAATATGACAAATATGCCACCTAAGGGAGCTCCAGTAGGGAAGGGGAATGATCCCAAGTGATCTAGCTGGAGGATGTCTTAGACTTTGTCAACATCAAAGAATTCAGCACTTGTGCTAAGAGAAATCTCTGATGTGGAAGTTATATGAATGCACTGCAGCTGCTACAGCCAGCTAGCTCAGTGGAAGTGTAAATATACAGAGATTTTTATATTTGTGTGAATTTCCTTAATGTTGACAAAACTCTGTGTTTTAAGGATACTCAAGATACTAATTTATTTGATAAGACTTTTCCACTGCAGCAGATTTTGTGAACTGACTGACAAAGGGTTTTTTTAGAGGTAGATTCCACCAGCCAGGCCCATTCAATCAGTGAGAACAGGCTCTATTCAGTGTGATCATGGCTTGCAAAACCTGGCCCTCGGTAAGGCTTTCATGTAGCGAGGCCTGCTGTGTGCTGTGCAGATCCCTGTAGAGTGAATAAAAATTAATGATCTTCTTACATATTCATTTCTTAGCTTACCACATATTTAGATAAGTGGTGCTCTACAATTCTGGTTGATGGGATTTCAAAAAGGAGTTTGATTTGTTTGCACTGGCGCTTTTCATTCCTCCAATATTCCTGAAGCTCCTTAGTGGTCATCGAAGAGTTGGGACTTAGGGTTGTACTGGAATCTAAAACCAACATATTCAGTATTTCAGGTTATATTCTTTGCATTTGGAAAGAAAACTCTTATGCATTTGTTCTGAAAGTACAGCCTACATTTTCTGTTGCTGTAACAGCAAGACCTAAAGACTGAGACAGGAGCAGATGCTCTGAGGAAAGCTATTAGGATCTGAAATTTTGAAAGACAACATATAATCTGTAGAATACAAAACTGTAGAGAAAACACTGCCAAGAAATATTGTATGTCAAGGTTGTAACCTAGGGCACAATTTGAGCAGGAGATTTGCTTCACCATGCCAGAAGTAGCCCTAAGAAACACTGAGTCTTTTGAGTCAGATGTTTCTCCAGGCTTCTTTGTTGCTAAACGGAGGAGATAATACAATGCAGCTGCAAATTCAGCTATATATTCAAAAACTGATCCTATTCAAATATGAGGTTTGTACAGTAATAGGAGAAAGCTGAGAAAACATGAATATCTTAACCTCAAAGTCAGATAACCAGCTAAAATGAAGGAGGAATTCTCACATCCTCTCTTCTTTTTGTAGCAGAACTGATGGCACAGTTCAGCTACAAATATTTTATATACCTCCCTCCTTTTCCTTCTCTCTCTTTCCACAGTCACACACACATTCACATATATGTGCATATATAAAAACACGGGACAGCTGATTGAAGAGTTTGCTTACAGGAGAATTCTGAGCATTTCAAAAAGGCTATTTCTCTGTCTTTGAAATCTACTGACAATAGATTTCATCAGGTGGCATTTAGGCTAGCTAGCAAAGTGGATAAAAGAAATGGAATATTGGAATCTCAGTGGGTACACCGGTCCCAGTTTCTAATCAAGGATGTCTTTATCAAGGCAGTCAGCTGAAGTCAGTCTGCAGTGTATCTAACATTCTGCTAATGGAGGTGAATGAGCACAAATGAAGGGTAAGAGAACAGCTTGATGCAGAAATAGACTTGTAAAGGCACCACAGTACTCTTTCAGTGGCCCCACTTTTACATGTTCTTAATCATTTGACCATACAGTTTCAATTATCAAGGCCTTGGGGGTTTGGCTCAATCCCTAGAAAGCATCTATTTCATAGGAGAGGTGGTTTTTATGACATCCTTCCAGGCTTAAAATCTTGATGAGATTATGTATATTTTGGGTTATATATAACATTTTATTTAATAACAGATGACAGCAATCTTAGGCATAGTAAATGTACAGTTCTGGCTCTTTAAAGGCATCTGAGAGCTGCCTGCTTGAGATTAACTTCAGTTTGGTGTCCTTGCTGATCCTGCCAAGAAGTTCAGATTTTGTGATGCACAGAAAATGCACTTCCAAGACAGGCCATCTGATGATCACTGCTTTCATTCCTGGTGTGTAAGTTAAATATGTGATACATTTTAGGCAGGAGGTATTTGAAAGGAAAACTCGGTGGGTGTATATGCACACTAGGATGAGCATCAGTTTCACTATTGCTACGTTATTACTACAAGTGTAATCAAGGCTTATTTTCAGTGGAGTATGGCAGTACAGGTTTAAACTACTGCTGCAACAAATAAGCAAAGTTTTTAATACAAGAGATCACTGGCATAAACAGCTAGAAGAAACAAAGGATAGCATCAACCTTGTGTGTCCTCTTTTTCTGGGTTTTCTTTTCTCACTTGACATGAAATTTCAGCTTTGGGTCGATTTACTTCTTCATCAGATGGACTTGTGGTAGAAGATGTAGTAATTCTGCTTACAGCTTCCAACAGTTCCGTTTCTGCTGTGCAGTGTGAGTCTTGGTCCATTGCTTGCTGTGACTGAAAGATTCCAAATCCCAAGATATTTCTTAGCACCACGCCTTTAGGGGATCCAGTTTGGTAGTCTTATTACTTACTCATTGTTCTCTGTGAACTTGTATCAGTGCAACTTCATAAAAACAAAAGTAATAAACAGAAATATCTACATGGTGTAGAACCATCCCTATTACTGTTACTGATGAAAATGTCTGGATGTTTTTCTGGCAGCTTAAAATCAAACAAAAAAAACCCATAAGAAGTTGAATAAGATTAGATGGTGAACTCAGTTCTTACCTATGAGAATTTTGTCATGAACTTCAGTGTTGACAGAGTTCTTCCTCGTATTTTGCCCTCAAGCTTGCAAGTATGAGTTCAGATGAACTAAAATCTTGGAGATAATTGGTATAAGCAACAGCCTGGTTCTCTTACACTGCTAAAATTTACTGTTCTCAAGACTTAAAAACTTATTGTCTGTTCTTAATCACAACCTGTAGGGCAAAATAGGGTGATATCTAGAGCAGTATAAAGTTTTACGTTCCCTCCAAAGAATTGTCTCTGTAACTGTGAAAACAAAACAATTGAATTTGACAATGGTTTGGTGGAAGGAGATCTGAATTTTCTGATTATTATACAGAATTATTCTCCTTTTACTTGTTCTTTTACCCTACATATTGTGCTGTATTAGAGCTGTTCTGCTAGGACCACTATTTTACCATGTACTAATAAAATGCTTAACACAATAAAGTCCTACTCCACAGACCACGTTGGCCATTTTGCTGCTTAAATGTCTCAAAATTTAAGGATTTTGTTTGTTTGTTAAACAAACAAACCCTGCCTGTTACACCATTGTGTTACATGAGTAGTTGAAGAAGTTCTAAGAACATCCTAAAACCTTTGCTAAGGTGTTGTGTTCCCTCAGCATGGGTAAAGTGTTGCTCACAGTTTAGCCAACGAATGAAAATCAAATAACAGAACAATACAGTTTTATGAGAAATCCTGACAAAATAATGCCCAAGCAGTGATTATTAGGTAATGGGAGGGTTTAGGATGGGGTTGTTGCTACACATCATTTTGCCTCACTTGTCTACCACACACTTATGCAATGCTGGATACAGAGGTGAGGAAACTCCTTCAGCAGACTTATTGATTTCTGGCAAGCTGCAAGTCTACAAAAAGAAAAGAAATTACTTTCCCCACTCGAAGTAACGGAAGTGCAAACCACTTTCCTCTAACAGAAACCTTTCCTTTGGCTGGCTTGCACAAGTAAGTACACAGATGTTGTCATCTTCCTTAATGAAAGAATTATGGAAGCCCTTATTCTCAGAGTGAAAGTTCTTACTGTTCTTCCGTCCTCCTTAAGATCTGCTTTTTTAACATGAAGAATAGCCACTTACTTATTGTTTAACCGCTCAGTCTTTTGAAAATCACAACAGTTTATCCCAAGAGAATATATCGTAGATTAAATGAGGGATCTGAAAGTGGCCAAACAAATTTAAATGACAGCTTTTTTCTTGGTTATAAGTTGGGATAACTTTATGAGAAAAATTGTATTTACATTGAAGAAAATATTTTTTATCTTTGTATTTTTATAGATATAAAATTTATACGAGTATATACGTGTATTATATACATACACACACACACACACATATATATATATTAATACTGCTTTAAAACATGGTTTACCAGAGATACATAACACACTTGTAAACAGAAGAATGCAGAAGTGGATGTTATGATACACAAGTCTTCTGCCTTGAATATATGTACCTTGAATACTAACTGCACTTCATGCAAACAGTTTCATTTTCACAAAAATAAAACTCATCGCAAGATCTTTTCACTAAGCTACTACTTATTTTTCCATATTAAAAAAAAAAAAATCCAAACCAACCCAACCCCCCTGCAACAAATGACACGGTTTTATCTTGAGCAGACACGCACGCTGTTCCGTTTCAGGGTAAGTGCTGCCCCAGCTCCTCCCCGGGCTTTAAGCAGCCCCAGCCCCCGAAGCGCCCCGAGCCCCCACCTGGGAACGGCCGCGGTCCTTCAGCGGCCCCCGTGAGGGCCGTGCGAGGCCACGCAGGGCCCGCCTCGCGTGTCCCAAGCGCCGAGCAAGATGTCAGTGCTTTCACCTAGCGGGCACATTCTGTGGCTCACAGAAAGGAAGGAAGAAGGCTCGGTTAGCTCAGACTCCCCGTCCCATTGGCTCGGTGCTCCCGATTGCGCATGAACCCTCCCGTGCCTCCGGCAGCCCCGGGGCGCGCCTCGGCCCGGCCCCGCGCCGGGGCTCCCCTGGGCACCGGGGAGGCTGCCGTGCCATCAACACGGCCCATGAACGCCTCTCTGCATGGGTTTCTGAAGCCAGAGAAAACACTCTCAAAATGGAGATTAGGGGGGGAAAGCCGAAATGTACTTATGTGGAAAAATAATGCCCCTTGGGTCGTCTTTAACATACATGTTTAACATCTAGTTCAGGAAAGAAAATGCGGATGGCGTCACAACAAACACCCTTGTTCTGTGTAAACTTGGGCTTCTGACGGACATCCTGATGCTGCACAGTGCAGAACATGTGATTAATTTCAAGTATCTGCTTAATTAAAATTCAAATTGGAGCATTATCATATCTGATATGATTACTAAACTTGAGATAGGCTTACGAGTGTGCCTAAAATCGATCCTATATGTGCTTAAATTCATTATTGAACTGAGGACAAAATGAAGAAGAATGTTGTATTAATCCGCATGTTCTTTGGCCCAGATGCTTCCTTTTTGGAGTTCACTTCAGTTTGGAAATTTGCTTTAAACCATCAGGATAGCTACTTCTGGGGTAAATAATATGGACACCATCTCTTTTTAGTAAGTTTCCCCTTTGCCAAAGTTCAGTCACTGAGAAACCAAGCAATTTTAATGCAGCACATATGTGGGAGGCAAACATCCAATGGACCACATGGATCCTGCCCCACACATTCCTTTAGAACAAACAGTGTTAAATAATGTAAAACCAGGACCATAAACTGGTAATGCTTCTCTTCAGCTTTGTTTGCAACATAAAACAATGCCAACTTTAACTTGGACTTGGTCTAAATGTAGGAGTTTTGCTGAAATAGCTGCCAGAATGATGAAAAATCCCTTGCATGCAGCTACAGCCACATTGGCAAAAGCCCTGGAGAAGATGCTGTTATACTGGCAGAGTCCTTCGGCCACTTTAGAATATTCCATAAGGAAAGTGATTTAAGTTACATCCGAAAAGAAATCTATGCTTGCCAATTCAGCTCTAAGGTGTAGCTATACCAGCCAACTCTTTTAAGTGTAGACAAGGCATGGGTTTCTGGCACTACTCTCATTCCTTTAAAGTTAGATTTATGGGTTTGGTTACAATTGTGAGCAAAAACCAAGGGGGATTTCAGTGTATTTCACTCATGCTGACAGTTTATGGATGATCCAAACTTTGAATTCTGTATCAGTTAATTTATGTATTGCCAAAAAGCAATGTATTATTTTGTGATGTTTAGTGTTATTGTCCTGCTCTAGATAAAGCTAAAAGGAAAGAAAAAAGTACATTTATCAGTATATTAAGTGTGACCTCTACTTTCAATTATTTCAGAATAAATAAGTTCTAGTACCATTAACCTGGATGATTAAAAGAAATTAAATGTGTTATTATATTTACAAATCAAGGGTGTTCCACAAGAATTCTGCCTGCTGCAGTAGAGTCAGCTCTTATGGTCACAACTGATTCCTGAGGGTGTTCCTCATGCTCAGGAGCTGTGACATCCAAGCAGGTTAAGCAGGCTGCTGTTCCACATCCCGCTCCCAGGAGCTCAGGTTTGGTCCCAACAGTGCCTCACCCTTCAATGGGACCAAGTTAGTCTGGCAGCATTTTACTTTTCTAAGTATCTACTTGATTAGCAAACCCCGCTGCAGTACACAGTGTTGTTTGATAGAAGAATGCCTAACTAATATCTTTCTTTTTATATTCTCAGCTACACTTCCAACAGTCAAATGTTATGTAAGGTTAAGCAGTAGAAAAGAAAATTTTCACAATGGCAGCAAAGCATTCTGAGAGATGGGCAAGTGCATTTACACCATCACTTTACCTTAATACTCATAAAACTGTGGTAAATTTTAATGGAAAAACATTTTCTGTCATTCTCAGGGATGGAAAAGGGATCCTGATACAGAGGCTCACTCCGAGTTTGTATTCTGTGAAAGCACTGACTTTGTTAGATAAAGGGCACGGTGTTAAAATGCACCTACCAAGGGATATGGGAAAAGTGTGCTCTGCAATAATGCAGGAGCGAGGCAAGGTTAAAATCAAAATAGTGCAGTGAATAAAAGGTGGATGACATATGAGTTATGTTCTCCATACCCATTTAAGATGAAATTACTCATTTTAAGAATAGCCTGAAAGTTTATGGCCAAAACTTGGTGACCAGCCAAGAGATGAGCCAGCATTGTGATGCCATGTAAAGGATGCCTGCCACTGTTGAAAGACTGTGTGCTTTTCATAGTTAAAGAACCAAAAAGGACTGCTGCCACTGTGTCAAACATTCTGCCCTGATTTATATCCCGATCTGGGCAGTTCCCATTTTCCCAATCAGACAGATTACATAAACCCTGACAGATACAATATTTAACCATAGACTACAAAGCTGGTATCAGCTGGAAAACTTGGGAGCTAAACCAATGTCATGTATGAACTGCAGTTTTCTGGCAGATTTAATTTGCGTTTTATCACAGTCAGAGTGAGGTCTTATTCTTGTTAAAGAATGTGGCTGTAATATCCCTGTTACAAAATACTCCTCAGCTTCTGTTCTAAAAATGCAACTTCAGGCAACCTCATAGTCTGTGCTACTTTTCCATCTCAAGCCCCAAACTATTTAGCTAGACAGTATTTAAATAACTCATTAGAACAGTAGATAATGACAAAACCCTAAACAAACAAGGGGAAAAGAAATACCTGACATATTTATCCAAGTCCCTTTTTATCACATAACTAATATTTAGAAAGTGTGGTTGTATTGTCTTTGATGCTTCTGCAAGAATCTTTCCTCTAGTTTTTTCTAATGCAGCTGGATAAATATCAGCCATTTCCATGTTTGAATTAGCAGAAAAAAAATCAGCTGTTTTGATGAATATTTTGCACTTTGTGGGTAATGCTGTGATAAATTAATACCATACTCCTATCCTGGCACAGCATAAAGTTCTGTTCCATGCTGTGCTATAATATGTTATTGTACAGTGTTGTGTCATTTCAAAGTGAAATTTGTTTATCATACTTCCTTATTACAAAACATGTCTCTCTTAACAAGAGTGTGGTTTAAAGAAATCATTCGCTGCTTAATGGCAAATGTCTTGTGCTGGTGTTACTGACAGGGTTTTCAACATAAAAGAGATGTAACAGGCCCATTTTACACTGCCAAAGTCCTGTTATCACTTTACAGCTCCTTTATACTTCTAAAGTAGGAGTATGAAGGAGCTTTAGAGTAAACACCAGTCCTGGCCTGCCTTTCATCTGTGGTCTGTCAGTGACACGGAGCTGTGTGCAAGCCCAGTGGGTCAATGGGATATTAACTTGGGTTAAATGTCACAAGCACTGTTCTGTCTGCAGAATGACAGGCTTTGTAAATGTTGTCCCCTTTTCTGATGAATTCATAGAGGATTAAGTGCATAATTACATGGAATACAGAATATTTTTACATATTTGGTTGTGAATTATTAGGAACACTACATGTAGTCTATCAAGTAGTTTGATATTTTATGCTCATAATGTGTCTGTCCCCTTTTCTTCTCACATATAATTACGGTGTACTTTGGCTAATACTTACAGTCATGCTCCACATGTGATTTATTTATACCCAAAATGTAAATATAATGAAATTTGGGATAACAGGATTTATAGCAGACATGTTAATGCAGTTTGCAGTAGCATAAAAGGCAGCTCTACAAGCAGAGGCTGCAGCAGCTGTGTATAGATAGCCACCTTGAGGATCAGCAGAGCATGACTTGGGGCTACTGTGTGCTCTTCTGCAAAAGGAGGAAGGCATAAATCTTAGTATATTACTTAGTATAGTATATTTTTAATACTATTTATTGTTTAAAAATTAAATGAGACTTTGAAATGCAATTTTGCTTTTAAGGGACTAGGTTGAATGATTAGTGTGAGCATTCATCCCATAGTGGATGGAATCTCATTGTTTCCTCAGGGGTTTTTTGGAAACCCCTGCTGGTGTCTGTGACCTTTCCATCATGCACATACCCACACAAATAAAACCTGTGTCCTGCCTTCTCATCTTCCTAGCAAAAGCCTTGATAGTAACTCACATTGCTTCAGAGCTTAGAAATGGACACACAGCCCTGATTTGGGGCAGCACTGGATCTGCTTACTGACTGTCTCTGGATTCTGGAGAGCTGCAGGGAATAGGATTTACTGGAACAGCCTTTACTTTGGCTGATGTTGAACTGCATATCTTACAAAATTACATAAAAGCATATATTAAAGGCCTGCTACAGGTGCTAAGAAACCAGGAAAGTGTTTATTTATGTGCCAATATTACTGTAACCTCCTGAGGTACAGGATCAAATGTTGTTTCCTTAAAAGATGCTTCTTTGTAGGAAGTCCATCTTTAAAAGTGCAAAACTTTAGAAACATTTTAAAAATGGTATTTAAAGCACCAGTTTAGAATACTACATGAATAAAAAGAAGTCGTCTCTAAAATAAATGTTGTTTTTTGGAAATGTTGTGTGCATGAATAGACATATAAACATAACTGCCCTGTTGAGCAACTCCCTTCTATTCCAGAGTTCATTCTCTCATTCATAATTTAAGCAGAGCTCACTATCTATAAACAACAGTGATGCTAAGTGGATAAAATAGCGCAGCATTCAGATGACAGGCACAATCAAAAGTAGGTCGGTTAAAGAGGACCTACATTTAGCTTTTATTAAATGAAATATTCAGTAGCATTACTTCACTTTCTTGGGAGTAAAAATATTTCAGAAGTGGGTATTGAAGCCAGACCGAAGCCCGACACTGGCGAACGGGCTCCGGGAACTCTGCGGCCGCTGCGGCACCGGCGCCGCGTGGAACTGCCCCGAGCTCACCTCGGGGAAAGGCCAGGGCTGGGCAGGGGAAAACCGCCCCTTGTGCACCGCACGGCTGAAATCGCTCCTGCCCTCCTCCC
This sequence comes from Lanius collurio, assembly GCA_020086605.1. Classification (NCBI taxonomy): domain Eukaryota; kingdom Metazoa; phylum Chordata; class Aves; order Passeriformes; family Laniidae; genus Lanius; species Lanius collurio. The sequence continues at coordinate 5,278,654 of JACBWW010000022.1, forward strand.
GAGCCCACACGGAGGGCCAGTTATTGATTCCGCCGGTAGCTGAGCTCCCGGGGAGCATCGTGACTGCACCGGGACGTCTCTGCCACCTCCCGAGCAGCCTCTCTGCGTGCGCCGGGGACAGCGACCAGCGACTCCTGCTCAGGACACGGCGCTGGACGCGGGTGTGCCCCCTCTCAGGGCGGGCTGGAGCGGGGCGGCCTCGGGTAGCGGAGCCCTCAGGCAGCGGAGCCCTCAGGCAGCGGAACGCCCGCGCAGGGGCGGGACCGGGCCGTGGCACCGGCACCGACCCTGGGCCGCAGTGCCCGCCCCGCCGCTGGGGGCACGCGCGCACTATCCAATCAGCGCCTCCGGAGCGCCAGAAGTCCCGCCCCCTTACTCTGCGCGACCAATCAGTGCTCTCCAGAGGAGTGTTAGGCCATCCGCCCCCTCCCCTGCGGCTCATACAACCGCGATGCGCTGGAAAGCCCCGAATCCGCCCGTGACTGGCGGCGCTTCTCGCCAATAGCACTGCGCAGCGGTGGCACCGGCGCGCTGTGATTGGCTGCAGGCTCGGCGGAGGGTCGAGGGGGTGGGTCTGCCGGGGCAGCAAGAGCGGGTGTGCGGGCGCTCGCTGCGCGGCCGCGGCGGCCATGGGGGAGCGCGGAGAGGGCTGGGCCGGCGCGTCGGGCGCGTGAGGGCGCCGGGACGGACCCGCGGGCAGGAGGCCCGGCCCGGGCCGGCATGAGGAGGTGAGGAGCGAGCAGGGCCGGGCGCTGCCGAAGGACGTCGCTCGGCGCCGTCAGGCAGGGGCGCGGCTGGCGCCGTCGCCTGCTCAGGCCGCGCTCCGCCGGTTCCGTGGGCAGTCGCCGTGGGCCCCCACAGCCGCCAGTGCGGTGCTGGCGGGGCCGGGCCGGACTGGGCCGGGGTGGGGGGGAGCGGTGGCTCAGCTCTTGGCGGGCCCTGCTGGGCCTTTCCGGCACTTCAGCCTCAATACCTGGGCAACGCGTTGGCGACTCCAGAAGTGTTTCGGGACTTTCCTTCCCCGTCCTGCGCAGAGCCGCCTGGAGAGAAAATGCTCAGATTTGCAGGGGGCAGGATAATTATTCTCCAAAGCTGAGCCTTGCACGGAGCCGTGTGGGTCACACGGACATGTCTTGCCATGAAACACTCCGTGAGAGAACCAAGTGAAATATGATATTCGATATAATTTCGGAATCTGAGCACACGTATTTCATTTTTTTGGGGAAGACTGGACGCGAGGTGTCTGCAGAGCGGCTGTACTGGCAAATCTCGTAATGCCACAGCATTTTGGCTCTTGACAAAGATTCCTGTTCTTCCTCTCACGGGGATTTTTTGGTCAGATTTATAACGCCGATCACAGCTGCAGGTGCATTTTCTCTTAGGAATCATGGTACCAGTATGACCATCTTTGTGTTAGACTGTTTCAGCCGCTGTATTGAGAAACAGCTTCTATTTCTTCCACTCATGGCTTGTATTGCTGGCATGTAATTCTGTGTACATTGAGCTGCAACTAAATTTCCTCGCTCCTACTTTTGACCTTCACGTGAAAATTGGTTTTGGGATGTTGAAAAACAGAACTGTGCATCTCAGGTGGTTAAATTATTTTTGGTACTAAGGTGGAAGTTTTTTTAGGAAACTACAGTTTATTTTAGCCTTTTCATTTTATACTCTGAATCAGAGCCACAGACGTGTTCATTCTGAAACCCGATAGCTGGTTTAAACATCTCTGTATAGTTCATGTAAGGCTCCTGCAGCGTAGAAACACAGTTCTTGAATTTCAGAGCAAACTGTTATTCTGATGAGATGTCTCTGTAGTGGCATCATTCGCTCATGACAGAGGAAGACAGGGAAGCTTTGAAGTTAGGAAGCTTATGGCCTACCCCTGACAATTTTTTAAAAGCTTTTTTCTTCCAAAGTATATAGTGTTGCAGTCATAACTGTTTTGCCTGTTTCTCCCCAAAGTCTTTAGAACATGAACAAATTGAGATAGTAGGTGGAACAGAAGGATGCAATTGAACAGGCTCTGACACTAAAATTGTCTTCTGTTGGTTGTCAAGAACTCTTGGGTTTGCTGAAGTGTTATAGTTGCTGGTGTGTTGTGCAGTGATGACTTTTTGGTAAGGATTAAGTTATTTGGTTCCCAAATTAATTGTACAGTGGTCTAATAGTTTATTGTGGTCATAGTCTGATATGACTACCCTGTTTGTTCAGCAAAGATTTTACTTTATTCACAGAATTCTGTGGAAAATGGCTGTAAAAAATAATCCTAAAATCAGTGGTGTATGTAAATGTATTTTTGATACACTGCCAAAACTTAATGTCCTTTTAACAAGCTTTTCTGTGCTCTCAAAATACTAATTTATCACTTGCATTCTTCTAAAACAAGGGTATTTGGCTTTTAAAGCTGTATGGGACAGTGATTGTAGATAAGTTTTTAAAGGAAGGCATTTTTATATAGGGATAATGAACTCTTTATTAAAGGAAAGCCTTTTGGTACTATATCCAGTGGGTTTTAGTATCATTTCTGTGCATGACTAGGGCTTTGAAAGACTGACCACACACCACATAAAGTTATTATATAATCTTAAGTGCAGCTGTTGGTATGTTTTCACACTGAATTCTTTACTACTAAACATGTGAAGATTGTATTGTTGCAGCAATTAACTTGCAAACAAGAGATACGTACTAAAAAATAGATATGATAAAGCTTTTTTTAAATACATTTTTTCAATTAACCTTTTTTAAACTGTTGAGTAGACTTCCTCTTTTATTATATTATTTCCATGCATACTTATTAAAATTAATTATTTCTGTAAATGAAGTAGGAAAAAATCAGGATCCCTATAATGTCAGAGATACTTGTTCATAGTTTACTGAGGATTGAGAAACTTTGTGGAATGGCTCAAAAAAAAAAAAGGAAAGTGAAGTGTGTCAGCTTTGGAAAGCTGAGAACATAAAATGGAACTATGAAGAACAAGACAAGGTTTTTTCCCATTGTGTGAAAAAAAAGTAAGGGGAGAGAACTAGTCAGAACTTGTATGAAACTCTTATTTTAACATCTGAGTAAACTTAAAAAAACTAATGGTCATTTAATCATGTTTCCGTGTGGGGCAGGAGGAGAGGAATCCTGCTATGCTCTTCATCAGTTTCCATATAAACTCTTTCAATCCCATGCTCACACCACTTTTTTTTAATCATCAACAAATGTTAAATCCCATTTATGTGTATCAAATGAAAGTGAGGAAAAATATTTTTTTAGCTTGAAAACACATGGATGGTCTACCAGACTTTCCTTCAGTGGATCAGAAACTGTCTAGATCCTGCCCCTCAGATGTTAATTACTTTGCAGATGGAAACACATTAAGCCACAGAACTCCTGTGAGCTGCTGCAGCAGCAGTGTCGAAGTGTGGTGGTGACACTGACACCCACGTGTCACATCTGAGCAGATGAGAAGCAGGTTTGAGTGTCTGGATGGTACAAGAGCCTCACCAAGGCAGCACAGGAATGTGTGAGGGACTGAAAGATGAGACTTTGCCCAAATTTCAGATTGTCTATAGTTACTACTTTTCTTTGGGGAAAGAGTTTTGTTAAATACTGTGTCCGTTTAAAAGATGAGGAAAATACTTACAGCACTACTTGTAGCAATGGGGAACAAAGACAACAGACCCCCTTGTATGTCCCAATCTGTTTATTTCCAAAAGTCACCCCTTCTTTATACCCTTGATGTCAACTGAAACCATACTGAAGCCTAACAGAACAGCAGAAGGGCACCCATTGGCTGGCACAGCTGCAGTGCTGCTGTCCTTGCGTCCTGTCACCCGTTTATATGTTCCCATTTATATATATATGTATAATACATATATATTTATATAGCTTCCTGTTTATGTGTTAAAGTAAGGCTGGGGATTGCTGGCCAGTGCTGGCTGGGGTCTGAGGCTCAGACCTGGGAAGCCGTGGCCGGCCCGGAGAGGTGATCCCGTGAGGAACCGTCTGCAGAGGTGATCCCGTCAGGAACCGTCTCCCAGGGGGTCGTGGCTTCTCTCAGCCCTCGGCCGGGGGTGCCTGCAGAGATGCCTGGCTCAGCAGCCATCAGCTCTCAGTGATTCAGCAGTGATTTCAGCTCTGCTCTGCAAGGCAAACCCCCAGGGCCAGGCCCGGACAGAGAGAGGAGAGGTCCTTCTGGTGGTTCCACAGAAGTCGCTTTATTCTTCCATCTTGCTCGAAGGGTGACCAGAGACAGATCCTCTGCTGACTCGGGGTAGAGGGGTCTCTTTTATGGGGGTACAGAGGTGGGTGTGAAAGGGTGAGAAACCAATGGGTATTAGGGTATTTTACATAGAGTTTCCTAGCGGATCATGGGTCTGTCTTCTCTCGCCATAACCAAGAAAGATTCTGGCTTTCCCAAAGAGGGGCCTGCAGGGGGATTGTGTAACCTCCTTATCTCCAGGCCTTCCTGCCAGGGCAAGGGCTTGTCAGACCCCACATCTGGAGATTGTGCAGTTTCCTTTATCTAAACAAGGGCTTCCTGCCAGGACAGGGGCCTGTCAGATCCTACAATGTGGTGTCCCCAAGTTCTTCCATCCAATCACAATCTCACTGTCAGCTGTCACTCAGTGACTCTCTCCTCACTCGGAGCTGCCTCACCCCTCACCCAACTCCCCACCGTCCCACCCGCAGCTGGGCCTTTCCCACTGGGCCTTATGGTGACCAGAAGCCTTAAGCATTTTAAAAAATATAATCCCATCTTCCACAACTACTGGATTTCATTGCTTTCGAACAACTTCTGAAGCTGAGTTCAAACAGGATAGGAGAAATAGCAACAGATTTTGTGGTATTTGAATGCTATCAGAGAAAAGTTGTGGAGAAATAGGATACCTAGGCACAAGGAGAAAGATTATTATCCTTTAGGTACTGAAGTTAAATCCATAGTCATTGACATTGTCCTTTAACTGAATGCAAACTGTGGCATCACAGATTTCGAACAGGAGAATTTACATGACCGTGCACTGTGAACTTGTATGTTGCCCTTTGCTGTCATCTTTAGAAGAATAAATCCTACTAAGGTACTGTAGATCTTTCTTTGTGTATCCAGTGTGATCAAAACTATAGACACACATGCTCAAAGAAGTATTTTCAAACTGTTCTTTTTCACTTCATTGGTTTTGCACTATAGTTCTTAAAATGATGTTTAACTAAGGTATCTGCTTCCATGGTTTTTTAATAACTGAAAGTGAGGTATTTCTTACGTTGTTGAAGTGAATTATCTTTCCAGAATGATAAAAATAAGAGCCTCCAATTTTTTTCTGAGAATTGCATGTTGCAATGTTGGCACAATTTGGTTTTCATATATTGTATATTACTGGAACTGTCCATTTCTATTAAAGAAATGGCTGTTACAAGTTACTAAAGTTCCCATTTTCTGTTGCTCTATTTTGTCAACACAATTTTCTGCTTCAGTAAATCAAAATGTTATGCAGGATGACAGATGTAGTACACTTTGTCAGAAATAAGTAGTCACTAAGCATGGGAAAAGAGCCTTATAGCAGAAAGTTTCATTAAAATATTGTTTGTAAACTAGAGCAGGTCGTTTATTCATGTTCATTTGCACTTAAGTTTTCTTTTTGCTTTCACTTGTGTGTTTTCTTTGTTTTCTGCATTTCATTCCTTTTTTCCAAGGAACTAGAGAAGGAAATGAAATATACAGGAATAAGGAGCAGAAATGGGTAAATGGGTCTGTCCATGATCAGCAGTACAGTGGCTGTTCTGGGACTGTGGTCATTGCCTTGCATTTTGCTGAACTCTGATCTGTATGAGGAATGAGTCTGGTCACAGATTTAAATTGTTTTATGTTTTACTTAAGACTAGCTGTACTTACCCAATTCAATTTTTTTTTTCTTTTCTTTTTTATTCTAGATTTCTGGCTCTGAATGTATTTCTTTGCAGAATGAATACTGCATTGTTTCACAAAGATTGGACCCTTCAGTAGAATTTGGAACGATTACTGCACATAAATCAAGAGATTATTTTTCTTGAAGACTTCTGTGCAGCTTTTAAAGTTTTAATCACAATGAATTCAGGCTTATGGAGTCAAGAAAAAACAAGTTCATCCTATTGGGAAGAGCGGATCTTTTACTTGCTGCTCCAGGAATGCAGTGTCATAGACAAGCAGACTCAAAAGCTCTTGAAAGTGCCCAAAGGTAGCATTGGGCAGTTTTTTCAAGACCGTTCTTCTGTGGCACACTCTAGAAATATTCCATGTAAAGGCAAGAAACTGCAGATTGGATTAAAGATTCTGGAACAACCTCATGCAATCTTGTTTGTGGATGAGAAGGACGTTATAGAAATAAATGAAAAACTAGCGGAGTTGCTTCTGGCTATTACTAACTGTGAGGAAAGATACAGTTTGTTTAAAAGCAAAAGCAGGTTAGCTAAAGGTGTCCAGATAGATATTGGCTCACCTGTTAGAGTACAGCTGAGATCAGGGGATGAGAAATATCCTGGAGTTGTTCGCTTCAGAGGACCCTTAATGCAAGAAAGGTCACTAACAGGAATATACTTTGGAGTAGAATTACTGGTAAGTTACTTGCTAAGGGGTAGTATCAGATATGCTTTATGAGGTGAGTTAATAAATCTTCATTATAAAGAGAAACTCCTAATATTTTTCTTTCTAGAAGCATAGTTACCCCTAAAAACTGTACCTTCATTCTCATAAATACTTTTATGTGATTGTGCCATATCACATCAGCCTCGTAATCTCCATGTTGAGTGAAGCTGGATGTGGTGCATGGGCTGGCAGAAAGACTTGAACATACTTTGAGTCCTCTAGCTCAGAAAAATTTAATTCATAGAAACATGGAATGGTTTGAGTTGGAAGAGACCTTAAAATATCTAGTCCCAAACCCCTTGCTGTGGGCAGGGACACCTTCCACTAGACCAGGTTCCCCAGAGCTCCATACATCTTGGCCTTGAACACTGCCATGGATGGGGCATCCACAACTTCTCTGGGCAAAAATATTTGCATCCCTATAATGGTGAATATCTGACTCTCACATTTCTGTTGAGTACTTTGTTTTCCGGTGTCAGGATACAGTCCATAAATGCAGGGCTGGATATTAGGGCTGCTGTTTTTGTAGATCCCTACAAATCCAATGGCACCTAGTTAAAACAGAGAATGTATCTGTTGTGTGCTCCTTGTGTGAAATTAATGCCAACCATAAGCTATTGAACTCAGGAGAGTTCTCATCTTGTTTAGCATTATATTTTTCAAAGTGCTCTTTAAACTTTTCCTGAACTCTTTGTAATTCCCACTGAGAACCTCAGGGAATATCAGGACCAAGTGTTTCTGAATATCATCTCACTTTATATGGCATATGAGAGGAATTTTTGAATGCTTAGCATTATGTCTAGTATGAAGTAGTCTTGCCTTGATATGGCAAAAATTTGATGATTGAAGCAAAATTTGCACCTGAAGAAAACATGCCTCTGTGAGTATAAAGGCTTCTGCCTGCAGCTCCTCTCTAATCTAATGACATCTTGCTCTTTATTCCCCCAAGACAGACAGTTTATATGTTTGCCACAGATTCTGACAACAGAATTCTCTCAATATAATGATAGTTCATCAGGCAAATTCTTAGTGCAGTTTGTCCAAAACACTGGATTGTGTTGCTGTTTTTTTAGTAGTCTGTTTTTTCACAAAATACAAAGTTTGATTTTTTTATCTTTTTTTTTCCTTCCTCTTCCTCCTCCGTCACTTAGGAAGAAGGTCGTGGTCAGGGCTTTACTGATGGACAGTACCAAGGCAAGCAGCTTTTCAGATGCGATGAGGATTGTGGGGTTTTTGTTGCTTTGGACAAACTGGAGCTGGTGGAAGATGATGACAATGAACTGGAAAGTGACTATGCAGCTCCAGTTGACACAATGCAGGTAGAACTTCCTCCTCTGGAGATCAACTCCAGGGTTTCTCTGAAGATAGGAGAGAGTATAGAGTATGGGACAGTTATATTCTGTGATGTCTTACCAGGAAACGAAAGTTTAGGATACGTTGTTGGAGTGGACATGGTAAGAAAACAATCTGACTTTAATAACTTCTGCATGTGTGTTAGCTAGTGAATGACATGCACGTAGAAGAAGAAACATTATCCACAAGCTACTTCAGCGGAGGCTGACCTAAAATGGGAAATAAACACTGTGCTCAAAGATGCCCCTTGGTGGTGATTGTTTCTTGGCATCAGGTACATGGTGTCCTATTTGATTCTGAACAGTTCAGGCAAAATACTCTGCTTACTCTGAGGAGCCTCCACTGAGCTACTTGCCATGTTAGGTGTCAGTCCTGAAGTCATGGAGTTGAGTGTTCGTCTTGTGAGACTGGCTTTGTTATGCCTGTTAAAAAAGTAGGCTGGATGTCTTTTTCTTTTGTTAGCCATTTTAAAAAGCTTTTTTTCATGTAACTGTTTGGTTTGACTTTGTTCTACCTTATGAATTTCAAGTTGATCACTCAAGAAAATGTGAAGCTTGTCATTAAAAATTATTTCTAGCAACAATGAATTTTTTTAAATAAGCAGCTTTTAAATTTTTGGTAGTTCAAGATTGTTCTGGTTTTATAGGTTAGATGCTTCCATTTTCTTGGTTGCAATAGCTGTTCCATAACAATGCACTGGAGTTGCTCTACCTTGTTTATCAGTAATTTTTTTAGAAGAGAAATGCTTATTAAAGTAGGGACTATTTCTCAAGAGAGCAGCTTTTGTCTTTAAAGACTGTAATGTTTGCCTATTCTAAATAGAAAATCTGTTACAGGAAAAAGTAGATATTGTCAAATCTTTAATTTTTCTACTTTTTATATTCCTAATGACATATGTGTGTACTCAGTATGATGTAAATCTTCTTTTGGGATACATGTAACGTGTTTTTCTATTTTTAGGATAATCCGATTGGAAACTGGGATGGAAGATATAATGGAATACAGCTGTGCAGTTTTGCAAGTGTTGAAAGTACACTTCTTTTGCATATCAATGATGTTATTCCAGGTATGCCCTGCTTTCTTAGCCAGAAGGCAGATTTTGATAACATCTAGGACATCCTCCACCTAGGCACAGTTCTATGATTAAAACAATACTGCAGAATTAATATCCTAAATTCACTTGAATTACCTTCTGTGTTATACTTCTCTTCAGTTTCACTCTCCTTTGGGTTACAGTCTCACTAGTAGAAAAGCTTTAACACTGAACACAATTCCTGTCAAATTGTATAGTATTTATAATATTATGCAGTGTATAATATTTATGAATATGTGAGTTTCTGTAGTGGGAATCTTTTCTATGGACTGCTGTTAACTCCAGGAGTTCAAATATTTTGATCAGAAAGCTGTTATTTGTATGCTTGAAAGGTGTTGACAGTATTAGGTATGCATTCTGTGAATAAATACTTGGAAATGCCTGTCAAGACTGGAAAAATTCACTTCAGTAATTCACTGCATAGTGTTAATTTGTAACAACGACAGTACCCTGATTCCTTTTCTGAAGAAAAAAAGGTTTATATGAGACTTCTGTTTGGGCTCTGTCTCCAGGCAGGTTCTAATGACTCTGTAGTCTGTAACTGTTGCTCTCACTCTTCAGTTTGACTGACTTTTCTTATGTCTGCCTCCTGCTTGCTGGTTTTTGCACAAAGCTTCTGCTCTTCTCTGGAGAATTCACAGGGACTTGGCCATTTTTTGAAAAGAGCATTTATTGTAGATGTATTGGTAGAATAAAAGCCTTAAAATTTCTTGCATCTGTTTCCCATAATGGAAATAGATACATATGTTGAAGGATGTAAAGTTAACCCATTTGATATGTTCAAGAAGTAAGGGTAGGCTTCAGAGTAAGCAAACTGGTGTGATAAAAGCAAATTGTGTATACATAAAATGTTGGTTATGTGCCAAACCAGGCTTTGTTCCACTCAGTTTTAAAGCTTGTGATGGCAGACCTTTGTGCAGTTACATTTTGAGGTGAACTTTAGAAAGGGGAAGCTAATACTTTCTTCATGTACCGTGTCTTAGAGACTGTGTCACAGGACAGGAGACCTCCCAAGCTTGCCTATACCTCAAGAAGTGGTGACAAAAGCTCGTTCAATCATAGTAAGCCAAAGGCTATAGGTATGTATGGCAAGGGATTTTCTTTAGTTATGTAAGATTACACAATTTTGTTGCTTGCAAGAAAGTAGTGTCTTGTTATCAGTTGATTTATTTTTTTCAGTTATGTGTGAAAGTCATAGAATCATCAAGGTGGGCAGAGACCTTTAAGATCAAGTCCAGCTGTAGTTAAAAGTTAAATTTCCATGAAGTAGAATATTAGTATGAATTTATTTAATCATTATAAAGATGGTAGACAGTTTAAGTTAAGATTGCTCAAACTGCCTTCATTTTCATGTAAAATAGTTTGAGGTTTAGCAAAAATTCAAGACCATATTACCTAGTTGTCTAGCATCACCAGGTCAGGGCTGCCTTCTGTTTCTCTAGAAGTGTGGTGTGTGTTTATTGTTTCGTTTAGTTTGTTTTTTAATAAATATAGCTTGCTGTTGTCTTCTTGCAGAACTAGAAACTTCAAAATTTTTAGCCCAGGAGCAGATCTACTTAATAGTGCCTTATTAATTTTGCTGTGATTCAAAACCAGAATTGAATTTTGAAAATATAAGCTTCCTTGACTCTGTTTTTGTCCAACTCTGAAAATCCTCCCAAGAAAAAAAAGCCCAAAATTGAAAGAGAAGCAATTCATCCCCTTTTTTTTTTTTTCCCAAAGGCAAAAATCAAAATTCTGTGTCTACATTGCGTGGTAGAATTCTCATGATAGTATATTCTGTAAGTTGTCATTTTACTTGGCATTGGATGCTGGCAGAGAGGATATTCACTGTAGTAACTGTGGTTATATGTTGGCACAAGTTATAGAATTGGAAATAGATCAGTAATTTTTTTGCCTACTGTGAAATTTTGTTGCTTTAAAACCAAAAACCACCTGCTGTAACTGTATTGCAAATACTTTCTTCTATCCATAATTTGTAGTCACAAAAAATTTGCTCTTGAGAGGTATCTTCTGCCCTCTTTTCAGCTTGGTGGCTTGCAATTTCAGCATAGAGTGTTATGTTGATTTGGTGTAGACTTCTATCTTGTTGTAAGCTTAGAACTGTGTTAGCCTTGATGGGAGGATTTGCTCCTTTGTGGAAAGGCAGTTGTGTCTTCTTGAAAGTGTAACAAATTTATACTATGAAATAAGAGTGTAGGTGACTTTTTGTAAATAGAGATTAATCTCTTCAATAAAATATCTTTTCTAGGATCTACCTCTGAACCTGGAAATAGAAGCAGATCTGAAGTCTTCTACACATTAAATGGCTCATCGGTTGACACTCAGCCTCAAACAAAAACAAAACCCCCCTGGTATATTGATGAAGGTAAAGAGAGAGGATAGTTTTTTATATATTTGTTTTAGAGACCCACAAACCAAAACTGGAGTATGTTATGTTCTTCAAATAAAACAAGGATGAGATAAATGTAAAACAGTTGGACTGTTGTCTTAGTGGAATACATACTACATAAAAAGCATCTTGAAAGCCCTGGTAAAATGTGCTGTGTCTTGGTGTGACCTGTGGTTTTATCCTGCATGTAGGAGATTACGTTCTTGGCAACTCATGTGCAGCTCTGTGGGAATGCACATGTCTCGCAGGCAGAATAAAAGCTGAGGCTGGGATGGAAGACACGAAGATATTCCTTGTAGCCAAGTATACAGAGTAATTGTATTTTGCCTGTCTCTGTAGCTAATGTTACAGATCCAAGGGAATTGTAATATTCTGCCATGCCAGCTAATCAGTCTGGAAGTGGGAGCAGGGAAATTATCTAAGCATACATGGGTTTTTTTCTGTATTTTTTAAAAGTTATTTCTGTAAAATCTCTTCTGGTTTTTAAAAGTATGAGTGCACATACTTAAAGGATGAATATATATTGATTTGCTTCCAGACTTTTTTTTTTAATTTTTTTTTTCCTGGTAAACTTTAGAAAAATGTGGTTAACTTGCTTAGTAACTGAAGGGGTAAATACTAAACTAATAATGTTAATTTGCGATTGAAACCTTTAGCAGCAGTAGCCCCTAAATTCCTTGAACGACAAAAGAAGATGGGTTAAAATTTTTTTTGGCTGTGTAACAGATGTCTTTTTAAACATTATTTAAGACATTAACTTCATTTAATGCAACAGCATGGGGAGAATAGGTGAAGATGAAGATGCTCTTGTTCTGTGAATATCAATTGTGTATTAGAGACCCTTCTGACTCAGGGTATTCTATGACTATGTAGAGAGATGAGAGAAGACACAGAGTGCTTGTGCTGTTACACAGAGTTGTGATCTCTTTTATCAGGCACTGCATTGGTCTTATTTAATCCTTTAGTCTTTATAGATACTGACAGATTCCTTGTATTAAAACCAAAGTATGTTGTGAAAGAGTCAGGGGAAATAAGCACTTTTCCATTTGCAATTCATATTTGCAAGCAATTATTTGTCTCTATAAGCTGTGAACCAAATAATTTCCTTAGTCACAGTGACCAATGAGCTCTTCCTAGTGTTGTCCCTTACAGCTCCATAATCCTTGGAGCTCTTAGCTCACATTCAAAGAAAGCCTCATGTGAGGAGGAAAAAAAAGATTGCAATCTAAACCTTCGTGTAGTTTCTAACATCTCCTTTCTCTCTACTCTTTATTTCTGTTGCTTGTGGTAAAAGTGGTGGGACTGCAGCAGTGTCTGCTCAGTCAGTCTGTGTCTCCAGTTTTGCCAAGTGACAAAAGTCTTCCTAAATGTCCCTAGCTGTTGGTGCTTCCTGCCTGTTAAATCAGATGTGGCTGGTTTGATAGCCAAGTCTTTCCTTTTTTAATAGAGAGAAAAACAAAAAAACCCCAGCACTTACTAACATCTTGGTTTTGATTTTAACAGCTGCTGAAGACCCTTCAAAATCACTTACTGATTCATCTCCTGGATTTGGGCATTCTTCACCACCACTGCAGCCACCTGTAACAAACTCTGTGTCTACAGAAAACAGATTTCACTCCCTCCCCTTTAGCTTGACAAAAACAACAAGTACTAATGGTACTATGGGACATAGCCCTCTCTCTTTATCTGTTCAGTCAGTCATGGGTGATGTGAATACTACAGCTACCCAGGAGAGTCCATCAACAGCAGGCCCACTTGGAAACTCACATGGCCTTGAAGCAGGTTCCTTGGCAGAAGTTAAAGAAAATCCTCCTTTCTATGGAGTAATCCGCTGGATTGGCCAGCCCCCTGGGGTAAATGAAGTATTAGCAGGACTGGAACTGGTAAATATAATTCTAGTTCATATTAATGTTAATTACTAGTTTTGTTTCTCAGAGCTGGTACCTGTATATGCTGCAAAAGCAGCCAGTCTGGGGGATTGGCCCAAACAGGTTACCATGTGATCTCCTTAGAGCTAAAATCTTTGATAAGCTCTGACTTCTGTGGCTGCCCTACACCTTACCCTGTTAATAGGCTCTGAGATGTCTTTGTATCACAATGAGCAATGGAATATGCAGGACTGATCACTTCCTTGCTTTAAAGGAGTGTCCTTTGCTTACATTATGGAGATTGTAATTGAAAAATGAAATTTAAAAGTCCTTTGAAATAGAAATTTATATAAAATTCTCTAGCTGTAGTAGTCCTTGTTGAATATAACTTTTTTTGTTTGTTGTTTGCATATCAGCAAACAGGCAGAGTGGTGACTGTCAGAGCCACAGGACTGGTTTTGATAATTGACAGTAGTGATATTTTTGATTTGACAGCCATGTGCTTTATGTATTTCTGTGGGCCCTTTGTAAAAAAAAAAAAGCACAATTGCCTCAAACATGAATTGCTGTTCCGTACTGACATTTCCTCTGTGGCAGCTGCTGCCAAGGTTGTGATGGGGGATCGGTTAAATGAATGTATACACAATTAGGGAGATGTGGTTCTTTATTTTGGGATAATACCCAATAAAATTTTACATAAAACAGTATAAAATTTTGTAGAACACAAGTCAAGTATGTGAGAATGTGACTGGAATTCCAGCTGTTATAAAAAAGTCCTGATCTTGTGGGTGTTTTGGGTGAAGTTGAAGCCACAGGCATTCTGAGACTGCTCCTTAGGTTGCCATGCATTAGCCTGGGTGCCACTTGTGCCTTTCTGCATTAAAGCCTAGCTGTTGATAGTAAGCAGGCAATATACCTTAAATCCTGTTCTTAAAGAGAACAGCTTGTTGTTGTTCACTCCTAGTTTGTGTTGTCTCTCCTTGATGTACATTTTGTGTGTTTTGAAGCAGGCTTTTTCTTGTGCAGCCAAGTCACACTGAAATAGTTCACACTACCCTATGCTCAGTGATTTAAATTAAGTTGTAAAAAGTGCTCTAACTACAGAAGGAATCTGGACTAGGTTAAATTCAGTCTCCCCTCCCACCTCTCTCCCACACTGCTTCTGATGGAATTTTTTTTTTGTTTTGGTTGGAGTGAAAATTTAACCATGAAGAAAGAAACCTGCAACTCTTAATGTTCCTCAATAAATCCAGTTAACACCTCAGTCAAGGCTTTGGATACTAAATTCCAGCAAGAGTGTGTATCACGCTTCAGAGTAGCAGAAGGGTGACTTGTAGATAGATACTTTATTAAATGTCTTACTGCAGAATGGTAGAAATAAGAAAAACAGTGAATTCTCACTTGAATTTTCAGGAAGATGAATGTGCAGGCTGCACAGACGGAACATTTAAAGGAACTCGATACTTCACTTGTGCTCCAAAGAAAGCTCTTTTTGTTAAACTCAAAAGCTGCCGGCCAGATTCCAGGTTTGCCTCACTCCAGCCTGTTTCCAACCAGATCGAGCGCTGCAACTCTCTAGGTACTGACCTTCTGCTTACTTCTTGTTTATCAGCTGGGAACTGGCCAGGGCTTTGGTTTCATTCATTCCTGCAATACGTTCTGTGTATTGAGCACTTGGAAATCTGTACAGGTATTACTTAATTGAGACTAATGAATAGAAGATTAGCCTATACAGTGATTCTTGAATTATTCTTTTATGCTTTAGAACTAGAAAATGTTAATATATTAAAAGAAATGTCATAAAATTATGGGATTTTTCAGTGCTGTACACTTTTTACTTTAGAAGTTGTAAAACAATCTTGCTGAAAATGGTATTGCAACTCTAGCATTGTATGATTATATTATCAGAAATAAAGGCAGTTATTTTTCTATAATCTATAACATCAAATTATTTTATTCTCTAAATATTAACAAAGAAAAGCATGTATTTTTAGGATGGAAGTTAGTGGTGGAAAACTTGTTTTTTCCCTAACTTCGAGTATTTTAGATTTCTTAGGTCATGTTGCATTGCCTGGGACAACAGCAAAAAAAAGTGTCTGATACTTGTAAGATGGTTTGAACAGGGCATTTGTAATGAAAAGAGAACTTCATTCCTACTGGATAAAATTAATTCAGTGCTGCAGGCTTTCTGAAGCACTCTAGTGTGGAATGTAAGGCCTTGTTCACTCTCTGGAAGACAGTGAGTCTCAGCTATAATGCTATTCTAGTCCAGAGAAGGAATGCTTACACTAAGGCAGCAGCTTAGCTATAAAACATTAATAGGAAAATCTCAAGGGGGATAAAATTTGAGGCTCTAAAGTGTCTTTTGAAAAAAAATTTCAGCTTTTGGAGGTTACTTAAGTGAAGTTGTAGAAGAAAACACTCCTCCAAAAATGGAAAAAGAAGGTTTAGAGACAATGATTGGAAAGAAGAAAGGTATCCAGGGTCATTACAACTCCTGTTACTTAGACTCCACCTTATTCTGGTAAGTCCATAATTTGTATAGTGGCATCCTGTGGTAGCAATGCAGAACGTGTGATCTTTGCTTGTGTGACTGCTGTGTGCATCACTGTGCAGCTCCCAGTGTCCTGTGCTGCAGTCCCTGTGCTCTCCCAGTGCGAGCAGTGACGTGCTGGCCATGTCCAAACTGGACTGGCCCTTACACATCTGCTTGTTCAGACTGAGGGAGTCCCTGGCCTGGACATGGTTGAAGAATAAGGAGAACACAGGCCAGGAGGTGGAGGGGGGGAAATGCCTCTTAGAGCTTCTTTGCAGAACCCTGCCTGCACAGCTTGTTCTGTACTTTGCTGCAGAAAGGACATGGGGTTGGGGTGGACTTGGCTGTTTAGTGTCCTGTCCCTGTCCATAATTGCCTCCTTTTGAGTTTGTTAATTCTTCTGTGGCTTTGCTTGGTTTGTCTTAGGTTGCTCAGGCATCTAAATGGTCAAAACAACCTTCCTTTTCCTTTTTTCTTTGTAGCCTGTTTTCTTTTAGCTCTGTTTTGGACACTGTGCTACTCAGACCTAAAGAAATGAATGATGTAGAGTATTACAGTGAGACTCAGGAGCTGCTGCGGACAGAGATTGTGAATCCTCTGAGAATGTGAGTAAAGACAAGAACTGGTCTCTAGCCTAACCTGAATTAGAGAGATCCTGCAGTATTTGCATTCCTACTGCAAATCTGAGAAATTTGGCTCTCTGCTGCTACTCAGTGTATTTTTTTTTAGTATTTTTACTTTTTCTTCATGGTAAATTTAATCAATGATAGCTGGAAATAGTTATTCATTGTCTAGTGATAAAATAGCAAATGGATCAGCACAAAGCCATTGTAAAATTAGTACAAGAATGAATATAAAAGCATTGATAAATACAAGTTATGTTTGCTCAGAGCATTCATATTTACCTATTTTTAACGGTGTTGTACTTGACAAGAAAATTATCTGGGTTATCTTACATGGAGCTTCAATAAATTTAGCAGAGTTTTAGAAGTTTCAATATGTTTTACATGTGGTCTGCAAAAAATGTGACCAAAATGCTTTTAATAAAAGAACTTAATGTGACCTTTATAATTTCTTAGGCAGAATGAGCAAAGGAGATGCAACAAAAATCTCCATGAAAAGTTATTGTTGTTAAGCTTAACTTTTTTCAAACAAGTGAATAATATAGTTGTAGTTCCAAAATTCTGTGGGCTGTCACTGAACAATTGAAGTTTTTATTTGATTCCTGGAATAAAATGTTGGCCCCTGAAGCCTTGTTCTCGTCAGAGAGTGTGTGCTTTGCTTGGTGTGTTCCAGGGCGTGTGGAATAGGTAGGATAGCAGGCTACACACTGAATAGCAGAAATCTCAGGTGCCTGAGATGGCTGAATGTCTTCCTGTCCTTTTACCATGCTTAAAACTTGAGGGGAAGACTAGATACTCAAAGCCTCAGCTTCTTAGGTCAGCAGTACAGCTCTGTGACTTTTTCTCAAATACTGAACTATTTTTTGTTAACAACTCTGACAGTGCTGTTATTATGTGACATTCTGAAATGATGCAAGAGGTGCAAATTAGAGTGAAAACAAATAAAAAGTAATTGACTGACAAATCCAAAACCAGTTATCCTGGTTAAGTTGATGATTAAAGATGTTCTTGAAGGTTATAAAAGAACATTGAGCACTGCATTAAATTTATACTACATTAAGAAAACTGGGAGTCAGATTAAATATGAGAAATCAGTATGTAGGTTTGAAGAAATACTGTATACAGTTAAAGAAGGATTTGAGAACCTGTATTTCAGTATTTAAGTGGTTGGTTGGTTTTGGGGTTTTTTGTACTTCTCTGAGTTGATCACAAACTAGCTAATAGCTTATTAAACCCATTTATCTTAGATATGGATATGTATGTGCTACAAAAATAATGAAACTGAGGAAAATACTTGAAAAAGTTGAGGCTGCATCAGGATTCACTTCAGAGGAAAAAGGTAATGGGGGAGGCTTGCCTTTCTTTGAGACCTGTAAGACTCTAATATGAAGGAACTGAGGAACCTTGGTATATAATTATAGCAGAACAAAACACCCAGATATTATGCTGTAACTGTAGTGTCTCCACCACAGATCTGAGGGACTGTTGGCTCCTAGAAAGATCTTTTAGGCTTCTTTGGATATGTAAGGAGCCCTAGCTGAACAATTTCTGCAGTCTTCCACTGCCTGGATTTCTTTTAGTGCCTTCCTGAGCCTCTGTAATTCTCTTCTAGCAGTTAGTGGAGAAGACTGTGATAAGGCTGGGGTATTTGTCCTCTTTCACAATGTCACTTTGATCCCTGAGGAATAAACTTTGCACTACAACATTTCATTGTTACAACAGTTATGTAGTATTTTAAGAATAAAATGTTCAAATCATGTTAGAAAAATCAGTTCCCAACTTTTTGATCTTCTGCTGCATATTTTGATTAATTAGCATTGTATTTTGTAGCTGTTTTGGTTTTATTCAGGAGAATACTACTTTCTTTGTAAATACTGAATGCTGGAACCAGTATTTACTGCAGTTAGTGGCAGGGAGAGAAATACAGCAGCAAACTGTGATGGGGAGAACAGCCCTGTGGGAAGCTGTTGGCTGGCTGCATTCTTGGTTAGAGAACTCGGTCTGTAGTTTAGATGAACTCAGGACTATTGTGTAGTTTTTGTGTTACTGTCACTGCTCCTCACTGGCTCTCTGCAGATTCACTGTTTCCTTTTGAAAGCTTTTATTTCTCCTGAAAAGGTTGTGTGGTGCCAGATGATTCCTCTGAAATACAGAGCATCTTTTTTAACTTTACAGGAAAGCTTTGTTACCCTGTTAAACCTGTAGCTTTTATTTAGGCCATTTAACACTGAAAGAACAAATAGAGGTTTGTCATGAAAGTGTTCATAGTTTGTCATAATCTTATTGTGGTGATGAGGCTGTAAAAATTAATTGTTACTTTTTTTCTATGAAAATTTTGAAAACCTTCACTTTAAATGAGTCTTGACTAATGTATCTGGTTTTGCATGTTAAAAAAACTTTTTTTTCTCTCCTCCTTCCAGATCCAGAAGAATTTTTGAATATTTTATTTCACCATATCTTAAGAGTTGAGCCACTGTTGAAAATAAGGTGAATCTTTTTTCTTTTCTTTCACCTTCAAGGGTTGTGTCATGTCTATGCCATACAGAGAGCAAAACTTATCTTCCACCATTCAGCTTTTAGCACCAGAGTTTGTGTGTATTGTGCACATACCTGAACTCATCAAGGAAAATTTAGAAGTCTCCTTTCTTCTTAGAAAGAATGCTTAAGATTAGTAGTGGTAAACACTGAGCATCATGCTCTTAGAGTCCTCTCAACACCTGGGTACTCTAAAAAGCAACATTGGCTTAAATGCTGGCTGGGATGGGAGGAGGTTACAGTTTATAGCAAATTTGATGAAAGTTCCCAGGAATTTCATCCGAGGAACTTTTGATGCTGAGATGAAACAGCTCCTCCTAACTGTTTTCATTTGCTGTTAGAGGCTAGTTAGTCCTATATGCTTTATAGTAGCAAAAACCATTTCTTCAACCTGAGCACAGTCTTCTGTATCTTCTCTTTTGTACTTCCAGAGGAGGTTGAATTGCTCATCTGAAGATCTCCTCCCAAATAGATCAGATTTATGTTTATTTAACAGAAATATTATCTGAAAACACTGGCACTTGATATTTGACTATGTTTTGAACGTCTGACCTCAAAACATGCTTAAATTGGTGGCTTAATCCCGTGTCCCTCTCCCTGTCCATACAAAATGTGTTGTGATTTTGTGGTTCTTGTTTTATGAAGGGGATAATTGGTTTGTGGTAGGGGTGTGTGAGTTCAGTGGAAAGAGTGTTTTTATTGGTGGTGCTTTTGTTTATTTTTTTTTGTTTGTTTGTTTTGTTTTTTGTTTGTTTTCTGGTGAGGATGAAGCTGTTTCTCCAGACTATTTACTATGGCTTGCACTGGCAGTTTATGTGGTAACCTGCCTCAGAGTTTGTCTAGGTGTGGAAGGAGTATTAACAATTACAGCTGGACAGCCTTGAATCTGGATTATCCTTTTCGAGAGTTCTCTGCTAACTATAGAGCAAGTCTAGCAACATTAGCCATCTGTGTGAGACTTCCACTGCAGGAAGCAGTGTAAATATCACCCTGATTTAGAGGAAATGTTTCATTAAAGCCATCATACTGAAGATAATTATTGTTGTTTCATTTGATATTTTATTACTGAAACTCCTAATTGTCTCTTCAATGAAAGCTGCTTTATTGTCTTGGGAGTTTTTGATGCAGATGCTTAGGAAGTATTTGTCAGTTGGTAGTTCAGCCATTTGATTTTAAAACATACTTCGAAACTCACACTGATTTTTTCTTTAAATTTTTCCACAATCAGTCCACACTTAATACTTGACTACCTGGTACTTTGTTGTTGGGAGCAGGAGGCTGTGTTTTGTTTGGCTTTATTGTTTCTGTGGAGTTTTTTAAAGCACAGTATATTTCAATGAAGAGGGAATGTTTCATGTAGGTGTTATTTTCCTAGTAAGATACAGTCATCATTACAGTAGAGCTTCAAAATCTGTTGGTTTTTCTTTTCTTTAAATCTGTTTTTAGATCAGCAGGTCAGAAAGTACAAGACTGTTACTTCTATCAAATTTTTATGGACAAAAATGAGAAAGTTGGAGTCCCAACAATTCAGCAGTTACTCGAGTGGTCGTTCATCAACAGCAACTTGAAGTTTGCAGAGGTTGGTGACAACTGTTGCCTTGTTAGAAGTGATCATACCTAAATATCTGTCCATTCAGTAATGGGACAAAAGTAAGATTTGGTGTAAAAACATGCAGACATGGTGGAATTGGGAATATTGTGTCAGTGATCTGAATGCTTACATAGCAAAAATATTTTAAGGTTCATGTAATGACATGTATTCTTTGGCTGAACAGGTGAAAGTGATTTAGGTAAAGAGTTACTAAAAGAAAACTTCTTAGCTGCTGCCAGTTAGTTGTTTTAAGGACTAATACTTTTAGATACCTCTGTCAGTGGGCTGTGAGTTTAAATAACATGAATATATTTGTAGCATTAGAAGAATGTCTATAAAGTTAGATAATTATTTATCTCAAGTTCATTACATTATATTCTGGTATTTTACCTAGGCACCCTCTTGCCTGATTATCCAGATGCCTCGGTTTGGAAAAGACTTCAAAATGTTCAATAAAATTTTTCCATCCTTGGAATTAAATATAACAGACTTACTTGAAGACAGTAAGTATGTAACACTGCATTGCATAATGAAAGGGAGTTGCTGACTAACACAGTACTAAAGGTATTTCTGGTGGGATTGGGTTTTTTTCTGTTGGATACTTACCACGATAGTGCGAGATGCTCATGGTGAGGAGAAGTGAAAGTTAACTGGCTAGAAGACATTTTTCCCTTATGTCAATTAGAAGCTCTAATACAGAAGAATGTATAGAATACAATTTCCTTGATTGTTTATTTAAAATCTTGAGTACTTGTACAACTGAACTTATTTCAGGAGGGTGTTTTTAAAATCGAGATATTAGCAGCAAAGCAGTTCATTAATATGGCTGTTCATTAGCTCATCAGACTAGAAGAGAATCTGAGATGAAGACATGCAGCTGTAGCATATTGTGACTGCATTTTTCAGCCATAATTATATCACTTCTTTTTGTGACCTAAGTTTCTGACATTGGTCATCCACCAAAGGAACGACACCTAGTTTTAAATTTGAGATTAGAATTAATAAAACTGCCAAAATTCATTAGAAGAATAATCTCTGAAGTTGTCATGGCCTTTTTTTTCACTGTCTTGGTCATTAGATTATGCTATTTTCTTTTTTTTTTTTTTTTTTGCTGGTGTTGATAGCCATAGGGGCTAAGCTAGCTCTACCAATATGATGAGACAGAGCTAACATGATTTAAAAGTCTGTTTATGCTTCATGCACTTGATTTTTATCATCTTGCTTTGCAACGTACCAGTGTAAATGTTTTTCTCTTAATGTACATTGCACCAAAGAGAAGTTAGAGTGGTACATTTCTGCTTTGATTAGCAATCTCATTTTAACTTTGTTTAAATGTAGTGTTAATAATAGTTAAAAAAAGTTTAAAATAATAGTTCTCCTGCATTTTCATATTCATTTCCTTAAAACAAGAAAGCCTCCCCAGCCTGGAGACTAATGCCTTTCTTGCAAATGCAGCTCCCAGGCAGTGCCGCATCTGCGGAGGGCTCGCTATGTACGAGTGCAGGGAGTGTTATGAAGACACTGATATTTCTGCTGGCAAAATCAAGCAGTTCTGCAAAACCTGCAATACACAAGTAAGTGCGTGTCTTTGTTTTTCTCATGGGTTTAACCCAAATGGTTAATGCTGTGATAATTGAAAGAAAGGTAGAAGAGCACAGTGAGACTTCCTCACCAGCTGCCACCCACCAAGTGTCTCCTTTGGTGACAGATCAGGAACTCTTGCCTGTTTATCAACATGGCAACTGCTAAATCCAGGACTGGACCCAGTGGAGAAATAGTAATCGTGTGCTTTAAATCCCAATTTTATGTACATGCCTACCTTGTTAGAGTTGATAAATTCATGACAGAAATGCTTAATTTTGTTGTTTGGAAATTGCATGAAGATGTCAGTTATGACTTGTTTTCCAATCTGAGCTTAGTAGGAAATCGTTGCATTGAACCTAACCTCCCTTCTAACCTTAGGTTTGAATTTTCTAGGCAATATTGAACTACACTGGTGGGGAAAAATAGAAGAAACGTTTAGTCAGCTACTGTTATTGCAGTTCCTTCTCTAATGCCATTAATCTTCTGTTCAGCTGTAATGTTTTTTCTAGCTTTGTCTGCCACTGAAACAAATAATCTAATGGGGGTTTTTTTTCTTTTTTGAAATATCACTTCAATTGTAGGTTCATCTTCATCCCAAGAGACAGAGTCATAAATTCAATCCATTGTCACTTCCTAAGGATCTGCCAGACTGGGACTGGCGGCATGGCTGCATCCCCTCGCAGAAGATGGAGCTGTTTGCAGTTCTGTGCATTGAGACCAGCCACTATGTAGCCTTTGTGAAGTACGGCAGGGACGACTCCGCCTGGCTCTTCTTCGACAGCATGGCAGATCGGGATGGTAACCTCTGTTCAGTCTCTCCATCTTCTCTTACTTGTTTGTACATGTGTTTTAGATTTCAGTGACTACTTCTTAAAGTTTGGGGTTATTAGTATTGTTTAACTTGATCTACGTGATGCTGGGATACTGATCTTGACTCAGCCTTACCCCTCAGCACATTGATTTCATGGCAGCTGCTGATTTGCATATTCTGAATTTCCCCTAAATTGGATACCTTAGTAAGCAGATGGTGTAGAAGTAACTGCAGCAGTTTTTCTGCAGGACTGCTTATACATTTTTCTATGCTTTGCAAATTTGGTGGAGAGAATTAATTTTAAATAATCAATTTCAGGAATGTACTTTGTATTTAACAGGATGTACATGATTATCAGTTAGCATGCATATTTTTTATTGCTTTTTCTTAAATGTTTTATGATAAATGCCTTTACAGTAAAGGAAATAAGTCATTCGTCACAACATCTATGCCATTCCTTTGAATCCCTTTAGAGTTATTAATGGAAAATTGTTACCCTGTAATAATATAAACGTCATTAAAACAAGTGTTAGATACTGTTATTTAAACAGGTCCCGTTTAAATATGGTCTCTCAGTTCTGGTGCCTGAGAAAAACAGTAACTGATGACGTGTCAGACATATGGTAACAATTTTTGCATGAAGTATTCTTGAACCCCTCTGTTACAGTGTGAGTTGGAAGGGAGAGAAGAATCTTGCCTCCTGTTGAAAATGAAACTGCTATAGAATTACAGTCACTTTCTTAGAACAGCCAGAAGACAATCAAGCTTTGTTTCAGACTGCTTGAAATATGTATGACTGAAGTTTGTAAATAACCACTTTATTTGAGGAATTTAGATCACATGACATGCTGGAAATATCTCCTGCTGATCTTAGGGGGGTTTTTTTGCATTGCAAATATTTTTCTTCAGCTTTTCTTCATAAGCTAAAAATATCTGCTGGGAACAGCAGGATGTCCATACTTGTGTTTGAATTTGCTCATTTTAATGTGGAAAATGGCCAGGAGCAAACCCTGCCTTAGTGTTGCAAATCAGGTGCAGATACAGTTTGTAAGTTCATCAGCTGCTACCAATTGTCTTCTTATTAACAAATTCAGTGCATGTGAGGTGGTTTATGTGTTCAGGTCACTCTCCTAATACAGAATTTTTAGTGTTATTGAAAACCCAGAGTTCTCCCTGGCTTTGTATGGTGTTTGTGTGGGTGTGGTTTGTTGGTGAATACTACACTCTTCTGACTCTAGTTGTGATTTCTTGAACAATACATGTTTCATAAATGTTTGCCCTGCAGCAGTCCAGTGTGGCATATTTAAGTTTTTTAGAAGGCATTTTCAAGAACTGGTGATGCTGTCACATTAAAAGTACATTATAAAGAGCAAATACACATAGATACTCTCCTAATCTGTTTCTCCTTCTTTCCTTATGGTTTAAAAGGAGGTCAGAATGGCTTTAACATTCCACAAGTTACCCCGTGTCCAGAAGTTGGTGAATACCTGAAGATGTCTCTAGAAGAACTGCACTCACTGGATTCCAGAAAAATCCAAGGTTGTGCACGAAGACTGCTTTGTGATGCTTACATGTGTATGTATCAAAGTCCAACGATGAGTTTATACAAATGAACCAGGATCTCTGCAGAACTGAAGAGACAGTTCAGAGTTACCCACTCTTGGGTTTGCTGCAGTTTTGAGTAGTTCAATGCAACCGTTGCTGGCAATGGAAAAAGTTGACTATGACATAAAGAGGATTTACTGTTCCAAAAACTACATATGGAATTCTGTCACTGAAGTATTTAAGCATTTTGCACTCTAGGAAGTGTGCTTGTGTGTGTTTGTTTTATAAACAAATTTAAGTTACTAAAACTTAAAAGCTTTAAGTGCATTGAGGATATGCAGGCATTTTTGAAGTGTTAAAGGTGAAATTGTATCAGGAAAAATCTCCTTATCCATTGGGAATGTAAGGATACAGTGTTCTAGTTCAGTGCTTTTCTGTGGACAGGGATGATGATTCTTATGTGTTTCTCTATCCCCATCCTGTGTCCTCACCCTGATCTTTTTAAGCACAGTAGATTCTCTCTCAAAGAGAGAATAACTTCAGTTTTAGTAAGATAAATTTTAGACTGCTCATTGCATATTATGTTCTGTTATCTACTACGTTCTTTTCAGTTCCAAAAATTAACATTCATTTGAAGATGTGAATCACTGTCTTGCAAAAATCAAGCACACAGACTTGCTGTCTTGTTAACTTGCAATTTTTGGAGGAGAAAGAGGAAAAGAAGAGGGTATTAAGGGGAAGCATAATTGCTAAAATATAAAATTAGCAGTGAAAGTTAACAGATGTCTTTTTCTAAGTGTCTATTTTTAAAGAAACAAAGCAGTCTGGAACAGAACAGCGACTGTACACAAATGATTCCAGGACAAAACAATAAAATTCATGGATTGCCTCAGGGAATGTTACTGAAGTGAATTCTAGTCCTTGGTAAACAAAACTGACTTTTCTACAGTACGTTAAGCTACTGCCTGGGAATATGTTCTATATCTGACTCTTCATTTCAGGATTAGTAATATTAAAAAGAGAATAATAAAAATCTCTGCCTGGAAAGATGAAACTATAAATAAAGGTAGATCAGAGTTTTACTGTATAGCAAGTACCTGATGAAAACTAACTTGAGAAGCTGCAAAACCTGTGTTAATGTAAAATACTATACTTTGAAGTCTGCTGGTTCCTGTTTGCAATGAAATACTGTTGTTTTGGTTGCCATTTACCTACTTCTGTCTACAGTGACTAGCAAACATGCAACTATATATACAGCAACATCTGGTCATACAGATTGCATATATATGAACTGTACATTTTCAACTCTTAAAATGTTTCATATGGAAACTTCCTTTTTGGGATCAAGTCTATAGAAGGGAGGAGATAACAAAATACAACAGGAAAAGCCACATTGAAGAAGCCACTGTTTTAAAGGCAATGGAGACTGATCCCTTATTATAGAAAATGTGGTTACTTTGTTTTTCTTGGAAAACCTAGAATCTTTCTTTGGGACACACTCTACTATACAACGATAGTAGAGAGAGGTTTGAAAACTGCTTGAAGGATTAATCTGTGTAAAGCAGGGGTTGCTGAGGGGGTTGATCTGTTCCATTAGCCTTTGCATGAAGTGTGCTCTAATCTTTTACTCTCAAGAGTGAAAGGTTTTGCCTCCAACTCTCCTGGCTTTTCATGTTCCCTTGCCTTATTTACCTAGTCTGTGCTCACTGGCAAAACTCTTTTGTTTCAGTGCTACCATGAGCTCTTGACCTCTTTCTCTCCTGAAAAAATTGTGAGGTTTTAGGTGATGGATTCTATAACCGTCTGTCACTGGATTGGTTATTGTCCATGGGCACTTCCTGAGCTGCATCCACCCTGCTCTGGGGCAGCAGCTCAGCTTTGTTGACAAAGGTGCCACATAAAAAGGTAATGAGAGATGGGGCAGCCTGTGTTCATTGCTGTGGGACAGAGCCCACGGGGCAGTCTGAGCAGCAGGTTTGGTAGCCCAGCCTTGGCTGTGTATTGAGGAGGGGGGTTGGCTGCAGCATCCATGTTCCTCAAGCGATGTTTTTAGAGCCCTGTTTGCAAAGCAAATGCTGAGGGGCCTTGCCAAGAAGGACAATAGTAATAGAACAGACTCAGCTTGCTTTGCAAGGTTTGATTCTTTCAGCCCCAGGCCCACTGTGTCCCAGCCTGGAAGGAGGTGCAAGCAGTGTCCCCTTTGAACAAGGAGCAAACAGGCCCAAGCACAAACCTGTACCCGTGAGACCAGTCTGAATGTGTGGCTTCTTTCTCTTCCCTAGCCCTAGATTTATTTTCGACTTTCCCCAATGAATTAATTTCATGTGTCTCCCACTTGTGTCATCTTTCCAACCCCCCAGCCTCATTACATATAGTTACCTCTTGCTGCCTGTGCATGGAGAGCAGCCTTGGACCTGCAGTGGCCAGAGGAGAGAATTTGAATTGGCAGCCATATTGAAGTTTCCTAGGTGAATAATCTTGTAGCAAAATATCCACTCTTTTTTACTGGAAAGTATCCAGCTCTTCAGGATCCATACTCTATTAGCAGAAATGAATTGATACTGACGGGCGTAAATGAGCTGCTTGGCTTCTTGCTTCCAGTCTTTTGGCATTTCAATGGAAAAGGAAAAGAAGTGTGGACTCTTCCTGTGAGACATGTAGGGAATATTCTTTACTGTGCACACTTCTTGGTGACAAATACTGTGTTTGGAAGGGCAGGCAGTGCTTTACAGCCTGCATTTTGTACTATAGATTACTGCAAAACAGTAAATAGTTTTACAAGCAGTGTATGATTACATGGTTAGTTTGTTGTTTACCAGTGAAGAGGGCAGAGATGTCTTCTATAGCATGCAAAAAAAAATTAGTTTTGGCAATCAAGGAGTTGTCTTTTAATCTAAAATGTATTGCTGTGTGCTGTACTGCACTGCATTGGAGGTGATCTGGTGATGTAAATGAAATGTTACAGAAATAACCACAATTTTAGTTCCTTTCTCAGAAATGAGTATACAAACAGAAAAGTGATTTCACTCTGAAAGGAAACTTGTGAACTTACATGCATAAACTTATATGCAAGGGTAAAAAAGGCAGATTTTTTTGTGTGTTGTTTTTTAGCCTTCAGCATATATTTGTAGGGGATTTGAATAAGCTATTTTGAAGCCTGCATTTTAAGCGTTTACTGCTGTTAACTGTAATGCCCAAAGATTCCAGTGACTGAGCACCCAACGTTTATGTTGTTTAATGCATTTGGAAACCTCCCTATTGGTTCTTTTCTCTTTTTTTTTTTTTTTTTTTTATATGGCAAATGTCCCCCAAAATTAATAGCACTTAGATAATTGCTTCATGGTTTGGCTCATAAGTACTGCTAACAATGGCCTTAACATGTGAGTAGGAAAATCCATTGACAATATGGTTCCTGACCGCCTGTAAAAATGTAAAGTTTCATAGGACATAAACTTTTGTAACTGGGAAAAAAACCTTCACCCCATACAACTTGCCTGCTCTGCTAAACATTTTTAGAACTAGGGGTTCAAAATGGAATAAATCACTGTGCCACTAAATCCTTGCTTATTTTGAATATACAGGATAAAGAGAAGGTATTAGTTAAAGGTGATGCCTTACTGATTTACTCAAGCAAACAAAATCCTTCAAGAAAACCCCAACCAAACCCACTGTAAGTTACATCAGGCTTGTCTTTGGGCGGGGGAGATAATTGGAGGAAAAAATACAAAAATATCTATGTTCAGTAAAGGTCTTTCTAATCTGTGATACTGATTCTGTGCTCTTGCAAATTGTGGTACTGTGTTGTACTGAACAGCCTGTGAGATTCACATTTTAAGCAAGTACTCTGTGTAACAAGAATTGCTCTTGATCATAAATGGTTCATTTCAATGCACTTATTTTTCTTGTGCACTTTATACTCCACTGAGCAGCTGAGTGTGGTTCCCATGATCCCTGACAATTGCCTGTTCCATACACCACCAAGGCACCACCGTGCTGCACACCAGGCTGGTGTGGTTTCCCAACTGAGCTGGTGTAAAAAGCAGCTTGAAAGCTCTGTGTATTTTTACCACTGTAACAAAGCATGTTTTTATCTGTTCTTGATGTTTTGCTAAATAAACATCCCATGTTTTGTGCACAAATAGTCTCTTAAACTTACATGGCTGTCTCCATGAAGGCATTAGGGAAACAAACCATTGGATCAGGTTGCCCTCACCTAGCCTTAATTTATTTTTTTTTCCAATGATAGGGCTGAATGAGCTGCTGCTGGAACGGAATGTACTATGTGCTCTTTCTGTATCAATATTAATTAAAAATATTATTCTTATGGCTCTATTTGTTTCTTTGGGGCTTAGAAATTTGGGAGTTTCATAAAAAAGCATGAATACAGTATGAACTATCTTGTTTTGTGATTTTATTTTTAAATGCTAAGTACGCCATCTTACTAACCCTAGTGAGCAGCTCCTCCTGGAATAATGCTGTAGCTCCTACTTCGTGTGTGTTTTCTGTCTAGAGAAATACTAACTCCTACCCAGTACTTCTACGTTTACCTTTTTATTTATTTATTTTCCTGAGTATTTCAGTAATAATAAATAAATATAGATAAGAATAGTTAATAAAGTCCCACCTGGGTCTGCAAAAGGAATGCTGTCAATTTAAGTAATTTAAAAATCTTTATCTTACTTAAAATTCTTCAACACTTGTAAAGATAGGTGCAAAAGTTATGTTTAGGAAGCGGCTGCTGTAAAGGGTGGGTTTGTGCTCCCGGCGGAGCTTTTCCCTGCCCGTGCCGCCGTCCCGGCTGCGCCTCCGGCCGCGGCCACGCGGGGGCAGTGCCCGCCCCGAGTGCCCGGGGCTGCCCGCAGGCCGCGTCCGGCCGCGCCTCAGGCTCGCTGGGGCCTCCCCCGGGGCCGGCACAGGGAGCGCGCACAGGTTCGTGCACCCCGAGCCTGCCCCAAGCACAAGGCAGGGGTAACTCCGTCCTGCTGGAGCCCACGGGCGGTTCGTGGGGCCGGAGCGGCCCAGGGCTGCGCTGGCACTGTGACCCACAGCCCGAGGCCAGGCTCGCTGGCCCGGTCCCAGCGCCTCTGGGCTCACCATGGAACACCGGGTCCGTACGGTGCCCGTGTGTGAGTGATGAAAGCACAGACTACTTGGGAGATGCAAAAGGCCAAGGAATTCTGTGGCCAAATGCAGCACGCAGTAGAAGCTGATGAAAACTATATTAACAACATGAGTTTTGACACCCAAAAGTTTCATGCTGAATGAAGTGTCACAGAAGAGAGCCCAGGCACTCCACGAGAAGAGGTCCAGCCACGAGGGCTGAGCCTGGTGCTGTGTCCGCACCTCAGCCTCCCTCAGGCCCCTGTCTGCCCTCAGGCTCTCCAACAGCAGCCTGCCCCACCCAGCTCAGCAACCGCTGTGGGGGAGCCCCACCGCCCCCGAGAGCTGGGGCAGGCTCCAAACCTTAAAGACAAAAATAAAAGCACCATCCTCACCAAAAACCAACCTGCATTTGGTGGTCCTAACTGACAAGTTTTGCAACTGGTTGATATGTGTATACAGCAATTTGATAGTGGCTACTGTTATTCATTAATCACGTTTATAAATCATTAAGTTTAATTAATTGAAAAAAAAAATCATAGATTTTCTGGGTCTAACTATTCCCTATATGTATTAATAACTGAAAAAGAAAATAATTCTGTGTGTGTATTTTCTATCTCTGGCTCTACCTGACTCTCTGTGGCACCATTCGGTTGCTGGTGCTGTGCTGGGGCTGTGGGGCTGAGCTGCCCCAGCAGGAGCTGCCCACCCACACTGACAGTAAGGCAGGCCTGGCTTCACCACGTGCTCTGCAAACTTCCTACATTTTTAGCTTTATAATTTTTGACAAGTCTTTGCTTTCCATCCTCTTAGTCCTTCATTTTTCAGCTGATTCCCTGCTCCATGAAGAAAAGAGACATCTGGAAATGTAAGGATAATTGTACAGAAGTTACATAGTAATTTCTTTTTAAACAGTATATTAATTGGCTGGATTTGCCTTCACTTTGTAATGAGACCGGTTTGACTCTGCTAGTGCTTATGTGTGAAGATGTTATTCACTGGGTAGCATCTCACCTTCCACACTGCATGTTGGGGTATTTTTAACCATGCAAAGTTCCCACCTATCAAAGTAATTTGCAAAGGTAATTTTGTTTCTACTCATCTATCACAATAAATCAATGAATAAATAAATTATAATGCAGCAATTAAATGTATAATGAGAAGGGCAACAACTATTAATAAATGCAGAGCTAGTTGCCCAAAGGTGAACAGACTCCCCCTCTCTTCTTACAAGTCAGGTAATGATCTTTCTATAATGGAGAAACAAGCAGCTGTTAAACATGTAAATGAAACCAAGGGAGATATGAGTTCACACTATAATACTGTTCTTCAGCCCCATTATTATTGTTACTTTATCCGTTCTTCTGTGACTTTTCCTCTGAATATTTAAAGACAGGGAGGGTATATGCAATTATGCTTAAACATCCTTCTGCCAAATGATTAACTGAATGAACCCAACCATGTTGCTGAGGAAAGAGTTGGCTCCCTTCAGCAACCTAACTGGTACTGGCTGAGTTATAGCCCAGAGGAGCTATTAGAAAACCAGTGTTGATCTTCTGGATAATTCAAAAGAAAATGCTGAAATTTCATGAGGGACAGAGGTCCCTTTAAAAAAAACCTCAACAAATTGGCATTATTAAACATCTAATCTAAACAAAACTATACAAGTAGGGTATAAACTAGTGTATCTTCTATATTTAAATATGGCTGTGAATTGTAATATCACTGTTGCTGTCAGTATTTGATATTGCTATAAGGAAAATCAGAATACAGTTTTCCCCCTGAAGTGTTGTTGTAATGGGCATGCTTGGGAATGCTTCATGTTTCTTCGATTCCCAATATTCTTCAATTCTCAATATTTTTTTTCTCTTCAAAATTAATTGTCAGAGTTACTGTTTCATTGGAACATTTTTATTTCTTTCTTCAATGGTGAATCCCTTGTCATTTTACTCTGGCTCTTTCCTGAATGTGTGCTCGTGTTCTCTGTCTCTCTGTGCCACTTGCTGTGTTTGTGTTTACCCACACGTGCTTTACCACCTGAGATCACATTATTCAAAAAACTTTTCAAAGGAACGACTGATGCATTGGGGTTTGCCTCAGTCTGAGCTGACTCTGGCACACCATTAATGTGGGGCTGAGGAGGTACAGCATTGCCCAGAATATCAAGTTATTTATCTAAAACTTTCTTATATTTGGAAGAGTACAGGTTTCCCTCCCAGCCCCCCCTACAGTGTGAGAATTTCAAGGGCAGCAGTTGGCAGAGAATTCAATGAAGCTACAGTGGTTGATTTATTGTAATAGATGGCAGAAAACAGAATTATCTTAGCAAATTAGTTTGGCTGATAGGAAAGCTGGCCAGCAGATAAGGGGCAGTGCTGATGCCTGACCTGGCCTGCACATGCCTCTGACAGAGTTTCACCAATTTGCAGTTGAGGATGAGTCATTACACTGAGCAGAAAGTGCTCGGAAGAACAAACAAAGCAGGATGTGGCCAAGAGCTGCCCGCAGTATGCTCCCTGGAAGCACTGTCCTTGACACTGTCCAGCTGCCCTGCAGTTTCTGGGCAAGGTGAGAAACATTATCTGATCCATTCATCATTTTATACAATTCAGACATTCAAGAAGAGGCTGTTTCACAGAAAAAGCTGGACAAGTTTTTCAACTGCGTATTGCAGTCACTGAAGTTCAACTGCATTTATCAACCCCAGGGAAGTGATTTTTTGGCTTTCCATTGCTGGACCTCTCTGGCTCTTTAAAGCCCAGCAGCAGCAGGATGAGGGGACCTATGGCAGTCAGGTGACCTATGGATAGTTTTCTAAAAGTTCATAGTCTGATATGGGTCTTGTCTGCAGACAGAACCAAATGCATTTAACTCTTCCCAAACACTGTGTACTCCCACTTTTCCTGTTTATACAGGAAAAAGTAGAACTCTCAAAGCCTTGAATAAGTTCACAGTATATTCTATTTAGCAGCTTTTTCTGCAGTAGGGCACAGAAGCTGTTTAAAACTGGGTAGAAAGAAAAGAGACATGCAGATATAAAAAGCTCACATTTGACAGGAGTTCAGTTTGGGAATTGTCACTAACTGCACACACACGTGTGTGTGTGTTTGTGTGGTTAGGAAGCACAGCTGTCATAAAGGGAAGCAAGACCTTTCCTGCCACATTTCATCTTGCTGGAGCTCCCTGGAGCAGGATGGGCAGGGTGGGAACTGTAGGATAAAGCCTTCAGGTGACATTGTTGGTTCATTGCTGTACAAGGTGCTCAGATTATATTTTTTAAACAGGCACTGGATGTGCCTTTGATTTTATGTTGGGCTGCTGAGGACAGCAAGAAGAATTTTTCAGTTGAAGCTCTGACTTTGTCAGCAGACCCCAAAGGATCCTCATCTGGAAACTGACAGTTTTAATATCTTTCATCCTGGGGAAGCAAGTGCTTCCCATGCCCTGGGAATTCACTCAGAAATGCTGACTGGGATCTCACAGACAAAAATGTTGGAATTTGGTGGAGCAGTTGATTCTGTGCACCAAGTTCCTGTTAGCTCAAAAGAGCAAAGTTGTGGAACACCTCATGTTATATTCATGGCAAGAGCAGGCTGAGAAATGTACATGGGGTCCTGGTCCCTGCAGATGGAAAAGGGGCCAGTAGGTGCAAAAACCTTGACCTTTGTGGGTCACCTGGATTAGCACATTCATCAAGGGTGTGCAGGAAGGAGTTTTGCACTCCTGGTTAGTAGCATTCACCCTGTCTTTGCACAGACTGGGAGCCCTGCTTGACTCCCAACAGCCAGAACCAACAGCCACCTCTCAGTTTTTGGGACAAGTGTGAGGAAATTAAATTATAAACATGGAGAAAAATACTATGCTAAACATTGGGGGTAGGGGGCGGGGAGAGGGGGACAGGAATGGACCCTTTCTGCAAGGTAAGAACTCAGTGATAAATAGATCTGTGCGTATTTCCCAGTCTCATTCCTCACTTGCCAAGTCTGATGCTATTTTCATTAGGCCATGTTACCATACATGTCATTTTATACAAAGGTGCAGTATATCACAACTGGAGGTTGAGGTGCTTGTAGTGAACACAAATGAGCTTGTAATGGTCCATCTGCTTTGATTTTATTTAGTGATCCCTCAAGGGCTGGGAGCTAGAGTGAGAATAACAATGCTT
Source organism: Lanius collurio (assembly GCA_020086605.1). Taxonomy (NCBI): domain Eukaryota; kingdom Metazoa; phylum Chordata; class Aves; order Passeriformes; family Laniidae; genus Lanius; species Lanius collurio. The sequence goes on from JACBWW010000022.1 coordinate 5,312,455, forward strand.
CAACCCATCTGCTATTGTAGTACCAGCTCCAGTTGAATTATCACATGTTCTGAGTGGCTGGCATATGCTGTGACATAAAGCCACAAGAAAGTGTTGCTCTCCAGCTGTTGTGTTGACAAATACTTTTCAGCCAGTCATTAAGTTCATCTCAGTAACCAGGGGGAAACTGTAGCTAAAAGTTGATTATTATTTTATTTTATTTTAAGCATTAGAAATCACTAGTGCAATATATTTTATTTTAAAATGTGTCACTAAGGGCACACACTGTATATGAGCTCTAACAATAAAAAATTCTCTGTGATGCCCATAAATTTATGTGTTATAGGATTGGATGGGCATCTCTGTAACTGACAGTGTAAATCTTAGTAACGAGGCTCTGGCTAACCTTGTTTAAGCAGCAGCACATCTCAAGATGTGTACGTATAAACTTGCTGGCCTGGCAGTGCTATGGGCCACGAACAGGCCTGACCATGGAAGGAACGACTCGGAAAGAGATTGTGATCTGAGGGCCCAGGCAGGGATGGATAACTAGACTGGCATTAAATTGAGGAGGAAAGTGAGTCAAGATCTCCGCAGAGACAGGTTCCTTGTGGGTGCAACAGGTCCAGATGGCTCATCTGGCACTGCCCCTCACCTGGGCTGCAAAGTCTCACTGCTAAATGTGGCCACTAACTTGGCCTTTACTCCCTCTTCCACCCTTGGTGGGCTCCTCAAGAGCTCAGGTCACTCTGGAGGCACCCTAATTTGTGCCTGCACAGAATGCCTGCTCCAGAGCAAGCCTTAGAAGAGTGTTTGTGGATCTCTGATGACGATAGTCAGATTGTCCCCTTCTCCTTCCTCTCTCCACCCTGTCCTCTCAGGGCTGCTGGAGTCCACCACTGTGCCTGGGAACAAAACAGAAGGTATTTCCCACGGGTTCAAAGGCTGATACAGACAGATGTATGTGGGGAAGCAGATGTTCCCTGCTCAGGCTGAGACAATGTTCTCTTTTTCTGCAGGTAACACATCCAAGGACAGCACACACCTTTTGGGCACTGCCCACTGCAGGCACACGTTCAGTGAGAACAGAGAAAATAAAATCTCTTCTTGATATTCCAAATCACTCTCCAGAATTCTCATCCCTAATCTAAGCCACCCCTGCTGCAGGTGATGGGTTTGATGAGGAGTTACATCCAGAAGACCCTGAGGGATGGTGCCCAGCCCCGAGTGCTGCCGGTGCCCCAGGAAGGCTGGGTGGGCTCACTGAGCTCTCGTGCCCTTCTGTTAACCATGGCACTGGGGAGGCAGTTCTCAAATATGACTTACGCTTCTATTTTCCCTCAGAAAAACAATGGGCACAGCTCATACCGAGGCATTTCAGTTCTAGAGGTTTGTATTTCCTATTGTACCCAAAGACCTGTGGGTGCCAGCTGTCACTGGTGCTGCCATTGTATTATGATCCCCTGGCTAGGGCAGGAATCGTTGATTACGTTGCCTTTTGAATCAGTTGATTACCATGAATAATAGGCCAAAAAGGCTGTCAGCATTTTGACTTTAACTATAACTGTTACAATTAATTATGGGTTTAATTAGCATATATGCCTAGCAGTAGAGAATGTAATACTTCATGGGTAACAGATGATCCTGCAGCTGTAGCATAAAGTGTGATACAGGTTGGGACACAGATAGATATTAATAAATGGATTCTATTGTTTGAGGTCCTTATTTATACAAATTAGCAGGCACGACATAATCAACTCAAACTGTATAATTAATAATAATTGATTTCATTTTGACTGACCACCAGTCGGCCTACTACATGCCCTCAGAAGAAAAATAGCCCTATTAGGATAAGTTTAATCCTAAACATAGCTAATGAATCCTATTACTTTAAGGTCATATTTGAAGCTTTTGTTAATTGTCAGAACCATTTTAAATTGATTAGAGCTAAATTAAATCAATGTAATGTTTAGAAAAACAATATTTTTAATGGATGAGGCCAAGCTGACCTCGAATAAACATATTTATCAACCGATTTCAGTGAATGAGAAGGCTAGCAGCTGGGCTCATAATTCATGATTGTCTATAATATGGGAAATGTCACTATCTAGGCCATTAATTATGTCAGGTAATAAATCTGTTGCTCACAGTTGAGCATTTGCCAGTTGGGGTAACAACCCCCTTAGCAAGGTTATGATGTTTAGAGACTCCTTTCTTGTTAAACCCACACTTCACAGCAGCAGAACAACTGTATGCAACTTTGGGTGGAATGAAAGTGGTCTTTTCACAGCTGTCAATTACCTGACAACATGCTAGACTCTGATAACTTAGTATGGAATCATCATCTGAAATAACAAGGATGTTCTATGAGGAAAAAGTTTTGCTGCACTATGTAACTACATTTCCCAGGCTGGAGAAGTCAGCTATTATTAATAGTTCCTTACAGACCAACATTAAGTGACTGATTTCAGTAAACATATCCTGTGGCAAAACGTATAATGATAATAGAAATAACTGCTTTGCACAAGTTTGAGTGCGTGAGAAATTCAGAATGGGTTAATACGAACTAGGGTACATGACAAATCCCAGGTAATGATGGGTACAGTTTAACACAACAGGATCTAGGAAAAATGATACACAGAAGCAGGAGCAGTTTAAAGTTAATCATGCATTCAGCAGCTTAGGAAAATGTCTGGCATTATTGCAGACAAATGACAAAAAACACCTGCTCCCTATTCAATAGTTTGTCAAAAAAACCTCAAAAAACAAAGATAAACTCAATTTTCATAAAGAAAGGGTGAGAAAATAGTAAAAAATGGCACAGTAGTAACCAGATGGAGAGTAATTCTCATTTTTATAGTACTACCAGTGAAAAATATAAGTAATGTCATATAATATTTCTACTGAAAAAAACCCAGGATAAGTGATGAAAGGTTCACTAAATTTAAAAGACTCTGGAGCAGATCAAAAAGATACCTGCAACGTTTTGGGCTGCTTTACTTATTCCCTAGAACTGGCCTTTCCATGTTGGTACAAGATGCTGTGTTCTGGTCACCCACTGAACTGACCCTGTGTTTGCAATCCTTTTCCTTGCAGGCTGCTCTGCTTTTGCAACATCAGCTGGATTTACATTTCAGGCTCAGCTGCAAGCTTGAGCACTGAATTTGACCATTAGTACTAATAAATGGTCACATCCTGGCAGTGTTAATCAAAAGTTAACACAGCATCTCAATCTCAGGTTTTGCACACGTAAGGCATGATGCACCAGTGGGCACACACTGCACTTGCATGGACATGATTGTCAGTTGGGCTTCAAAAATTAGGTGTGTCTTCACTGAACCCCATCAAATGGCTCTGAACAGCCACAAACATGTTGTGGATTGGCCTTTTTTTTTGCCTCAAGTGTATCAGTAGCTCCATGCAAAGCACTTGTGAAAATAAACATTAAATGTGAGTTGTAAACTTACATTTATTATGAAAAACAGAGAAATTAAGGGGCCTTTCAGTCACAATATAAAAATAGTTTCCTATGAGGACAATAAAATACAGATTCTTTCTTGACTTCAAATCTCTAGCAGATACTTTGCTGACACTACTTGCAATTAGGCATTTAAATAGAAATTGGTTCCATTTGTGTATAAATTATCAGCAGGTTAGGAAGAATATGAGAAAATCAAACACTCGGCTATGAAACACTGCACTGGAGAGCTGCTTTAGGATATTAAAGCAATTTGTGTGTGGAGAAAGAATAAGAGACTGTGTTTGTATGGGTGTATATAATGACTATTTCATTTCTTGGGTAAAAGCTCTGTGTGTGTGTGTGTGTGTGTGTGTCCTTTCCTTTATGGCAAGGAAAATTGCTCTTCTAACCTGTCTTCAAAATGTAATAACTTTACTTGCAACCAACCACTGCAGACCTGGACTGGACTCTGAATTATTACTGTGAGTTGAAACATTTCTTTAACAAAACTGAGTCCTTTAATATCCCCCACCTCTGTTATTAGATGGACGAATGAATTTTACTTTGAACATAACATGTGGCATTGTCTGAAAATTGCCGGTATGAACTGAAGTTGGCAGGTATTTTCTTGCTCTCCTCGTCAGTGATTGCCATTTATTATATGTTGCACCTTTATCTGTCAAATACCGCAGAGCGCTATATTGATTTGTGTCTGCCGCAAAGCAAAGGTCACTTTGATCAACATACTACAAAACCAGAAAAAGTAGGGTTCTGACATTTCATTACCTGGGAAAAAAAGGACTAAAATAAATAAGAATATGTTTGAGAACAGAGCACTTCAATATCACAGTGTGCAGTAACTGTAATTAACAAAAGAACTGCTCTATTGAGGTTAAAGAGAAAAAAAAAAAAAGAAGGCAGGTTTTCTTCCAGTGACTGTTCTTTACATGACTGATTCTGTAACATTACAGCTGTGATCTTACTGAAGGGTTACATTCATTACAAAACAAATACATTTTGCTTCTCAGATTCAGACTTTTAATGAGCAATAAAACTCCAGAACCATTTAAAGATTGGGGAAGATTTTATAAAACTTTTAACTTTGACTAAGAAACCCTAATCAGATTGAGGACTTTTTTATGCTATACCCAGTTGAGGACATGGTCTCTACATTAGGAATGCACAGTCTGAAGAGATAAATCACAGGAGAAAGAAGTGGACCCACTGCAACATTCTGTGTGTCCCAGGTCCACAAGGACTGAAAGGCTGAGCCAGAAATTAAGCCCCTATCTTATGTCCATTTTCTAATTCTAGTTCCCAAGAAGTTGGTAGTATTTAGGAACTAGCACACAAAATAATGATTTGGGAGGAAAGTGTTGCTGCAAGTGATGTAGTCTTGTTATTTTCCTTCATGCCCAGTGTCTTTTGGGCACCCCCTACATATTGCTTCACTGGAATCAGCAGGCTCTCCTTGGCACTGTGTAAATAAAATAGCACCAAATTTCTGTGCAAATCTTTCATTCTTGCAGAAACTGCTTTTGGGAATCTGCTTTTCAGTGTAGTTCCCCGTCCCTTTCCCAGTAGATCCTGCAAAAACACCTGCCATTTTTCCACAAGGAACCTAGTTTTCCTAATAAACATAACAATATGGCAGTTTTGGGGTCTTCTTTCCCATGCAGCACCCTGATGCCCCCAAGATGGATCTGGTATTTCACATCCCTGGTCTTTCTAAACAGAATAAAATGAATCTTACAGGTGCTACTGCTCTACCTGAACGCAGGTAACAAAGTGGCCAGGTTGCTTTCCTGTTATTACTGCTGGGAAGTTTTGTTTTTTTCTGATTTCACAGTGTTCAATCCTTTACCTGAAGCCACATTTGCATGGAAACCCAGTGAGCAGTGACACCTCAGAGCTTTGCTGCACCTCCGAGAAGCAGGGTGCATATCACAGCTTGCACGGCATATGGCAGTGCTTATCATGTCAATAACAAAGTCTGAATAATGCAATTCTTGGTTGTAATTACCTTTTATTATTATCAAGGGTCATTCCTGGGCTCTTCATCCTTTCATCTCATGTGGAATTTTGGGTTTCCTTATTAATTAAATAGCCAGTGTGATTGAATTAGCCAATTAGCTCTGCCTGAAGGGATGAGCACTGATCCAAACAAAGGGCTTGATTCCACAAACTTGTTGCTGTGAGGGAGAGTCTTGCAGGGAGCTGGCTGCCAAGAGTGGGCTCCTAGGACCTGGCAAACCTGATCCCAGTTAATTTGCAATTATTAGACCAGGTAAAAATTTCCATTTGGATACTTTCCTACTAGGAAATAACTGTTTATCAAGCATGAAGCTTTCCATGGAGATGTTTGATTTTATTAAAAACAATGTGTTTGAAAATAATCATGTTTCTGTATAGCGTTCTACTGCTACCATTTTTTCCCCCAGAATCATATTGTCATTTTAGATTTGTAAAATTAAAAGTGAAAATAGGAACAAATCCTTTTAGCATTAAGAGAGGAGTCCTGACTGTTCCCACGTATTGGAAGACTTTTGCTGTAAAATCCTGTATCACAGAAAAGTCCCACTAATAAAAAGATTAGTCTCTGTCTCCAACAGTTACTTCAACCAGACAATGTATGTTCCCTGCTCCTAAAGCACAGATTAAAATCCCACATGGCAGCAGGGCTATGCATCTCTTAAGTATCTGTGCCTGAAAGGCACATTGGAAATGTATGCAAATGCAGCTCATCTCTATCCCGCTCCACTGTTCTCACTCCCTTTTTTCCTCCCTTTATCTTGACATGTTTACTATTTCTTCTACAGTGTGCTTCACTGAATAGCAGATCAAACTTCAAAGCAACTTTTAGTTTGAAATTTGTTTCCAAGCTCCTAAGCTATTCTTTTTCTGACAGCAGTGGATAAGAAATTGTCACTACCACTGGTGACATGTCATCGGGAGATACAGGAATAACAGATGGGCAGCACTGAGATAACAGGAAGTAACTTCTTAAAAAGATTGTGTTGACATCACCAACTGTGAGAGCAGAGGTGGAATGACCCCCAGAAGGGAATCCAATCCACTCAGGTCTTTCTGACTCACAGGTATATTCTCTTATTTATTTCCATACACAGATCATGTTGGATCTAAAATAGTTTGAAGTTTTAAAACAGCTATGTTAGAATTAATAGTAACTATTAATAGAGACTAAAAAAAGGATGAATGGGTTTAGTCACAGACTTCAGTGTTTTAAATGATACCACTAAAATGATAAAATTATCATAAATGATAAAATGATTGCTGATGTTCCTGGTGTAACTGAATGCCATTACAGAGTCAAGATTCCTTGATCGTAATATGAGATCAATGGGTTATGACATTTTGATGACAGGCTGATGGATCTGACTTTCTAAATGAAGAATGATTGATTATGACTCCACAAAAGTATGGCTCATTATCAGCATATCTAGGCAACTCTTGACACCCACTATACATAACACCTATTATGGAATGTCACAAGTCTTTGCTTTGGGTGCATGACCACGATTTTGGAGGAAATTAATTGTTCTGCTTACTGCAAGATACTATAGCATATTGCATAAAACAAAACAGTGTCTGGTATCTACAAAGAAAGCAGCAAAGAAACCAAGGAAAGCAGCAATTTTTTAGCCCTCAGTGCATTTCATATCTAACAGATGGTCCACAAGCCTGTAAGAAAACTGTACTTCCTGATGGCAGTAGGAAAATTATAAAAAACATGACATGGGCTTCATTTGCTACATTTTATAAAAGCCTGTGAATTTGTCTTCCAAACCAAGGATGACACGGAACCATAGGAAAACAGATTTCTTGATTTGAAAGAGAGCTCCATTATTGCTAATTACATTTGAAAGTCCCCTGCTGTGCTGCACTTCGTAATTTAAATTTTAAAAAGAAGTGTGTGTTTTATTTATAGTACGTTACAAGGCAATTCAAAGTTTTGGTCTAGGGTATAAATTTGATTGTGTAAAATGGTTTTACAATGGATAATATGGATGCTGTCATGGATAGTGTGTCAGATGCAGGAAACTGTTATGGTAATAAATAATGCCTGAACTATCTGGCCCAATGCCCCATCCTGTACTGAGTGCTATTTTTGAGAGAAGTTGATATTACACAAGAAACTGCTAAATATAATTTTAAAAAGGTATATTAAAGGTGATCTGTTAATCAGCGCAGGGTGTTTTCTTGTTTTCTTCAGAATTCTTGAAAAAGATTTGGGCCACTGAAGGAAAATCAGTCACAGCAGAAGTTTTTAACTGCCTGACAGTTAAAACAGCAAATAGCCAGGAAGAGGCAGATTTATCCAGGGAGATAGAACACCCAACTACCCTCTGCTATGAGCTTCTGAATCACTAAATGTAGGTATGCAGGATTTCAAACAGCTTCAAACCATCACATTAACATTATATTAATTTGGCTTGGGACACATCATAATGTATTGATTTTCCATCTAGAACACTAAGACATTAGACAATTACAAGTTCAAGAATATTACTAATTCTGCCAAGTCTTGCCAATTCTTTTGTCCCCCAAAGGACAAAGAATAAAGCTTCATACTGAGAAAGTTACCTCTTTTTGCATTATAAAAAAAAAAAAAAAAAAAAAAGAAAGAACTATTGTGAAAAAATATTATTTTAAACCAAGGAAGGATCAGCTGAAAAAGAATTCTTTTCCCCTACTGGAAAACAGTTGGTGTCTGGCTAAAATAAGGTGCCAGTTATTCAGGCAGGGATTTACCCAGGAGTGCTCCTGGCAGGAGCTGGACTTTCACCTGTGGAACAGCTTTGGAATAGTCAAGTCTTTAAAATAGCTAACAATTCCTTAATAAACACTAATACCAAATTCCTCTCTGCTTTGGAAGGTCAGTGAATTCCTAAGTAACCCATGATGTAGGCTCACCATTTCATGTCTCTGCCTGCAGAACCTATGCCAGAATGGTGCTGGAGAAGTGGCAATTTCCAACCCTTGCTGAGCTGATGGACTTGTCATTTCATGTGACAAAACAGGAGATCTCTGCTGGACTAGGGAAGGCAAATTCACATTTGTGGTATTGACTGACACGTGAGTCACAATTTGCTTGCCTCTGACCTGGGCCCAAACACGTGTGAAGAGCCCTGTTCCACTTTGATCTGTGCTTGGTTTGTGTCTGCACTGACTGGGGCAAGCGATGACACAAATCACAGGACAGTGGACATCTGTCCTGGGTCTCTGTTGTTGGAACATCACCAGCCAGCAACACCCAGAGTTTCAGTTTGTATAAATCAGTGTAACTATGAGCTTGTGTTTTCAGATCTTAAGAAATTTCCTAATGTAATGTCACTGTATCATCGCAGAGAAATCCTCGTAAGTAAAGACTAGATCAGGCCCTAAGCATCAATTCAGAGTCACAGGACTCTAGGCTGCTATGTTTTAAATTCAGTTTCTTTTCTGGGAACAAAAAAAAAAAATCAAAATCAGCCCACATCCGGTACATTTGATGTGATGAACAGTTCATAATCTGCTAACTGAAGGCTTCTAAGCAGATCATTGATTATCAAATTTAAACCAAAATATTTCTTCATCCCTAATGGAAAAGTCTGCTACAATTTAATAGCTGAGCTACAGAATATTAATGGTGGGTTTAAAGAAATTGCCTTGTGTATCTCCAGAATTCAGTGCTGCCTGTTGTCCAGCTGTGGCAGTATGAATGGTTAACAGAAGAGAACACTGTTCTCCATAATTTTTACAAACAGAAAGAGGCTGAATCTGTTTGCAGCAGCTCCAGCACTGGAGCTCCTGGGGAACTGCAGAGGGTCTCTGCTCCTCCAGGAGAGTTCACAGGCCCCTCTTACATCCCTTCCCATCTGTTTGCTTCTCTGCCTACCAAACGGTCCCTTGGGGGGGTTTCACCTGATGCCTGCTGTCACAGGGTCCTTCCAGAACTGTGTACCTGCTATTTCCCTTAAGAAGTCCTTAGGATAATGACAAAAATCTTCCAAATAAATTGCTACAATTCAGCCCCATGTCATTTCTCCCTGATTGTATCCCTTCCACCTGCTGCATGTTAATTGTTTTATTTAGTAATTCTCCATTTTGGTTTTACTGTTGCTGGAATAATTCTGTATAATTTTTATTCTGCCAAATCAATGAATTAATAGTAATGAAGTTTCTGAAATGCATGGTCATGGTGGGTGGGTGAAGGTGGGGCTCACTGTGCTTTCCAGTATGAAGTACCTTCATATGTACCAGTAACTTTTAATAAAGGCAGATTTAAAAAAAAAAATCCCAAGTCCTCACCTTAGTGAGTGAGGTAGCTCATCCCCAGATGCCAAATTTCCAATTTTAGGAAGTATTTGTCTCTCAGACTTCCTGGCAAACATGAGCCCAGCATGACCAAAGCAGATACTTGGATGTGCAGAGCTCTTGGGACAATTACCTTATTGCTTTATTCATTCCCGTGAGGTGCTAACCCGGACACCCAGGAATGGTAATTTAGATGTCATGAGGAGTTATTGAACTCCTCATGTAAGAAAGATCTGTACAATTTGCTGTGAGTGACATCTCAGTGTCACAAGGGGGTGATAGCTGGATGATAACGCCACTTACTTGTTTCTTCCCCCATCAAAAAGAAGAAAAACCCAGAAAAATAGAAAATAGTAAAACATCACAGTTGATTTGTTATATTAAAGACTTTTTTTTTAATATTTCAAATTTTAAGAATGTTCTGTACTTGGTGCTGTACAACTGAGGAACTAAAGATGACCCTTTCCTCAAAAGATTTTCAAAGAAAAACTGCATTAGCCACAGGAAGATGGACTAACACAGCCCTGGTCAATATAGTAGTCTGTGAGTTAAATACTTGTTCATTTGCATGGCATAAAATGAGTGTCAATTCTGATTAACTGGGCTTGGTTTGAAAGCTGGAAGAGCAGCACTGCCCACACAAGCTGGAGAGCAAGTCAAAGACAGGATAGAGCTGCTTAAATATCACAAGAGTTGGAGACAAACAGAAGATTCTCCTATGCAGAAAAGTAGTTCCTGCTCTCTCCCCATCCAGATTCCCATTTTATGTTAGTATGAGGGTCTGAAGAAATGAAGAGTAGTAGCTAAAATTAAAACATAAAACTCTTGTGAATATAACTGGGAAGGACTTTCACCACTGCATTGGTGAAGCAATCTGGAAGAAGTGCTGCTTCTTAAAGAAGTAAAATGTAAGATTTAGAGAGGGGGGCAAATTTCAGTTTTAGGGCATTAGCTCTGATTCCATGAAAATTCCTTCTAGACACTAATTCAGACCAATAAATAACCAGAAAAGTAATCCATGGACTACTACTTAGGTTACCACTTGAGTGTTTCAAGGATATAACTTAGAAATGTGATTTTCCCCACCCCCCATCCCATCCTATCCCACAGAAAACTTGTGATTTTATGTGCTTTTTTATGCATGTATTAAACAAATGGCACAGCTGAATAGCTTTTCTTAAAAACTGGACATTCACCAAAAAGAAGTTTGCCAGCACAGACAATTAGGCTTTCTTCTTTTAACAATAGATTGACTGACTGGCACATTTGAAATGCGAGCGTATTTTTTATTCCTCCGTTCACCCTTTGAGCTGATAAACATGAACAATGGGAAACAGCTGGGACAGGAAAACATTTTAGTTTGTATTTTCAAAGCAAGCAAGAAATAAACCCATCAGTGGGAGCCAGATCACATCTTCTGCCTTAGGGGTAGTCAGCAATTGGGGGGAAAAATACGATCCATATTTTTAATCAAACATTACATATTTATTAATGTGCAGCTGGCCTATTGTGTGCATGATTTTTTTTCTTTAACGCTGTGCTGCGTCCGTCAGCCTGACATTGTTCTGTAACTGACATTACTCTATAAGGATCTGGAAATGCACAGATTTAATAGGAATCATTGAGACAATTGCTTTCTGTATTATTAGGTCTGTGTGACGTAGGTACCATCTGAAATTCAATTTTAGAAGAAAAATAAGATATTGTTCTATCAAGGCAATTTTGTGCACCTGTGATACAGTAAGAATACACACCCCCATGCTCCTATTTTCCTCCTCACTCATCTAACTTCATGGCCATTTAATGATATGTGCCACTCTTTTGTTAAAAATGTTTGGCCAAATGTATTTTGATGCTTATTGAGATTAAACTTTCAGTACATCTCTGTGGTAGCAAAGGTTGGGCTGTTCATTAGTTGGAGGTTTGGCCTTGTCAGGTTCCATTGACTGCTGGCTAAAAGGATCACTTTATCATCATTTGTCTGCAATGGAGACAGTCTTTATTCAGCCTTGATTCCTCTGGGGTCACAGCTGTCATAACTTCACTTGCTTTATAATGCAGACCCCAGTTTCACAATCCCCTTAGGTAATTGTCTAACAGATTCAGTTTACCTTAATATAGGTAATATGTTATTTACAAAGAAATACAAGGGAAAGGAAAGGACAATATTGCTCAAAACATCCCCCTCCTAACCTACTGTTTGGAATCAATCATTTGGAAATTATGTTAAACTCAGTTCTCATTTTGAACCCAAAAGGGAAATACACCTTTTTTTTCTGAGTTTTACTCTGATCCTTCAGCTGCAAATCTCTAGCCTGAGCCCTCAGGCCTGGTTTTCTGGTGGTGAAAGTTGAGATAACTGCAAATTTTGATAAGGCAACGATGTTTTGGAGAACAGGGCCTTCATTTGCCCTTAGAGTTCAGATCCTGCATATTTTATGTGCTGAAAACTATAGGTACTTTAACTTGAAACAGCAAGTTTGACTTAGGGTCAATATGTTAATCTTTTGAGCCAAAAATCAGCAAGGATGGGCTACTGCTGGCCCTTCTTGTCCGATGGGAGCACACTGGTGCTCTGAGGAAGGTCTTTCTTCTATGGAGTGCCTCCATTTTTGCATCCCTTAACAAAAATACTTGAAATGAGACCATTTCCCCCCAAACAAGGCCAAAGACTCAGCTTGCCTCCATTTGATTTAGTAAAACCTGAAATCTTTTTACAAACCCTGGAAGAGCTCCATCACGAGCATGTGAGAGGCCCATTTCTGAGTGCCTTTGTAACCAGTGCATTCCCCTTGCAGGTCAGCTGCTGCCTTTTTCAAAACCAGAAACAGCCTGGCTCCCAAGGGAAGATGGGCTGAGCAACTTCCACATTTGGTCTTCTTTAAAATTCCCATTAAAAAATGAGGGGAAACAATCAGAGCTTGATTTTTGCACTGGTACTACTGCTTTTGCAGAGTGCTGGCAGCTCCAGTTACTCTTAAGTAAGATATACTTCTCACATTTTTTATTTTGTGTCTTCTAAACCATTCTATAATTCACAGACAGCAGTTGCCACACTATGCTCTTAGTAGACTTACCAATAAAGATTTTCATTTCAGTATTTTTCAACAGGAAGAATGGTATTGCTGAAGTATCCAGGAAAAGCAGGTAACAGAGACAGTTCTACACCAGATTTCTAATACAGAGCTACATGGGTCTAGACAGATCCCTCCTTGAAGGTAACTGCTTAAGCGGAGCAATTTCAGAGACTTCAGTCATTAACAGAAAACTCAGATGTAAAGTAAAACATAATGAAAATTAAATACCTTGTGGTTGGAGTCTTAACTTCAAGAGGGAAGTTTGTGGAAGTCTGTGGATGCTCAGATCCTCACAATGGTCCCACACCTTCCTCTGCAGGAGGATCCAAACACCAAATCCTCTCCACAGTTAACTGACTGGCTATTTCTTTTTCAAAGATTTTCCTGAATGAGTGTCCTTATTTTTGAAAAAAAAATATGTACTCTACCAACAGCATCTTCTCACAGTAAAGTTTCTTTCAAATTCCACTCAGTCATACCTTGTGTTTGAGTGTATGACCAGCGTGTGTTGCATTTCCCAGCTAGTATCTTAACTAGAAACTTATTTTCATTTGGGCTTCTAATTCAATGCCTCAACTCATTGCCTTACAATATCTTAATTACAGTTGGAGATTGATAAGTAAACAAGGAAATGTAGCTGTAGTATTGTGGAAAGTTACCCTTTAAATATTAGCTATCATTTACTTTTTGTTATTTTTTTCCCAAATATCTTCCATATAATAAATTAATTCAAAATAGCTATAGAGGAAATAAGCATTTCGGGGGATGGGGAGGTGAGGGGAGGGGGGGGGTTAAAAAGGCAACAAAAAATCTCCCCAACTCCAAAAGCAATCTTTTAAAGGATTGCATAAAAATTGGATATAAATGCCTGTTTCTATGTGTGCTGGTGCACCATCCATGAAAACAGCCTTTAAGACAACTCATCTTACAAAGGAAAATGTGACTAGATATAGTGTTGATCATTAGGAGCACTACAGTGCATTCGTCTGCTTGTACCCCACTTTGATTACTATACAGCAAAGATGGCCACAAGCACTCAGAAAGTTTTATTGAGGCTTAAATCTTCATTCAAATGATGTAAAGGGGCATTGAATGAAGATTTAGAACTCTATAAAGCTGCTTGGCAGTGTCTGTGGCAATCTATGCCACATAAAAACTGAAATGCTTCTACTTTCTTACTGAAACATTTCTACTGTAATTCTTTAATATTAGGTAGCAGCCAGTGTTGGGGCATTACCACATCTGGGAGTATTTCTCTTACTGAGGGTTTGCCTGCAATCAATTGTGCAGGATATTATAGAATGTTGATGTCTAGGACATAATGGAAGAGGAATTGTTACTGCAATTACATATTATTATGCTTTTCAGAAGATAATGTGGGTTCATTCATGTGAGTATTTTGAACTAGCAAATACCCTAATTGCTTACATGTCTGTTATAATCCTAAATCCAGTTGACATATCTGCTGCACTGTTGCATTTTAATCTGGCCTCTTGCATGTGTCCTCTTTATGATTTTCCTCTGACCTGCATGAACTGTGCAAACAAGGAACGCGAGTGCCTTGCATATTGCCTTTGCAGTTTTGGTCTGAGTAAACACCCAGGGGGACACAGAGGCAGAGCACTGTAACCAAGTGTACTTTTTTCAGGAATACAGAATTAGCCTGTGGAAGACCAGGGTAAGTGCAAATGACCTGATTAGGTTATAATGACAAATTTATGAAACTTAGAGAGTGTGTATTGCTTCAGCTGTCCTTTCCCAATGTGTTGAATTGACAGAGGATGTGTGGCAAAGTATTCACCCATTCACTTAACCAGAAAACAAAGGCAGATGATTAAGAAACATCAGTATTCTGAAGCAGCAATCAAACTGACCCTGCCAAGGAGTGAAGAACAACAAGCCCAGCCAAAAAGTGCTGTAGTCATCTCGTGTCATAACTGCAAGTTTATGAGCAGCATTTTTTCACAGACTCTCCTGAGGCAGCAAGCAGGTACAGACAACAACAGCTTGCCCCATGGAACAGCATGGTGCCTATGGCAGCCCATGTGCACATGGAGGGACAGAAAATGGGCAGAGAAAAGATGTGCTTTTATGAATTCCTGCTTAATAATCCACTAGAGGGAGCTTATGTATAACCTCTGCCAGGCCAATTATCTCAGAACCTGGTTTTGCATAATTACATAGATGAGGTAGTTATAAAAGGGGGATACCTGCACCGCTGTTCTTTTCTCCACCTGTCGTCCTGGAGCCCAGGAATGGCATTTTGAAGTCTCCAGTTCTATCCAGAAGAGAAATTTGCTTTTCTCAAGTGGAAGCAGCATTCTCATTGGCATTAGCTGGGATTCACCTTCATCACAGACACGCTCAAACCTGAGAAGAGCAGCCACTGCTGAGTGAGGACTGACACTTAAAGCATTAGCCAATCTTAATTTGACCTATCCTCCACCCTTGCCTGTTTCATTTCTGACTGCAAAACAAGAATTCAGCAGCTATGATTCCCACAGAAGAAACAGGCAAGCTACCTGGATTGCAGACTTTGCTGCCTGTCTGCTTCAGTAGGACAAGGCTTCCAGCACAGTGTTTGCCCAGCACTGCTTGCCTTCCAACTGGACACTGCCTCCTTTCTTTGGGAGACAGCTGGTATAAAAGTTGGTGTCCTTGACAATATTTAACATGCAAACACCTTCAACTATTTCCAATAGTGTTAGCTAATAAAAGACAGGTTTAACTCTCATATCAGAAGTATCAACTTTAGTTTAGTAGGAGAGATGTACCTGCAATTACAATTCTAGCTGAATCTAGACATAACACACCTTCAAACTACATACCCACATAGTACAGTCTAAGTAGTCAGATACACTATCAAAAAGCTTATCATAAAACTTGAAATTGCTGTATCCTTTACACTCATTTTGTTGCCTCTTTTTCTTTCTGTTTTTTCTGTTGGAAGAGAAAACTTATGACTACACTTCAGCTGTCACCAGCTTTCAAGGTTATACTGATAGGAATGAGAAACATATTCCTAATCTGCATACCAATGCATTGAGAATGCAAAGGCAGGCTTTTTGCCATTGAATAGATGATGATAAGGTCTTAAGTCTTTTGAATTTCTTGTGTTGTACTTGTATTATCATATGATTTCTTAAGCCAAGAATGAATATGTAAATTTCTTGCCACTGACTTGCTCCAAAATAATGGACATTACACTTGCACAGTGGCAATTCAGAGTGTAAAATTGATTAATATTTGTTTTCAAAATGACATGCAATGATGTATGGATCCTTTTACAACTTAAATTAATACTTTAAAGAGATGAATGGTCTCTACAAAGGATGTTAAAGTTCAAGCTGAGAAATTTGCATATTTATATTACAACCAACTGATAATAATTGTCGAAACAGAATGTAATGTGGTTCGTTTTTCATTTTAATCTGGTTGTACTCAAACACAGGACCTCATTAACTTCCAGCAACTAATACAGCATTATCAGTCCCCATAAACCAGGCTTGCCTTGAATTTATGAATTTCAAAGACTATTTCTAGTGGTGAATCGCTGTTAAACACTGGGTCAGTCACTAGCAGGTGAACTCGATGTCAGATGCTATAGAAGCATGAAAGTTACCTGGGCTAAAATGCTGGAGAATCCCATGGCCAGGTGCCTACTTGTTGGCTGACACTCAGAACCAAAATTAAGGTGTGATATCAACACCTTGCCTTTGATGGCTCACTCAAGGCAGACTGGTTTCCTCTGAATGACCAAAGTCAGGAAATCCAACTTCATCCATTTCCTTTGTTAGGCAGCACTCTTATTAAGATGTAAGTGTTGCAAAAGGAAAATGCATTACTTTTGATAGAGTAGATAAGCAAACTTGGAAGATATTGAGGATAAGGCCCAAATAAATACTATCCACTTGGGTTTAAATAACAGTAGCAATAGAATTAGCAATATATTGCTTTTCTGATGAATTTGAAATAAACATGCTGTCAGCATGTCTTGGGTAGTGCATTATAGGTATTCTTGTGGGTATTCTTTTACATTTCCAGATGTATTGGGAAAACGTACATCTCTCTAAGAATGAACAGCTAGCAAGAAACTTCATGTCTCTGTGAATTTCTTGTTGTGAAATGGATATTGAATCTTCTAATAATGATGCTTAATTCTTTGTTTCACTAAAAGCAGATGGCTATGAAAGAGGAGGCACTGCTTACAGGGCATCGTCTCCAACTGTTTTTCACTTTCCCACATAGGTGTTAGTTAAAGGGTGGTGTGACCCACCTGTTCAAGAGATCTGGTGTGTGGCTGGTCCGGTAGGACGGAAGAGCAAATGTAACTTTCCTTTAATACTGTAACAGCTACAGGTAACTCAGGACTCAAAGGGGCTGTCTGACAGCGGGCAATAGCTGCAGTATGCATGCATTTGCAATCTCCTAACTATATTCCTACAGGGAAGAGGATAACATTCCTAAACTAACTTCCTTGTCTCTAGGCAAAGAACAAGGCAGTAAGGTCAGCCCTGTGGCTGCTTTGTGCACTACTGGGAAAGTCCCAAAAGGCTGGGAAAAAGAGAAAGAACACTATAGAATCTCAGGAAAGAAAGTAAACGTGCACTTTGCTAATAACTAGAAATTTTACTTAAGTGAATGAAAAGCTCTAAAATGTCAATACCTGGCATTATAACTTATTTCCTAAGAAGCCATCCAGACTTCCCATTATAACCTCAAAAAAACTTTTTAACATATATTTCTATCAGCTGTCAAATCTCTGGAGGACAACCTGTTCAAACCTTTCCAGCCTGTTCCAGCTGCACAGAGATTGGACATTCATTTGTTGCAACTTCACAGTGGTGCAAGAATCAACTCTTTAGATGTCCCCTGCAAAATGAGTCCCTAGAACAGCCCAGGGAGATGCCTTGTTGAATTCTTAAATTTGTTATTGAGTGAGCTATGCTGCATCTGGGCCACCACAAAACTTAAAAACTAAATTTAAAAAAGGGCAAGCAGAGCAGTGAAACCTCTTCTCCAGCATATAAATTCATCCATCCTACATCTAAATGATGATTAAATAATTTATTTTTCGTTGTGAAGGGTATGCACCTTCCTATAAAGCTCTGTAGTGGGACTTGTGCTGTAGCACATTCATAACTGACTTTAGAAAAATGGAGGAGTGCATATGCTGATGGGAATTTAATATCTAGAAGAACATTACCAGGACAGTGAAAACATACACTGACAAGAGTATGAGGCTTGGTAAAGAATCTCTGAGCAACTTGGTGATAAAATGGCTGAAGAGACAAGATGCTGACAAAAGCAAACATTGTGCGGGTGGGGGGAAGGGAAAAGAAAACAATATCCCAAACCAGAAACACAGTATGCCATCCTAAATAATTTATTATCACTTAGCAAAGTGGGAGAGTAATTATGGACAGTAAACATTAACTCAATGCTTAGGTGAGGAATGGAAAAAACATTATTTATACAAAGCACCCCTGATTCATGAATATTTCTCAGTGTTTGATCTCAAACGTGGTATTACAGAATAACATAGAGGAAAATAATAATGACAATAACATATTGGAGAGGGTTTTTAAAAATTAATTAGATAAGATTCCTTTGATTAGGACAAGAAATTTTGAGGAAGGTTTTGTGAGGAGGCTATAAAAACACTCCTTAACATGGAAAAGGTGATTTGGGAATAAATGGTCACCATTTCTCATAATACTACATCAGTTAGGGAGCAATCTGAGAAATTACAAAACAGCAGGCATGTAGAAATATATATTACTTTACATGTTTTCTATTTTATCAAAACAGACTTCTGCACTAAATTTGGATGTTAAAGTTGTGTGTGAGTTCAGAAGGTGATTGGAGAGAATTCAGACAAGAAATGTCTGTCAGAGATTATTAAACACAGCGATGCAGATCAAAACAGGAGTCCCTGAACTCCAGACTGTTGGAAACAGTAAGACTGGCATGGGGCAATCTTCGTTTCATTGCTCCAGCCCCACGCCTGTTTCTGCAAACACCTGCAGGAGCCCGTGTGTAGGGCCAGCTGCCTGCACAGAGCACAGCCACTGCTGTGCTCCAGGGGAGTGAAGGAACGGCCCAGAACTGGAACTGGAATTCTCGTCCTGCTCTAGTCACAGCTAAGCAGATCACAGAACATTCTGCTTTTCGGCTCCACCAATCATGCTGGCAAATTTTCTTACTATAGCAAAATTCTTTGCCAGTGAACCCAGGGTTTTGTAGTACATGTTCTGGCAATCCTTATGAGGCAAGGAGGGCAAGTTAAGCCATCTGAAATATATATTTACAGGTGGAAATTGTTAGTAATACTGCTCTTCTTTTCCCCAGACACAGCTCCGTTGCCACAGCCTTGAGAAACACATGCACACACACACACAGAGACAATCAATAGATACACTTAGACAGCCCCTTATACCATGTCGTGCTTCACAGATTTTGATAATATCAATCATAATTGAGTTAGATAAAATCCATCTGACTTTCAGGATGCTGGGGTCAGCTGGGGACGCAATGCCTCACTTCACATCAATTACCACATGCAGTAAGGTGGTGGTAAGCAATTCCATTTGATAGTTTGCAGCTATAAATAATTATATGGCAATAGCAGTAAAGTTGGCTCTTGGGCACAATACAGAATCATGAATTTTCATTTACTTATATCTCAGAAGCTGTTAGGCCTCCTGGTTTGAAATGTGGACCCCTGATTAGGTATATCAGTCTTTCTATTAATAAAATATATACAGCTGGTAGGTGCTTTTGAAGGAACACTTCATGCTTTTTCTTATTTAATGAGAATATTTTCATTATAAATATGACCACATTATACATAAGGATTGATTAGAAATTGCTATGAAAAAAAAAAACCAACTTGGTTTCAGTCTCCTTTGTTATCATATTCCATCTTTCATTCAGTTTAGGGTCTGTCCCATCCAAGTCTCTGCAGGATTTCAGTAAGATTTTATTTTTTTACGTGCTGCATAGTAAATTCTCAGCAATTTGAAAATAGATAAAGGTTTATCAATCAGAACAGTAATGTAGAATGGTTGAAAAAAGGATCAGATAGTTTTTGTACTTCCTTGCTGTGCCTGGACACCTGTTTCTTTTAAAATGCTGTTGTTTATGACATATTCTGTATTTTTGAGAACATTAGTCAACAGACATGAAGTCATATTAGGGATAAGTCGGGAGCATGGGATGGAGTTTAGCTGCTTTAAGTGTGAAGATCAGACAGAACTAGGCTGAGGGACACCTAAGGAAGACTGGACAGGAAGAATAAGAACAGGATGATGAAGCAGAGAACTGGAAGAAGTACAAAAGCCAAGTCTTCCTAAACATATTGAGATAGCTCTATGGCCCATAAAAATTCCATAGAATTCACCTGAAGTTTGAAAAGCAACATGGAAGTGGGGACTGAGAAGTGTGAAGATGAACGAAGTGCACCCAACAAGAAGAAACCCACCACAAGCAGCAGCTTCTGTCTTACCCCACATTTCACCATCTCACAGAACAAACAGAGGAACATTTCATGCTCTCTCCCAGAGACTCCCGTGGTGGAACAGGGGCTGAACTCACTGATGAGCTGGTTTTCAGAAGTCAGCCTGCCACAAAGAGGGGCTACAGAGCACTCACACAGAACGCTGCTTCCAGTGTGCAGACATGCTGGGGCTGGAGGGGCTGTATAGGAGGCAGGAAAAAAGCACTGGGGCAGGAATCAAATGATGTGAAATGGGGTAACAATGGCTATGCAACACCAAGAAGGATTAACAGTCAAGAACAGAAAAAAGATGCCTCACCAGCAAGACGTTGCCATGCAGTCTGGATTTTAGGAGTCTTGCTCTTTCTTTCACTCTGACCTGAAACCAGTTGTGAAAACCATTCACATTTTCATCAGAAAGAAAAATCAAAAAATGTTCAGTAACCTGAGAAAGAATTAATCTAAGAGAAAGTCTTTAAACCAGAGGAAGATTAAATGCATTAAGGATGTCATAGATATTTGAACGAGAGTCAATGATTTAAAGGAAAGGCAGATTTCATGTGCCAAAGGCATGCATAGTTATCACTAATTCCAGATGAGTCACCAAAAAACATTTAAATATAAAGTGGAAGGCATGCTGTAGGATCAGGTAAGACTGTATCCTTAATTATGATTGGATAAGCTAAACCTAAGTTTAGTAATGCTACCTATGTAAAAATTGAGCATCCCTGGCTTTGGGAGGCCCAGGTCACAGCCCACAGAGCAGCATCGTGCTGATCAGAGAACTGGTATTTAGCAGCATGAACTGAACTGCAATCAACAAGGAGCCTGATTTGTGTTCTAAATTGGTGTTTAGCAGCATGATCTGAGCTGCAATCAAGGGAGAACTCATAGCCTTTTCTAGGGGGAGCAAATGGATAATTTCCAATCTCATTACACAAAATATTTGTAGCATCTTCAATTAGATTGGAAAAGATCCCAAATTATTTTGACATGAGATCTGTAGAAGGGGAACTTTTTGAATATGTTTTAGTGTAAAAACCTGCACAAATAAAAAGGCTCTAGTAAAAGACTAAGTGTGCCCTGTATAATTTTTCACATTATAAAAGGAAAAAAATCTCTGAAAATCCGTTGTAATATAACAAGTAGGTTTTTTGTGGCTGTGTGTTTTAGTCTGTTCCTTCATTAATTTCTCTGCTCTACAGCACACTGCAGTACCTACATAAGTTGTTGTTTGTTTTTTCTTCAGCAAATTAGAATGCTCCCCAGAAAAACTGCAAAACATCTGGATAAGAAGGGTGTACTGCCTTATTTCATAGGCCAGTTTCCTGATGTCATTGCTCAGAGGACACTTGATCATAGCATCAAGTAATAATCCCAGCCATGTTCAAGAATTTGGTGGCCTTACGGTGAACCTGTGCCCTGTGCATCATCCCACTGGCACTGTTTTACCTGTAACTATGTAATCAATTTGATGTTGTACCCCAAATACAATATTTCACAATATCCTCACACTTGGATATTCCAGCAACTGCCCCCCCATGCTGGTTTTGTACATTTTGTGTTTGTCTTGTGTTTTATTTCTTCCTCTACCTCAATCACAGCCAACGGTCAATGTGAAGATCTGGCTCCCCGGCCTGTTGCCATTCCTCTGCATATTCATGAGCAAAATCTTTCCATATCCACATGGCAAACCTTTCAAACTGTCATAAGGAAGAAATAATCACCTTTTCTTTAGAATCTAACAAAGCCCACCAGAGCTGTGTTCTTTGTATAATAGTTAACATTGTCACTAGTAATCAATTTATTTTACTGGTAAAGACAGTATTCTCATGACAAGTCAAAGACCTTTGGAAACAGTACATCTGTGCCTGCTATTTAAGCACACACAGACACAAAGAAGCAGAATATATTAGAAACAAAAAATATGTCATCTTGTATAATGGTCCCATTGTTTGCTCTACCAGAGAGGGATTGTGCCATAACATATGATGCTGAATGTGCTTTTCTTGTTCTCCAGCCTTCATAATAAAGTATTTGATGCAAATACTCTAATCACATGGAGAAGATGCGGATGTTAGCTGTCCTTCCTTTCATTGCTATCCCTGCTGCCTCAAGAAATATACTTTTATGAATATTAAAAAACCCAAATAGCAAATTGATGGAATCCTGCTTTATTGTGTTACTTTTAATAGCAGGTGCTTTATATGGCTCAATATGAGCCCCTCTGCCAGACACTGGAGTTACATCACTGCAATGTTCAGAAAATGGCACTTCTCTTGTGCCTTTTTCTTTAGGTTGCTTAATTATTTTATATAAGATAAACCAGAGAAGGTAAAAAAAGGCACAGACACCAGCATATACCCTATTAAATTGTTCCATATATAGCACTGTAACTGTATGCAGCCCTGTGCAGCACTTCCCCAATGGGTAGTGCCCACAATTTACAGAAACAAGTGGTTTTCCAGAGTGTAGCAAGAGGTAGAGTAGGTCAGCACTTGCTCCTATGCAGGGAAAGTCTTAAGTCCAAGGTAAAACTTCAAATACGCAAAGTGACCTTAAGTAGGAAGGTGCACGTTGACCTTTATTTATGCTGCATGGACCACAGAATTACCCACTGCTAAAACAGCTCATCCAGTTCAGTATTTCTGTTCCTACTCACTCATTTATCAATGCTTGATAAAGAATAGGGAACATCTGCCCACAAGAGGAAGACAAAGAGCAGGAAAACTTTGGAGAGGATTATGGCCTGTAATAAGGACTGGCAGCAGAGAGGAGTCACAGGTCCACCCCAGCCACACTCCACACAGCTCTGCACAACTGGAAGCTGCCAATTGTTCTGTAATGGGAGAAAGGGTCCCCCATGAAACAAACAGGACAGGGATTCATTCCTTTTTCCCAGCATACTTTATTGTAGTGCAGCTACACCACATTTCTATCAGAAGCAGCAGCCTCAATCCTATCATACCCAGGGCTGCACATCTCGTGGTGGGATGCAGGAGCTGCCTGGAAAACTGAAGTTTCCACAGTCCTGCTTTGTGAGACAAACACGTTCTTCCCAAGTTGTTTGGTAGGAATATTGTAATGCTTCTCTGCTTGTCTGGATTTGGAAAGAAAGGACAGAGTGAGCAAATACTCTTCTGCTTGCCTTTCCTGGGCACCCACTCATTAATTGGGCTGTTACGCGCATGTCTACATGAGAGTATTGCATACACTGAAGCAGCACATGGGGCTTTAGAAAATCAATAGTTTCCATGCTATATTATCAAATTTCATACTTTTTTTCCATATGGAAACCAAGGAAACTTCATGTATGCATGAGTCAGCCACTGCAGAAAGCAATAATGCATCAAAATCAACTTTAAAGCAGTAGTTAAGAGGAATAGCTTAAATACTGCCTGCTGCAGCATGGAGTCAATGTGGAACAACCAGAAATAAAATCAGAGACACAATTAAAAAGCTCTGTCAAAGGTACCTGATATTATGCACTAGGCCCATGTGGCCATTAATGTCAGGCACAAGCAGAAGGGGCCTACAGTGGTTTGTGTAAGGGATGGAGCTCCTCGGGACCCATTAACAACCTCAGCAGCCCTTCCCCCAGACACTGGGCAATGTAACAGAATTCCTACATCTCAAAAGCCTACTCTATAAACAGAGATAAAATCTGAATATTCAAACCCTAGGCCCTCCTGCTGAGCACAGCTGAACACGCTGCAGCTCGACTTCAAAGCCAGAGAGCCATGAGAAAGGAAGCGCAGCCTGGCGGCACCGGGACCGGGAGCTGGCTGCGCTGGAGGCTGCGTGTGCTGTTAAACCGCGCTGTAATGTACACAGCACATCTTCAGCGCTGCAAAAACAGCCTCAACACTTGGCTTGTCTCAGGGTCAAAAGCACCTAGTTATTTCTCGAAGGTTAATTTGCATTTCAAAAGGCCAGGCCAGCTCTGAATATTTCGCTGCTATGTTATAGCTTACTGGGGGCTGGATAATATTTTAGACTATACAGTGAGAGCAGAGGTTACTTTGTGCTGGGGCCAGGTGCTTCAGGCCATGGAGTTTTTGAATCTTGGGGCATGTGGTTGGGACCATGCACACTCATCCCATCACCAGGTCTGTGCAGCAAGGCCAGGGATCTAAGCTGCTCTTGGCCAAGGATGGAAATTCTGATTCCTGGAGCACAAGGAGAGTCAGGCTATACTGCAACAACAGCCAAGACTGGTGGTTTACAAAAATGTTCACGGGTTTGGAGATCCAGTTGTAGTTCTCTGTATTGCTAAATTTTGACTTTTCATCTTCTGCATGCCACACATGTATTCAAACCACTGGGAGTTCAGAGGATCACTATCAGTGGTAGGTCCTCAAAACTTAACACTGTTCTGACTTCCCTACTCCCTGTCTCATTCTTCATTAAAACAAAAGCATCTTTCCTTCAAAAAATTCCCCAAACTGAATGTTTGAAATTTAGACTGGAAGAAAGTAATATCCCTTTTGAGGGAGTAGGACAAGAAGATAAATTTGTCTTGCTGGGGCTTCTGCTGGTGCCTGCAGACTATATTCAGTGTTTTCATCTAGAATTCCATGCAAGTATCATTAGGGACACCTTAACAAATTCAATCTCTGATGAACAACCATAATGGAGCCTGGGGTGCTTCCTTGTAAGTGTCCAAAGGAGACCTTTGTAAGGGCACTGTTTCTTTCTGCAGGAGTGACCAGACAGCTCCCACTTAAGCAGGACACTGCAAGGAAAACTATTTGTCTGTTCTTTATGACTTAGGACTTTAAAATTGTTTAATTGCAGTTGTAGAGGTTTTTTGCCAGGACAGTTCACAGCTTGCAGTGTTTGAAATGAACCACTTAACTACATTGCAGCCAGATAGAAGCACTGCTGACATCTGTGGCAGAGCTAGCTATTAGAAGTTGCTGCATCTGAGGGTGAGATTGATTTGAATTTCTTCATCCTTTAGGAACACAGCCTGAACTGTAATCTGTTTGGTTTTGGTAGTGGATTTACTTGTTGCTTCTTTTACCCTTAATGGGAACATACACACACATTTACCTTTGGGTCACTCATAATTTCTGTTCACTCTCTGAGCTCTCAGACTGAGCCCTGTTAGCCAGCACTTTTTAATGATCTCTACTGCCAGGCCCATTCTAAAAGATAAAATTATAACAGCATTTGTGCAACCTGTGCCCCAGTATCTCAATATGCCCTTGTCAGGCAGTAACAGCATCATTGCCTCTCACTGAGGGCAGCAGCTCTCTGAAGTTTAGATGGCAGCAATGGAAATGTGGGCTGGTAACACATTGATAGGTTCCATTTTTCACTGTCAGTGAAAGCATTCTTATTAGGCAGATATGTTAAAAGTGAAAGGTTTTCAAGAACATGCCATGAGGTGAGTTGCAGTTGGGAAAGCCATCTTTACATTGACATCAGGTGCAGAAGTCCATCCTCATGGATATCTTTTAAAAATATAGATCTGAGATTAACTTTACTGGCGATTGTATATCATATGCATGTCACCAAAACCTCAGCATGTATCTGGCAGTAAAAATATCTGGTTGCTATTAAATAAAAAGTGAGGTGATGATGTGAGTTTTCCACAGTTCAGCATGTTGCTTATTTTCTGGATCACTAGTTTGGGGCTGGAACAGTAGGAGCAAGGCAGAAGTATTAATTTCAGGCCCTGATGCTGAAAACTTTCACACCTTAATCTTACTCAACAAAAGAACTTGCATGTATGAATTACACATGTGCACAGCTATGTGTGAACGCTGGCACTAAATATTTACTCAGTAAACTGCCTAGCTGGCAAACAGCTTTGACTCAGTAGAGCATAATTGCACCTCTAAATTGCACTGAAAATTCCTAGAATCAAGAAAGATTGCTTAGCAGAGATGATTTTAATGAAGAAACAGCCAAAACGTCAAGATCTGGCACAAACCGACTTGTATAACAAGAAATGAATTGCAAATAAAGATGCTGGGTTGTGCCAAGGAAGAGATACAGCAGCTTTTTCCTGCAGTTACTGCCCACCTTATTTGCTTATCCCACCAAGACTGAACACAACAAACTGAGTGACTATCCAGAAGCCCTGCTCCTTTCCCAGCTCCAACACTCGAATGGAACTTTGAAAGCACTGAATGAAACAAAAACTTCACCTGTTCCTGCTCTCCTCAGGCTCCTGAAAGGCGAATCTCTCATTGCGTTCACAACATTTACTAAGACAGAAAAGAGTCTGGAAAGGTGTTAGGGAAATTGCTACTACATAATTTATAGAGAAGCCAAAGCAGCTTTTGGTTTTGAGCTGATTAGTTACTTACATCCTGGTTTGGAGATTATAATATAATTATATTACACTCAGCCAACCACTTTTTGTGCAATGACAGACTAAATATTTATTTTAATTGCAACCTATAAACCAATTTTTTTTTCTGGAGGTGTTGTTGATATATTTGTGAAACATGCTTATTCATAGCTCAGTTGATAAAAAATTGTAGTTAGTTGTATTAAAAATTTATCACAGATTTTGCTAATTCAAGCCATTCTTGGTAATCCCAGCACATACTGAATTGGTATGGAGGAATGACATCCTGATCAAGCCCTTGAGACCCAGCACATCAGGGATGGGACCTGTGCCCATGGGAAATCTGTCCTGCCAAGGACCAGACTGGTGCATGTAAATGTTGAGGCTACCAGTGCAACTAGCTAAATATTTCAGCCTGTCATGACAAAAACACTTTTTCAGAGTGCAGGTGTGAAGTTCAACTCTGTTCACTTATTCCTAACAACAATGTGAGATGATATTGGTTTTATTTTCCCCAACCTGTTTCACATAAAGCAGTGTTCATCTTTATATCCCAATATTTAGGTCTTTCACAGGGGAAAAGAGATAGGGTAAAATCACTTTTTTGATGTGCATAAATTACTTTATTCTAAGTTTCCATGAGATGAAGGCTTTGGAAAAACCTATTACTTGCAGGTAAGCCACATCGGTGATATATCACATGATATTATTTCTTCAAATGCCTATTTTAAAATAATATCAAAACTACAGTGATAAGTATTTCCTTGTCAAAAGAGACAGAAAAACTGAATTATGAGAAATAAATGTAATTATGTTTCCCTTTTGTTCTACCTCTAGTGAAGGAAAGAAGTAGAAATCAAAATTCCTCAAAAGCTCTAAAAATTACTTCTCCATTTAATGAGAAAACAGTCAAACACATAGTTGTTCACAGACTTATTCAAAACTTTCTTTTAGTCATGGGAGATTACAGGTTAAATCCAGGAACATTTACACCCTGAAGGTGGGATGAGAACTCATGAGCACCAATGCAAATGCAGAATATGTCCAATTGACTTCTGCAGTTATATTTCTACAGTACACAAAAATACATTGCAAGTAGTTAAAACCACTGTGAAATGTCTTTTCCTATGTTTTTAAAGGGTGCCTCTATAGTATCATTTAGCTGTTTTCAGAGAGAAATATTGCTGGTTATTACTTGACTTGTGACTTGGAGCCAATTCTAAATGCAACTCTCATTTCAGTGTAGCTGCAACTAATATTCATTATTAGCTGCAAGTTAGCTATAAAGACCAATTCTTTCCATATCATAGACTGTGATATTTGATGAGGGATACAAAATGCATTAAAAATAAAGAATAATTTCTCTTAGCATTATTTCCCATTTTAAAAGGAAAAAAAGGAACCTGACAATCAAAGTAAGCCTGTTATATTTCCCTTGTTCTAACAAATGAAACCATTCTTATACAAAAAGATGAATTAATAACTCCTGTGTATCAGCATCAGAGATTGTCTATGAAAAAAAAAATAACCCTTTTCCATTTGGATTGTGCTGATAACATTTATTTTTCTCTTTCCATCTGGAAACCCAGTGGGTATCATGAGAATTGTAGCGAAGCTGATTGGGGTCAGGAGTGAGGGCACTGGGATCAGAGCCAATGTCACATCCAGCCCCCCTCAGCTTCAACAGCTCCCAGAGAGAGTGTAAGTACAAATCTGTGGCATATTGGGAAATGAGGGTGGTAACAACTGGGGTCAGTGGCCAGAGTGTTTCAAATAGCCTTGGGAGCAGTGATTGGTTCTTAACCTGCAGCAGATATATTGAATGGAGTTTCAATAAGGAGTGTGGTGTGTCCTGCAGGAATGATGCTCTAATCCTGTTGCTTTATGGAAGTTGGGTGCAATCACTGAAATACATGAACCTTACAAATTGTATGGAGAGAGCCTTCTGTGTTCATCTGGCACAGAAGCTAGAACAGCAGCTCTCATGCCTCTGGTTTATTTATTTGTTTAGCAGGATTGATGAGAAGAAAATTGGAAGACAATTAAATCAGTATTTTAATGATAGCAAGACAGAGTTTTCAAGTTCCTCAAAGAAAGGCAAAAGTGAGAAATATCTATAGCAGTAGGCTGTGAGTTTCCACACATTGCTCTTGCATTGTCTGAGACTGAAAATTATGTGGGAAATGCACTGTCTGGGCTGTATTTCATATTATAAAATACGAGTTGTTTTTCCCCACCCAGTCCCAATCTCTGCTTCAGCTATGTTCTGCCACCATATTAAAAAGGCAGGTGTAGGGCCACTGTTACGGCACCAGAGGAGACAGAGGATATATTTGTGGCCTAGACTGCAATACAAGGTAGCAGAGAAGTTAAGACAAACATCCTTTCCTAGGGAAGCATCCAGAACCAACATAAAAATCTCTGAGGAGAAATGGTGCTGAGTAGCAGATGCCTTCTAAAACTGCCCCAAGAGCCTGACTGCTTTGACACACTTGAGTGCCTGAGCTACAGGCCACCAAGCCCCTTGGGGACAGGAAGAGGACATGTCTGGAAGCCCCTCTCTCCCTCAATAAGTCAACCTTATGAATAGAATGGAATACAACTTCTGCAACCACAGCTGCAAGAGTACCTGGTGTTCCTGACTCTGTTCATGCTGCAGTCCAGCAGCTGGAGCATTTGGAGTGGCAAAATCTGATTGTTTCTCACCTTGGCCTGAGGGTGTTCAGCACCCCTTGGAGGAAAGCTGGCTACCAGCCAGCAGGAGTTACATTTCCTCCTGGATTTTCCCTTTCTTTTCCCACTGACAATCAGTGTATCAAGTCCCTAGGTAGTAGGACCAGACCATGCAAATCCAGAGCTGCCTGTTTCCCAACAGCACTTGTATCACAAAGACTGGATCATTCTCCATGCACACACATTACAAACTGTGTGACAAGACAAAAGAAACTGAAGTCTTGCATTTCTTTCTGCCCTCTGAGTACAGCTACCAACATGTTGACCTCAGGGAATTTGAGCCTATGGATGTCTGGTCCCTGAACCCTACCAAGTATAGGTATGAGATACACTAAACACACAGCTTTACCAAGCTGGCAGTTGCAGGCATTAAAACTGCCCAGTGTCCCACTAGCAGAAATTAGACACAGCTTTAAAAACATCCAACTTCTCAACAGTATTAGCTATGGCAAAGCAAAGGTTCTTTAACTGAGATGGAAATGAACGGGTGTGTAATCATGTAGAAGGAGGCATTTATCTAATGAAAATAGTTTGATAGCTGCAATTGACAGTGAATTCTCTGGGATAACAAATCTGAGTGGCTGGTAACATCTCCAGAGAAGGTATATTCCAAATTAATCTTGTCACCATGCAAAAAACCACAATTCAACTATTCATCTTTCCAAAGAGATCAATGTTTTCACCAGATGCATGTTGGCATGGGATGCACTTAGGTCATCTGCTCTACCTCAAACCCCACCCTGAAATTAGTAAGTGCTTTTAAGGTGCTCTTTCAAAAAACCTGTTATACAATTGTCCCTTTACAGTATCATACATGTGTGTGTATAAACATGTGTGTATAGTTATATCTATGTTTATATACATACATACACATATATGTGTGTGTGTGAGAACAGAAATTAACAGCAGTGCTTCAGTCCAGCACCTGTACTTTTTGCCTTCCTGAAAATAAAAGTTGCTGAAGGAGCAGATCACTCTTGGATCTTTCTCAATATCAGCAGCAACACTGCACTGTTACACCTCAGTGCTTCAATAGATGAACATGTCTCCTAGTGAGAACTCCACTGCCCTGTTATTCATAGCCAGAGTGTTGTTAATCACATGCTCTCAGCTTGTAAACAACAGTAAAATCAGCAGACAGTCCTCAGCAAAAGATTCTCTCATGCTAGCCTCTTAAACTATGTCTGGACTTTAAATTGTGCTTGGACTGCAAAACCATAAATATATTGTGTAAGTTGAAAAATTCCTTACAATGTTTTAAGATTTCTTTGTAATAAATCAGGTTCTAATTCAAGTATTTATTTCCCACTGGATTTGCATGTAAGGTTAAGACAGCTGGCACATAGAAAACACAATATAGTTTATTGCCTGATTCCTAGCATGTAAAAGGAGATTCTAATGGGAGTACCACGGACTTGAAAGTGAGTGTGGATACCACAGATATCCCTGTTCAAATAGATACTGTTTCACTGGGTTCATTTGGTACACCCACTTGATAAATATGGCAAAAGCTGAGAAGTGAAAAGGGCCAAAACATTTTTCACATGCATGAGCCAGCCATTTAACTTCAGCCTGTTGGGGAATGTGGTCAGCACAAATGGGATAAGCTTCAAAAATTTAGGAATCCTGTAAATTAAGAGTAGAAATTCTTCTGCCAAATTTTACTAGCCTTAGAACTAAGAAAGACCCTTAGAACAAAAAAAAAAAAAAAAAAAAAAAAAAAAAAAGCTTGGGTTATTTGTTAAAATTTGCTCCAGCTCCTTCAGCTTAGGTGGATAAAATAACAGTGCTAATATAATTTATCTTTCACCTGAGAGCAAGCTTTTGAGTTCAATTGTTTTGTTTGCTCCATTTATGAAACTCATCTCATAGTTATGAGAGATCACTCTGCAGATTATGGGAAATGCCTGACTTGTTCTTCCTGAGAAGCACAGCAGCTTCAATACTACCAGTAATGAAAAAATTTGCATTTTTACAGCTTGTGGTATAACCACAGAAGAGAGACTGAGGCCTCTAAGGGGAGTGGGACCAAGTCAACTTGCACTGAATGAAACTCTCAGCAACAATGCCTTGGGTTGCTGCTGTTAGCTCTCAGAACCCGTATGAGGCATCCAGTAAGGCACTGCTGCCCTCAGCACCCTTGCAGCTGTCAGGGACCTGCTGCTGTGGGCAAACTGCCCCACTCTGGGAGCCCAGTTAGGGCAGAGGTGTGCACTGGGCTCCCTGCACTGGCCAACACACTCAGGAGAGCCAAACCTTTGGGTGCCAGGTACAGTGGGAGCAGTACCTCTATTGTTTTAAATTATCTTTCCACAAAAAAAGCCTGCAAAATCTGCTCACATTCAGGAGCTACAGATATCCATGCTATCCCTGGGTTCTTTCTACCTTTAAGCTGTCCTTTTCTATTCTAAGCTTCCCCCCTCTGCTCCTTTTCCTTCTCCCCCAGTTAATATGTTGCATCTTATTTCATGCTGTGACACCATTAGTGGAACCTAATCTCCTCTCTAAAGTAGACTATTAGTGTTTGGTCGGGCCACTTATGAGGTCATACACGCACACAGCACTTATCTGAAGTAAATGCCTTGTAGCTAATCAGGAAAAGGTAACATGCTATCACCCTACCCACAGCTTCCCAGCACCCAAATCCCACTCATTTACAGTGAGAGAAACCCCAAGCAGCCCAAGGTTTGATTTTTCCTTTTACATGACAGAAGCCATAGCCCTTGAGTGACTAGGATGGAATGAGAAAGGAATAAACAATTAGACAGGGCTGCTGGAACAAATCCTCCTGTTTCATTTTTCTTCTTCACTTGTCTCAGCGGGAGTAGTTTTACCTCCTATTGACACCCATTGTGCTCTTGGCTGCTTGCTACGATGCAGCTGTTTTCTTAATGCCTATCAACCCTCTCCCTTTTTACGATACAAAGGTGACTTGTTAATACAAATGTTGTTGAAACCTTAATAACAATGAGTCCCAGTTGTGATCAATGATATTGCACCTTGGCAGGGGAATGTATCAATGCTTATGGATTCATTTAAAAGTCATCTGCACAAGGCTGCTGATTTTTATTTTAAAAATCTCCACATAAGAAATATGACTGCTCTATCAGAATGACATTTCCAACTCTACTGGGTGCAGTAACACAGTATTACAGTGCTACCATTTCCTGTGATACCCACTTAGTCTCGTATCTACCATTCTCTGTCTGCTCGAGAGACTACATTCAAACAGAACCCGAGTCTTCCAATGAAATCCTCACAACCCAGTTATGCTCAGTCCTCTTAAAAAGGTACTTTGATGCACCTGGTCTTCTCCACAGGGACTTCCCCTCCCTCCTCCCCCCCAAAGAAGTCACATGATTCTCAATGCCATTTTTGTTTCATTATCAAAACCTCTGCTCAAACCAAATGTTATCACCACCTAAACACCAGCTGAATTGTCTCTGGATTTACCAAACAGTGTGTTAATGTTATTTCAGAAAGTGTACTACCCATCAAAGCTGTGTGTATGAATGGCCACACCTCCCAATGCTGTTGTGCTTAAAAGTAAATACACCATTTACAAAGATGACACACTGGTTCTCCTTTGCTTTACGGCATCCTTGTATGGCTGTTGGCCTGGCCACATCAACAGATGTATGCTAATGCAAAGGGATATTACATTAAAAGATCAGGAATGATGAAACTGAATAAAGATACCCATATATGCAACTGACAGGGTGCATAATCCATAGAGAAGTGTTGCCTTCAGATGGGAAACAAGCTGGAGAGAACTTCATTCCTCAAATATTCTCAGCTCTGGATCAGGGTATTTTAAGTCATTTCCTACTTAATCCACTCAGCCAGACACATGATCGTTGGACTGTAGGGATCGGTTTGCCCTAGAGAATAAAGGTTTTGGTGTTCAAAACACGAAAGCCGAATCATTCAGAAAGTGAGCTACACTGCTATTGTAATGCTGAGAGAAGCCATGTAACACAGCTGCTTTATGCTTTGAAAACTGTTTCCAGTGTTCCAGTGTCATATATTCCTCTAGATCATTATGCTCTCACATGAAACTTATCAACATTACAAATGGAAATTAATCTTAATCTAGCAAACACACTGTTCCTCATTAAAAAATTATTAGGTTCTATTACACTGTTTTTAAAATCCACACAGGGATTAGCTAGAATTTTGACAACTGTCAACCCCAAAAGCAGGAATAGCTGCTAATGCCTGATTTAAAAGTCTTCAGATTTTGTACCTCTGTATTGGGAACAATAGAGTCTTTTTTGGACTTTTGGTTTGTGCTAGGACTCTGAGTCACTGAATATTTTATGGTATTCAATGAACTACAGTATGAGTCATTCATGAGCCTTCAAGTATTTTTGGAATTGCATTATTTTGCTTAAAATTGCAGAAAAATCGACTCGCAGAAATGATAAAAAATGTACCACTGTAGATCTAATAAGATCACATGGTAGAAGCAGAGCATATACACACCAGCATAAAAATTAATTTAAGCAAAAATTAGGTCTACAAAGGAAACAAGAGATTCAACAATGAATTGTTAGAGAGTTATTGTATTCTGAACAGGACTCATTTTACTGGAGCTAGTCATGGTTGCCAAAAAGTTCTTGCCTCAGATGCTGTCCGTGCTTACAATACTTATTTCCATACTCTGCTGCAGTTTACCATTTCTACAGCATTCTGCAAACATGAAAGATTTTTAGGAGTACTAAATGATTAAGAGCTTGATCATAGGGACATCAGACACCATTCAAAGGACATGACCAAATTCCATTGGTGAGGTGAGGGGAGAAATAAATCCAATTGAAAAGAGTCAGTCCCACTACAGTCTAGGACACACCACTCCTAGTGTGAAACAGTATTCCTACATTTACATAGGGATTTTGTTATTTTTTCTGGTGTGGGTTTGGGGGTTCTTTGTGTGTGTGGATGGTTTTTTGGTTTGTTCATTTTAAATGGTGCCTAAACACATGATATACTATAAGGAGTGACTTCAGGGTAAGGACCTGAATCATCAACCTCACAGAGAGAAAGGAAAAATAAACCAAGCTTCACACAAAGCACATGAAGAGCTGTGGCAGAGCTCTGAGCTCCAACCTTGTGTTTGTGGTGACCATCCAACATTGCTTTTCACACAGGTTCAAACTAAATGACATTTAGTCATGGTTCTCTTGGGCAGAAATCAGTTTTGGCTTTCTAGCAAGGCTGAATTAAAGACATTTGGAGAAATAATGGGAAGGATTGTGTGAAAATCTGGAAGTTTTTCCTCCACTGAGAGCCAAAGTTCTTGTGTCACAAGACTTCGCCTGAAAGAAAAAGTTTTCTCAGATGCATGACTGTGTTGACACTCTTATTCTTGCTTGAGAGTGGCTTTTCATGGTTTTTTTGAAAGTCCTTACTAAGCAGTATAAACTAAGTCAAATAAGAATGGGCTCATGGGGCTTCTTTGGATGGAACTAACAAATTTACACTTTAGTGAATTCTGAAAAAACCTTCCCAGAATACACAAGATGTCAGCCACTGAGAAATTCACCATTTCTCAAACATTTGATGTCAATAGGACATCAAATGGATGGACATCCCATATTGCTTCCTGCAAAGGGAGCAAGAGGTAACTATGAAGCTGGTTCCAAATGTCCTTCACTGTTTCCAAGTCTCTGAGTGATTATGGGATGAGGGATCTTCTAGTGTGATGCTGTGAAAAAGACAGTCACAGCCTGTCCCAAGTAATTTTAACAGCGTTTCCTAGTGCATAACTTCTAATCTGCTGCTGCTGAGTGCCATGCAAGGGAAGGACCACCCCTCCTATACAATTCACAGTCTGCTGTATACAGACTAAAGAGTGGAGAGCCCAGAGCTCATGAGAGTGGCCATTCAGCTGCTTCTGCATGACTGTCCTAAAATATGACAGCATTAGGTATTATTAGGAGAGTAATAGGTATTATTAATAGGTATTATTGGTATTAGCAGGGCACTTATCTCACTATGGTTGGTCAAGGTCAAAGAAATGTTTCATATAAAATATTTAGAATAGGTTTTCAGTTGACATGAGAGGAAGCAGGCTATGGATAAATTCTCAGCTGTCCATGGAAATGATGCATGGAACCATTCAAAGTAGAATGTATGCCCATCAACACTGGTCTGATATGGTGGGAATAGCAGGGAGTGCAAATGAGGTGTATTTGTAAGTAAATGGTAACATGGCAATTATTATGCAAACTGATTTTTTAAATGAAAAACAATTTAAGAACTCCATCTTGATACAGAAAAATTAGCTTTGGGAAAAGAGTTTCTGCACGTAGCTTCAGTATTTAACTGATGAAAAAACTGAGGGAAAGGGTTTGTCTATCACTAGAAAATCTGCAAGACTAAGATTGTTGCTTGGACTTCAAACTCCTTCCTGTCATGCATGAATGACAGGTGCCACTTGCAGTAGTTTTCTATTCTCCTTTCTGAGAAATTTGAATTGTGCTCCTTCAAAGAAAGAGCTGGCTGCCCACTCACATTCACAGCTACAGTAAGTAGAACTTCTACGAACTTCCTTACCACAGGTCTTGTTTGGAGGTAAATTCTCCAAAGTTGTAGAAGAATGGCTGCTTAAAAATGAAGAGGCTAAAGATAAAAGGGAGCTGCGGAGCTACTGTTTCTCATGCTGCCCTATCAAAGGACAGCACGAGTTAAATAGTTTTTCATAAAAAGGCAGAGGGAAAAAAAAAGGTATGTGTGTCACTTGAAGACAGAGGAGAAATCTGTTATTAACATTTTGGAAGAAAGGCTGCCTATATTTTTGCTGACATTTTTTCTCTGAGCAGAGCTAACAAAACAGCATTTGTCTCAGTCATCCTAGTACATCATGTAATTGTATCATTCAAGCTTGTTTCAGGTACGGGTTGCTTTTCCATTAATTATATTCCATGCACATGTATACATATCAGAGCTGCTGGGATGTCTATTTCTATTAGTTTAACAAGCCCTGGTATTAATGAGATTGCTCTATAATTGAACCTTTTCATGGGTCCCTTGGTGATGAAATTATGCTAATCTGAATCTGCAACCACAAGGCATCCATCATACTTGATCAAATAGTAAACATCAACAGTGATATGCTGGGAGTGTAAATGTGCCGTTAATTATTACATAAATGAACAAGCCCCATTATTTCATCTTTATATTCATGCAACTTAATAAAATGGGTGAAGACAGGGTGTATCAGACCTCCACTATGTGGCAGCATGGTCCACTTAACAGGAGCATGAGCTTGTAAATATTGCTGTATCTTGAGGCCTGATATTCTCTGCATATAAAAGAGGAAGGAAGGAGGATATGTTTCATCTCCCTGAGTCCTTTTGTGGCAAACAATGATACTGATCAATTACATACCTATAAAAGGGAAAAAGCATCTGATTTCCTTGATGCTATAATTGTTTGGTTTTAAAACCTGTGTGAATCGTGGATCACTAAAGGGTTTTGAATGCCTGAAGTGGAATGATTTATATCAACTTCACAAAATGTTCGTAAACTCAAGCAGATAAGATCTTCTGTACCTACACTTGCAAAAATAAATGGATTTGCAGGATGCCTGTGTTGCTGCAGGCATCACTCTTAAGTGATTGCTACACAACACTAAAGAAAAGAAGTAAAAAATTTCAGGCTGCTCTTAATCAATAATATGAGGAGGATCAGAATTGCCATAGAAAAAGCATAAACACTAATATAATTTTTTGGTCAATGTTTTTTATTAGGGGCACTGTGCCTTATAACTATCTGAGTAAGTACTAAATTTCAATGCAAGTTGCTTTGATTTTTGCCTCAACATGTACAGATGTAAACAGAAATTAAAAGAAGACTTTTATTTTGCTTGGTAGCATTTTAGTTTGACAAATCACAAGCCCAGTATTTATCTAGTGACCAGAATATTCTTCCACAATTTCTGATGAAGAAAAAATACCTTATCAGAGATCTTATGAATATGTTGAGCAAGATATGTGCTTCACTGACGTGAAATACATTGGTGCCAGATGTCACTGACTAATTTCTAAAAAGTCAAGATCAGTTTTCATTTCTGAACATGTTTTGTTAATTTCTATATAGGAGTATGTTGTACTGATGATATCAAATCTACTTTTTAACCCATTTTGACTCATGTTTTGCCTGTGCGTTTTTAATATTTAACAGAACTACTTTAAACATATCTGTGGAAAAACTTTCTGTAAGCCATCAAGTTATACATTCAATTAATATAAAAATATAAGGATATGTATTATGACTTTTCATAGAAGAAAAATATAATTCAATAGAGGAGCATTTGAAAATGTACTTAATAACTTTCAGACATAGTTCAAAATAAGTTCCTTGGATTGATGCAGTCCTGGGGCAATACAACTTACAGAACTGCAAGCTGCTTACTCCAAGCTGATTCTGCTGCTGCTAAAATCAAGATAAAAGCCTTTGTGACAGTGTCTGTTCCAGTATTTATGTTACTTCTATTGGCAAGTGAACTACAAAACCCCTGCCTGATTTAAAAATAATAATAAAAAAAATTTTGTTTAACAGATTTCTAAAAACATTCTCATTTGGCTTCTGCTGTTAATATAGTTATTTAAAAACATTCCCATTTTAAAACTGAAGTCCTGATGCTTTTGTATAGATAATGACTTAGAAACAAGCAGGAGAGAGGGTTGCCCCTCTGAGCTCCCAGGCTCATCATGTATTTATTCACATTCTGTTCATGACATTTTGCATTACTGAGACAGTTTGCCTCAAATTTCCTTTATCAAAATTGAATTGTTTTGAGATATATACCAATCATGGCGAGAGCTTCATAGTACAGAAACAGCATATCAAAAAATACCACACCACATTCAATACTGCAATTTCTTGCCTTTCCAACATCTGTCAGTGGAACTGCACAGGACTGTTTGTTCAGCACTCCTTCCACAAGTGCCACGTTCTGGGACTTCTTCCCTTATTTACACCATCACCACTGCTCATTTCAGCAGCCTGACTCAGTTTCACACAAGACTAGTGTCAGGCACTTTAGGAGACTGTTTCCATCCTTCCTTTTTCTGGTTTTTGACAGCATTGCCTAACGCTCTGGCTTCCCGCAGACGTGCTTTGGTAACTGTCTCCTGCTGAATCAGCAGCCTCTCCTCCTGAATTTACCAGTGCCAGCTGCACCAGGTTCACCCTGTTCTGTGACAACACCTGGGAGTCTTAAACCAGCCAGAGAAGCCCTGCCAGTCCTAAAGATTAGCCATCGAAAGGTCAAGGGACACGGAGAATTGGAGAGAGTTGAAGGAGGAGGGGAGCTCCACCCAGAAACCCCCCAACAGCAACCAAACAACAGAAGCAACCCAGGTTTGTGGGTGTGCATGGATTTGACCACAGAAAGGGGTTTAAACTCCCTTTGTCCAGCTGCTGACTGAGCAATGCTGGTATCTGCAAGGGCAGGCTCTGTTCCTTGGCACCTCCAGGTGCCTCCCTGAGTCTGTAGAGCCTTGTGCTGAAATCACAAAACTGCTCCTTCAGTGAGGTGGTGGCACAACCAGCCCAGGAAAAGTGGGGCTGAGGCATTCCTGCAGGAATGACTCCCCACAGCACAACTTAGTGCCCTTTTGTGTCACCTGAGCTTGTCTAATCTCATATTCCCGGGAATATGATTTTTATTTATTTTTCAGTTGAAGATTCCTTTATTAATGCAGATACATAAAATAATCCTCTAAATTTCTGCTATGTAAACTATAATAATAATAATTTATTATAAGTATTGTATGAGATAAAAGCATGGAACAGCTTTTCCCAATGACAGAAAATTTCTGAAAATTTGTACCACTATTTATAATTATATCTGATTTTATTAATTACAGATAGGACAGCAAAACAATTTCTGAGGATCTTTTGTTCACAGCGTTTTAAAAATCAAAACTATTTCTACAGCTCTTAATCTATAGTCATCAAGAGAAATCTATCCTTTCTTGAGTTTTATTTCTGTACAATGCCTTTGTTACATACCAATATACATCTTTTAGTAATTATTTTTACTCTCTGTCCAAACAAAATCAACAAACTACATCCAAGATCCTATTACCCTTTATTTCTTAAAATTTAGCAAAAGAATTCAAGCAGTTTCAAACTATGAATATTTCTATTAAAATCAGAAAACCTTAACCTAATTTACATTTCTGTTGTTGTTGTTGTTATTATTATTCACTGTTTGGTTTTGTAATCTTGATAATATGTTTATTTTGACTAGATATTCTAACCAGGGGTTAGATTAGCTGCTTGGCTCTCCTGTTTATACAGGACACCTCTCAGAAGACTTGTCTCCCATAGCACTGATCCTTTCCTATGTGAGATCATACCTTTTCAAATCACAAATGAGTGAAACAATTAAAGCCACTAAATTAAAGTAGACTTCAATTCTTTTACTTTTCAGCCATTCAGACTTTCCTAAATAAGTTATTATCTGCTATTCTAATTTTCCAGTCATTCAAGTCTTCCCACTAGGGTTGGTAGAAATTTTGGTCAAATTTATTATTAACAAACATTTATAATCCTTAATTGTTTGCTAGAAATTCAAAATTGTTTCTTATCTGTGTATTCAATATTGCACAATAATGTGTATATGATACTTGCTCAGTTTCCCTGCTGATGAGTTTACTCATTTGAATGTAAATTAAGAATGACCATAGAACACGACGTTCCTTGTTTCAGGTGTAGGCCTACCTAAATCAATTCCCTTGTGTCAAGGATATCCCTCTGTACTATTAAAATCAATACAGTACTGATCCTTTCTTGACGAGAGTTCCCAAATCAAGCAAACAAACAAGTACAACCAGGAAAGGCCAGCACTAAAATTTAAAGCCAACTAAGGTTAAGTAATTAGTGCAGATTTGCCAAAGTTCTTATCATGCAGCAACTCTCATTTTGATATTTCAGGTCCAAAATTCAGATCTCTCTGGGTATTCTGTTTCTGACTAATTTATCTCATAAAACTCACGACAAACACCAAACTGATTGTATGCAGATTTGAAGCTTTTAGTCAACTTGTAAGAATTATACTCCACAAAAAATAATTAGCATTATTTCCCAGACAATCATGGATCCATAGTGTTAGCTGGAAGGAATCACTGGAGGTCAGTTGCTCCAAGCTCCACTCAGGCAAGGGCTGCTGTCAGCACTGAACAGCCACATCTTTCTGCAGCTGACCTATGGAAACCTGCACAGATGTCTGGGTACCCTGGAAGGCCATTGTTCATGGTAAAAATAACACAGGATTCAGAACAACATATTTCAATGTGATATCAGAGATTTGCAGGTGGTCTTGAAAGCTAAGTGTTCACCTTATTTTGATGTGGATGGGCATATCTGATGGATACAGGTAGCACAAGAATTTGGTCCACACTCATACCAGTGCACAGCGTCGCTTTGCAGAGCAATAATAAGGTGAACGTTCAAGGTACTCAAAGTCTGTTGATTATTACTCCAAAACTCCTGAAGGAGATTTACTTTTGAACCTTCCCTAATGTTTTGTGCCTGTCAATACCTGTCACCCACCTTTTTCTGGATGAATACTTCTCCATCTGTACAACTGAGACAAATGAAATGCCTGGGGATATACACATGCATTAAATAGCTAAACATGCTCAGAATCACTAAGGGACGAGAGGATTGGCCAACTAGAGTAAAACATGGAAATGGAAATCTTACATGAAGGGTTGATGCCATTGTTTCAGTGATATTCCAGGGGGGAAGCTTCTAAAATGCCAGCTGAAAACTTTCGACCCCAGTCTCTCAGAGAACAGATGTATATATATATATATATATATGTTATACATGTATGTGTTTGTGTGCTCATATGGCCCTTTGTCTTCCTTGTAGCTACAGAAATAAAGTAATTTTCTCACAGATCAGCCATACTAACCCCACTATCCCTGCAGTGGGATTCCTATCAGGAAGCAATGATGTAGTTTTAAGTCAGAACTGGTATCATTACTGTAGAGCACAGTTAGAGTGAAAAGATAGACTGCAATGTTTTCCCAGGAGATGTGTACTCAACTCTGCCCACAGACTGACCAGCTGCAACCTTTTCAGCATCTCCTTCTGAAGGGGGAAGGAAGGATAAGTTATTACCCCCACATAAGGGTTGTATAGACAGCACAGCCCAGAATTAATAGTTACGTGCTAGAACTGAAGTTGTGGCACTCCAACAGCTACGACACAGAGATCAGCACTGTGTTGGGCACCTGAGGAAACCATGAGCCTCAACAGTTTTGTAATGGAAAATTACAACTTCTTGTTGTGGTGGATCCCCCTGGGCCCCCCCAGCCGGGTCCCTGCCCTGTGACTGAGCTGTCCCATGTTCCAGCTGCCCGGGCTCTGAGCTGGTTCGTTGTTTATCCCAGCTCTGCCCCAGGTATCCCATTTCCCCCCTCTCTGGGACAAAACCAACAGGACACAACCCCCGCCCTCTCACCTTGCCGACCCTCACCCAGGTGGGTGCTCTGTCCCCCCCCAGGACAGAGGGAATAAATGATTTAACATCATAAAGGAGGTTTGAGCTCTATTTCTCTTCTCAACTTCTGTTTCCCTCAACTAGAGCAGAAGCTACAATAAGATGAAGGCTCACAACACAGTCCAACAATCAAAAGTGACCAGTCAAAATTCTGGCACTTGCAAAATGTCACCACAGCACCTGCAGAGTCTGGAAATTGCTAAATTCAGGCAGTCTCCAGAGAGGACTTCAAATTCTAAATCTCAAACTTAGTTATACAAAGTGAGTGGAAATCCCTGGCAGAAAGGCAGGCAGAGCTTCAGGGAGCACAGGGGCTTTGATGGGATGTGGCTGTGTGGAATCAGCTTAGTGTCTGGGAATTACCTGACTGCTTTGGAGTGGGGATTGAGGAACTCCAGGAGAGGTTGAGGTTGCCTGGACCATCCTCCTACCCTAGAAGAACATCCTAAATTGATTTCAACAAAAAACACCCTCAGGACTGGTATAAATACACCTACCTCCGTTACAAGATCATCTATTTAATGCCCATAATTGGCACAACTTCCACTAAGCAGTGAGTCTACAGTTCTCACATGTGCAAGCATGGGTCTTACTGCACTAATGACCATTTTTAGTTTCATTTAGATAACCTGGCAAAAATCTGCTGCTGAAAAACTGATTAGGGGAACTCAAATTCACTTACAGCCTTCCTTAAAGAACCTGCTCCCTTTTCCAAAACACTTGGTGGAAAAAATAATTTGTAGGAAATCCTGACCTGTGAAATCCTAACCTGTTACATGTTCAGAACTGAATGTGTTCTCTATTAATCCTTGACCACTTCACTCACTTTTCTTCCCTTCCTAGGCTGCATCCAAGGCTTTGAAACTTTTACTGCAATTATTTAATGAGACTTCTTATAGAGTAAATGCTCAATGGTCATAGATTAAATAAGGCCAGTGCCAGCTACTGCCCTGCAAAAAGATTCTAGGTATGTGCAGATGGAGCCAGGTACCAGTGAAAATGGCTGATGGTGAGAAGGTATCAGCTAATTCTTGGCTTCTTCCTTCAAATGAAAATGGATTTAGTAAGTGAATCATCATGTAGCTTTAAAGATCACTTCCCTTCCATACTTTCTTCATCTTGTAAGTTTGTGTTTCCATCTTTCCTTGCTCAAAAGAATGTAGACTTTCTTAATTTCCCACAAGGAAGACTATAGCTTCACTTAAGATCAGATCAAACTTGCAGACCTCAGGAAACAGTTAAATTCAAGGTTATATCTCACTGTTGAGTTGCAGAATTACTATGTTCATTAATGCAGCTATGGCTGCATAACCCCAACATGCTTACCATGGAAATAGCTCTGTGAAAAAGCATTGTGCCTTCTTCAACAAGTCATACAAAATCTCTGAAGTTCTACTGCAGCAACACTCTTAGTTTTTACAGAACATTCACTGGTAACTTTTACGTGACAGGCCATAGAGATAATAGTTCTCCAGGCTAAATGAACTAGTGTTTGCTGGACAGATTTTGTCACTATACAGTGGATATAGATTGTGTGTGAAAGGGGGTGAACTGAAATCTAATTAGATTTCATTTTAAGTCTAGCTGCTGCAATTATGACTTCTGAATAAAAGTGGTTGTTATTTAGCAGGGTAGCCTAAGCAATGCACGTAATTATTATAATTATTAGGTACCTAATGATATCTAATAGGAGTCAGCATTGTAAATAAATGCTGTAGACTGTTCAGCAGGGTGGCCTGCACTTTGCAGAAAACTAAATAACAAAGGTTAATAAATATGTTTGCAGATGATTGTTTTACAGGAACCCTGGGCAGCACTATCTGTTGGAGATTAGCTACATTAGGACTCAACAGACCAGAAAACATCCAGAATAATAGTCTTGCAGTATAATATAGATGCAGTGTATTAAAATAGCCAAGCCAAATTCCTTCTGTTCCCAAAACCTGATTCTCAAGTATAAGGTATACTAAGGTTTTTTGTTTGTTTGTCTGTTTTTAATAAGATCACTTAGTGGGCAAAATTCAACTTTAATGTTATAAATCAGCAAATGTGAAGTCAATCAGCCATTGAGTTTTTCTGTTCCAAGCCCTGTTTTAGTTCTCAGAATTTAAGAATATAAAATGGATACTGCTGTTTGAAGTGTGAATTACAATAGCTGCAGATGCTGCCTATTTGCACTGTATTAGCAGAAGAATTGTATTTATGTAATGAAGACAATGTCCACTGCTGATATAGATGACACATTAAAGATTTAAAATTGCATATGTTTGCAAAGCGCATTTCAGAACCTTCAATTTCCAAAGTCCATTGTGCTTTCAATTATCTTCCCACCCAGGCAAACTAGGGAGAGACTAATCAAGCATAATGTCCTCACATATTTCCCACTATGCTTTCCTCAGAGAGGTCAAAGGGCACTGTCAGATCACAATTGCAGCTTGCTCTGCTATGGGAAACACTGGTATGATTTACAGTTTATAGTCTCCATCACTAAATGTAGCCATTAGTAACAGTATGCTGAGCTACAGAATAAGCATTTGTTATTTAAAGTTTTCCCACATGATTTTTGAGATAATTTTAGCATCTGCAAATTATTTTGGTAGTGGTCAGTTATCTTCCACTAAACAAAAAAATACCAGCCTGGGGTAAACACTCAGTAATGTATTTAAGGCTTAAGCATTGATCTAACTGTAAATATTTGTTTTTTGAATAACACCCATATTAGCTGCTGCACATGAGGGGAAAGAGTGTGCATCTCTCACATGTTAGTAGATTAACTACTACCAGTAGATCAGTTATTAGCTTATTTCTGCCCTGGAATAAAAGGGCATAATCCAGTCATCTAATTGCCTCCTGAATTGGAGGCTTGTAGGTTGTCCCATAAAAGCTCTCCCCAAGAGAACCTCCCTTCAGGGATGAGAACTGGGCACTCACTCCCCCACCTCTGTGCTGAGACTGTTCACATTAAGCTCCCACTGCTGGGAG
The DNA here is from genome assembly GCA_020086605.1 of Lanius collurio. NCBI lineage: Eukaryota > Metazoa > Chordata > Aves > Passeriformes > Laniidae > Lanius > Lanius collurio. The sequence goes on from JACBWW010000022.1 coordinate 5,357,332, forward strand.
AACGAGCACATTTTACACTTCTCTGTCACATCCGTCAAGCACTGGCATCGCAGGATCACAGGGTGGTTTGGCTGGGAAGGGACCTTACAGATCATCTTGTCCCCACCCCCTGCCATGGGCAGGGACACCTTGCTCTAGACCAGGTTCCTCCATCCAGTCAGTCCTCCAACACTTCTGGGGATGGGGCATCCACATCTTCTCTGGGCAGCCTGTGCCAGTGCCTCACCACCCTTGTGGTGAAGAGTTTTTCCTCGTCTAGTCTAAAACTACCCTCTTTCAGTATAATTAATTACATCTTCCCAAGCCCACATTCACTACTGTTCTAGATAGACCCACTAGTGCAGCCAGGATTTAGTAACATGCTATTAAAGACAACCAGTTCCAATGAAAATTAGCTCAGTTTTTCCAATTACCAACTTTGACAACTCTTCCCTGTCTTTGGACTTCCTTGAATACCTCATTTGCTTCTACCTGCAGGACTCCTGCAGTGCCTTCTCCCCAAGGGGTTTATTCAACAACTCAAAGAGTAACTGCTTGGCACTTATTATCAGGGCACCTGGGGAAGAAGAAATTCATCTAAGCTGACTTTTGGACACTCAGAAGAATGAGATCTCTAGGACAGTGGAACAAAAGGGTCAAGGTAGAAACCGTCCCCGTTGATGTATGGGCCCTTTCCTCTTCAGTTAGTGGAAAGCAGAGCAGCTGAGGAGTTTTATCCCACTGAGTAACCTCATACCCCAACCATAAATGCATAACTAGGAACAGCACAACACTTGCCTCTGAATATGGTCCTTTAAATATGTGAGGGATCTATCAATAACAATAATGAAATATTGCCTTTAACCCATGTTGGGATCATCAGAATCTACTAAAAGTGCAGCTATCACAGTGAAAGTAACTGGTCAACTGAACATTATTTCATAATATTAAAAAAAGGTACCAATGATTGTGGAAAAAACAAGAGGTCCAGTTTTGAATACAGGAATAATGTGAAATTATGAAGTTGGTGCAGCTCAGAAAAAACATAATTTTTAATCACAATATTTTGTAAGCCACAAATGGAATTCATTTTAACAATTCATGAATTAAAGATATGCTTTGAAATTGAGTTCAGCATCCTAAAAGCATATATTACATATCTATACAGCAAACTTAGGCACTAATGTAAACCAAGTTCTATTTACATTTTGATTGCTACCTCATACCTATCAATTAATGTACTGTATTCATAAAACACAACTTTCAATACCCAGCTGATGTGAAGAACTTCCATATGCATTTCAGGCTCAGTCTCTACAGAATACTTTGTTGGTAATGCTATATGTAATGTTAAGTACTGTAGTTGTGTTTTATCTATCTCAAGTTTGCTCAACCAATTTTTCTTAAGCAAATTTCATGCCTTAAAAAATACAGCCTAACAGAGCATTAAAGCAGTCTTTTGTGTACATGTTAAGAGAACTCTAACAAATTGCATTTGAACTATTTAACCTTTCTTTCATTGAACCCAGTAATAGTTTTGATGCAGAGAATGGCATTTTCCTCATTTAAAACAAAACCCCAAATTTAATTTTCCATTGGCTTTAACAGGAGCTTTTGGTATGCACAGCCAGGAGACTTGATCTACCTGTTAGACTCTGGCAATAAGAATACAAGGGAGGTCAAAGTGACCCTTTACTCAGTGAATAAAGAGCCTGTGAAAGATGCCAAACCCCACTTCTTTTTACATCCATGTGATTTTAGTAGTATTACAAAGGTGAACAAGGGAAGCTGAACTGGTGTTAATGTGCTTGTGACAGAATATGCCCCAAATGATGGATTTGATTAGACAGACAGCAAGTTGAATATTCAGATGGAACAAAAGTATCACTAAAAATTGCAAAGATCATCTGTGCTTATAAATACAACACACACAAACCATGAATGCCGTGAGACTAAACCCACTCCCCTCTCTCTCACTCGCTCAAATCAGCACTCTCAGTAATCTGAATCCAGTTTATTGATTTCTCAGTCTGCTGGGAAGGAGGTGGTTGCTTACACTGAAACAAACAACTCAGCATGTCAGAGAAGGGCCTTTCAGAACAGAGCAGAGCTCGGTGCATCAAACTTCTTTAAAGCAAGCAAGATTATTTATTTAAAACAGGTGGAGTGTTAGTGTTTCCTCCTGTGTTCAATTCCCTGGAGAGGCACCGTGTGTCCCTCCCCTGAGGCCGGGGCTCTGGACGAAGATGGGCTGTCAGACACTGGGCTGTTGAAGCAGCTCGGAGGCTCTGCAGAACGCAGCACCAGGGGCAAGTGAGGAACAGAAACTGCTTTGCTGGGAGAAGGAATGGTTCCATCAGGAAGTCAGCAGGCTAAGGCAGGGCTGGTACGTGCATACAGGCAGTGCAGCTGGCAGAGCCAGAGACCACTGGTGTGCACACAGGCTGGTGAAAAGCTCTGTGCCACAGCCAGTGCCCACCAGGGGGGAGTTCATGGCACTGGCCACTGGGCTCTTAGAAGGCAGGGCTGCAGAGATGAAAAGATCTCTAGCAATGATCTTCACTAATTCATTTCAAAATCTGGCCCCAGTTATACTGGATGAGACCACAATTTGTTCAGGTAACTAGAGCTTCTTTGTTTTTGTTGCACAGCCCAAGAGGCTCATCCTCAAGGAGGAAGTCTCATGCACAGTATTTGGAAGCTACACTTGGGAGTTTTTTCCTCAAAGCTTTCTCTACATTTGACAGTTTTCTGTGTGCCTGGCACAACTGTTGGTACCCAGGCAAGGGAGCCTCCTCACTCCGGTGCCCCAGCTCTGTACTGTGCTGCTCAGGGTGAACATCACCCCTCCATTATAACCTGCTAAAACTGACATATTGTCATGCTTAGAAAGAGCTGTTTCCAGAAGGAAGGTTTATCACTACTACAAAGTATTGAAATTTACAATGTTTAATCTGCCAGAAACCACTTTTCTGCAAATAGACTTCCAAAGTTGACTATAATGTTGTCTTTTCTTCTGATTCCTTTATTTTCCTGCTCTGAAAGGCTTCTACCATAATAAAAAAATTGCAATCAAAACAAATATGATACCAGGGAATGGTTTGCCCTTACTTCGTAGCTCAGTAGAGGGACGAATGGCTATTTTTTTTTTGGTTAATATCATCTAGGAATAATATTTTTATAAATCTTTTAGTGAACCTTCTCCATGAAAGAGAAAGAAAAGAGGACAACAACTAACTTCATCTGTTTAAAGGCTACTGCTGGCAGCAGCCAGAAGATGTATTTCTTTAAGCATATTCAGCTCATAACAATGTTTTTTCCATCCTTTCAATACCCAAACCTTAAAAAAACTTGCTGAGGGCACGTCAAACATGTTCAGCTATTACACCCAAGTAGGTAATAAAGGGACATAAGTTCCTACAACTACAGAAGATTAATAGCTTCACACATTGAAGTCTCAAGCACGTCTGTATTCACCCATTACAGAAACCCTTGCCAGCTCATTGATATACTCTGTGAGATTTAGAAGGTTCCTTTTTTGTCTCCAAATTAGCAAAGAGGCTAAAAAGCATGAGTAAATTTCTGTGTTTCTGAATTTAATTCTGATAAATAAAGAAAAGAAATTAAAAAAAAAAAATTCAAAACCTGAATAAAAATAGAGTGATCATTATGGAACAGTTATCAGCTCTGGCCCTCAGAATAAGTGGAAGGAACTAATGTAAGCTTAGTTTGTCTCTTCAGGATTTTCTCTAGTCATGAAACCATCAATCCTATTGGAATAAGTCTTTCTTGTATCTTCCCTTGACTCGGCATGGATTGAAAAATATAATTGTTTGTTAAACCTCCTTCAGAAGAAATTATTAAAAAAAGTCGGATTTGTTTAGATTTATGTATTCAGATAGAATCATGGAATAAATGGATTTTTATGATAAGTCTCTGTTTGGAAGGATTATTTAAATTTGCTACGAAGATATGACCTACATTTTCAAAAACCAGTAATACTTTTGCAAGAAGATTTTGATGCTATCTATGCTTGTCAATTTGTTGAGATTGAGGATAAAGGGCTTCTGAAATTTGACCAAGAAAAATCAAGTTACGCAGTTAATATTAATTAAAAAAAGCCTCAACCGTTTTTCTGGTATTTATGATTTAAGATTACACAAAAAAAAGCTCTTGTGTTGCTTCTCAATCAGCAAGGAGTTTGCTTACTCTTTGAAACTGCTACCATGAATACACTTGAACAGTTTTTTGCTAATTTTCTAATGGAAAAGGAAAAACCAAGCAGCTTTATTACACAGACTCTTTAGAGCAGAAATCTGTAGTTTCCTGTGAAGGCCTGTTTAAGGAGAAAGAAATTTAAGAGATTACTTTGTAATAAGAATATATATTTTAATCTAGCAGAACACCACTAATTTTGGTTAAAAATTGTCAGTCATATTTACATTTATAGTATGAGAGAAATAATTTATGTGTTTTATGAACTCATAACTAATTTGAATTTCAGCTTTCAGACTCGGGAATTCAACAGTTTGTTTCAGGTTTTTGTACTGATTTTATTGTATTTCCAAGACAACGGGGGGAAAAATTGGGTAGAATGGATTACTAGTACATATTCAAAGAAGCAGAGCAATTAATTGACAGTTACCCATGAGAATGGTCAACCCAGACTGAAAATCTAGACAACATTGGGCCGGTTTTAGGAAAGGCAAAGAAGGAGATACTTTCTGAAAGGAATTCAGACAGTAACCTTTTTTACAACCTCTGAGTAGAGCACATGGTGCACAGAATGCCTCCGATGAGTGTGTGGTGGACTGAACACCATATTCAGCATATTCAGATTCACCTGAATCTTGCTCCTGCTGAAGACAAGACAGTGAAACTTTCTGCTCCTCCCCAGTGAGCAGCTCCTGTAGTAGTTTTACAGGAAGCACAGAGCCCACAGCACTTCCAGGACAGTGAGAGAGTAAATTAGCCAGCCCCCACAGGGAGTGAAGCAGGGGTTCTCACTGCGAGTGTCCTGCAGTTATAATCAGCTGTCAAAGAATATTTTTCTACAGCACTACCATAGAACAAGTGGTAACTTAGGTTATCCTCACTGCTGTGCCTCTCCTGGGGTGCATCAGATCAGAAATTTAGACATGAGAACTATCTGTGCATCACATACATTAGCATCATAATTGCCACTGAAACGGAGTTCTCATTGTTCAGTTTAGCATAATAATAGCAATCTTGGAATCAGTCCAGATTCAGTACAGTTAGTTTATAAACAGCATCCAATTAAACTCCTTGGAACATGTTCCCTATCTGTTTCTGAGAAACAGGTTAACACAGACATACAAGACACGTATTCTTTCATGAGCTGAAATTGTACAGTTTATCTACAATGTTTTAGTGATATCTCTTGTAACACAAAAGGGAGAACCAGGCCTAAAATCTTGCAAGAAATTAACTGTTCTATTGGAATTAGTATGAGAGTTTAAACTGCCTTTCAGCCAAATTTTAGCACTCAGATGGCTGAAACATTGTGTATGAAACACTTTTGAAGTGAGTATCCCTCAACAGTCACAACCTGTGGTGTTACTCATTTCACTCGCAGGAAGAGATGACAGCTTCACCCTCTGCAGAGGTGACAGAATTAAGAAACACCAGAGTTCTCAACATGCAGAAGGTAATAGCACAGGCACATCCACACGAGGATGTAAATTCCTGAATGTGTCAAGGCACTCCTCTCCTCCTACACTGCCGGCCAGCCCTGCTGCCCACCTGCTCGCCATGTGGCCCTTCAGGGAGCAGGGGCCGTGCTGCTCTGCTCTGACTTCATTACACTCGCACATTCACAGAGCAGCAGCGTGTGACACATGATCGACTGAGACCAACTCAGGAGGAAGATAACGTCAGAGTTTGCCTGCTCATACAGCTGCTCGCCACCTTTCAGTCTTCCCCCAAGCTTGGCCCTGCAGCACTGAAGCAACACAGGACTGTCACAGCCTGCAGCTCTCAGTGCCTGCTGAACCCAGGAACTCACCAACAAACCCGTGCTTGCGAGTACTGACAGCCAGGGCAGGTCCCCGCAGCCATTGGAGGTGCCTTCGGTTTTCACTCCTGCTGTTCTGTGGTTTTCTTTTTGATGCTGCACAACCTTTTGTCTTTCTATTTATGTTCTCCCACACTCAACTGAGAAAATTCACAAGATTGCGTTTAATTCCAGAAATAACTGCAGCTGTTTCTTTAGTTGACCAGACAATATTTTCACGGGGACACCCATTTGATCTGTTAAATTTTAAATAATGTTTTGTTTGAAACCTTAGTCATGTTCAATTATAACCAAAAAGCTCGATTATTAAAAAATTCAACTAAGTGAAACCAAAGTTTCACAAGCATGTTAAACCACAGATCTGATAAGGTTGATTACTCTGATGTATTGCCATGTGTATAAATGCTTGTGGTAGCTGTGAATGAGCTGCCACCTCCAGAGTGCAGGTGTGTGATCAGAAATACCAGCTCAGGCACCACAGAGCCCCTCCCAGTGTGTGCAGTACAAGTGCAATATCACCTTGCTGCCTGCTCCTGACTGCAGAGCTGGGTTATCCCATGTTAGCCCACCGTCCTTTGCAGTGCAACACACCCTTATGTGCTGTGCTGAAAACTCAAAGTCCTAAGACTTCAAACCCTAAGTCATTCAAAAGAGAATGCAGGCTTTTCAATTTACATATGCATTTTTTTTAATCCAGCTCTCTCTTAGCATATAAACCCCTCTGTACCTTCCATTTCAATCTGCTGTTATTGATGTCATAATTCATGTCTTGAGGGCTTTTATTAGGAAATGGTTTCTGCACAATAAGATACCACAACAACCTCTTGTTTTGCTAAATACCAAACTTGACATTGTTACCTGTTCTACTCTTGTACCCAAAGAGAAAAAAAATAAATGAGGATGTTTATAAAGAGTCACAAAGGAGAGCTAGGCAGTAGGCTAGATTTGTTCCCTCCACATTTTAAACTCAGGTAATACCAGTATCTTAAAAATTGTCTTACTTTCAGTTTTTCCTAGGACAAGACAGGTGATGAGGAAGAACTGCCTGCGTGGTTTTTTTGCACTTTACCTTTCCTTTCCTCTCAATCCCTCCTTCTCACCAGATTCCCATATATCTGAACCACAGGAAAACAAAGAAAAGAACAAACCCTCCCACTGAGATTGTTAACAAAAAATTAATACCTGAAAGATCGGAGCATATAACAGCAAAAACTACATTACTATAGTCAGATATTGAATATACTAAGTCCTCATAAAAAGAGACTGTAAAACTGAGCTACTTTATGCCTTTTTAAAAATTTTATTTATAACCTGGCAGAAATTTTTCAGATTGTTGTCTATGCCAGTCTTAATACAATATACAGGGAACCATATTCAGAAATGGAAAGCAAATAGGACTTTTAGGAAAAGCTTTGTTAGATGTATAGCATTTGTGTGAATATGGAGAATTCACATATGATTTACTTAGTAGCAAAAAAGAAGCAGCTTTGTTAATAACCAAGATCAAATAATCACACATGAGCAAAATAGGGATAGTCCCATAGTACTCTTTGCAGATTTATTTCATTTTATAATATTAAAAAAATACAATACTGACAGTTAAGCCAATATAATGCTACATTTACACAGTATTGAAAAAGTTTTCTAACAACTAAAAAGGACAAGAAAACGAAATGACATTAATAAACCCCCTGTTTTGATTCTGACTTTAAAAGTTTGCTGATGAATTTGATTATGTTTAAATCAGGTCTAACATAACACTACTCTAATTTCTCAAATCTCAGAATATTTTGGTTAACTTGATTACTGCCTAGAATACCAATATCTACAGAAATACTCCAGAAACTAATACCCAGATGAAACGTCAGCAGACTGCAATCCCATATTTCCTTATGTGCTTTTTCCTTTGTCTCCAAATTCTGTTCAAGAATTTTTTTTAGTCTTCTATAAGGAATTTTTATTAACTTCCATTAAGTGCCTAATTCCTCAGAAGGTGTATTTCTGAGTGGCTCCATTGATGTGTGCCAATTACACCAGCTGACAAACAGCCACTGCATCACAAAAAAAATCCATATTTTTAATGACTCCCTAGCTGTCCTCCATGTATGTGTGTGTGTGTCATGACTCACAGCTTCCTACCAGCTGCACCTCTTCCTTTATATATACATGCATTTTGTATTATAAATTGCTTGGCTGTGATGTATCTTGACATTTGACATAACAGCAGGGCTGGGGGGGACCCTAAGTGCTGATCATTAGATTATTGTTGAAGTATTCTCTCCTTTCCTCTCCTGCTCTCTGTGTTCCCTGGAGACACAGGTGTTAATAAAATCAAACAAAATGAAAATGGGTAAATTATTGCAAGCTATGAACACCTACATTTTGCCATGCCTCACTAGTTTCCAATACCACCTCATTCTTGAGACAACCAAAGAAAAAGATGCAATTTCATTCTGTAGACTGGGTGGTATAAGGAAAGGACAAAAGAGACAAGATATTGCAATCCAAAGGTCAGTGACCCACTCCCTTGTATAATTATAGCATTTCATTTATATCCTACCAATGTGTCTTTGGATGGCTGATAGTAAATTAAGTAGCTAAGAAAGAACAATTTTGAAAATTCCTTAATAACTAGTAACTGAGTTCTAAACCTAGAGCATCATACAGGGAGATGAGCACAAGTATCAGCTTTCAATTTATTTGCTAAAAAATAATTTTAAGAATACTCAAAGATTCAGATCTGATCTAGATCTGTGTCTCACTGCTTTACTTCAGGATTCTTGAAAGCAGATTTAACAGCTATTCTAAACATCACACAGAGTTTGTAGAGCTTCAAGGGTCTGAATCACTCTTGTGTGCAATATAATCCAATTAACTCACCCAGGATGGACACACTTTATACCACTGTGAAGTGCAGGTAGAACATTTTTGTGTGGCATTCCTCATTTCCCATGATCAAGCAAAAAGCTCTTCCCTTGCATTGTCCCCAAAAGGTTTCATGCAGTAACAAAACTGTGTGAGAACATTAATGAACTTCTTTGCTAATATTTATTAAAAGTTTACATCTGAATTTAATGGTGGCTCACCTTAATAATTAGCAGAGACCAACACTTTAACAGTCTGCTAGCCATTGTTATGGGAGCAGCCCTGCACAGATCTTGGTCTCATCTACTGGACAATCAGAGGAGCACAATAGAAAATGAATTCTAGATCTGTAGACCTGATCAAAGAATCACTCAGTCTCTCTCCATTCAGTGCATGCAATGCCAATGACTTACCACAGTCACTCTCTCTGGCACAGCAATGTTTCACACTTCAATGCAAGGTAATAAAATGCTCCAGATTATAGAATTTTGTAAGAAATAAAATGGGAAATAATGCTCTCTAAAGGGTTGGAAGAACAGAACAAATCGAATGCCTCCTGAGAAGAATACTGGAAACTCAACTATTAAAGCCAGACACTTCAGAGCACTCCGATCCCTACAATGGCTGGCAGCCAGTCCCAGGTCATACCCATTTCATTTACATGCTAAATATTGGCCAGAACTTGGAATTCAGAACTGCAGCTTTATAGAAACAACCCAATAACTTTCCACTTGAAAAGCTGTCTAACTGTATTTATCTCAACCAGATCACAGTAATTAATATTTATGAGGATGAGTGAAAGCAGGATGCTCATAGCAAAAGGGGGATTATGGAAACACAAGAATGTGTGAAGATGCTGATGGGACTGAACAAATGGCACCTGAGACATGGATGCAGCAGGCCCATGAAGGGAGAAAAGGAGAGGACAACAGTACATGTGTAGCTGCCTATATACATGAGCACAGAAAAACTTCTTTCTGTGCTTTGTTCCACATGCAATCCAGGAAAAGTCTTGGTACTTTTACCAAATACATTTATTACCACTGATTTAATGGGTTTATTTGACTGTTACAGGCACCCACATCTGAGACATCCCTGATCTTAGGCCAATCAAAGCAAAAGTGCACATGTTCCATTCTTCAGGGGTAAGTACTAGATCTGTTACAGGTTTTAAATTTGAATGTGCATATTTCTGGATTTATATCTTACATGAATATGAGCAATAAAAAGTGGACAGAGGAAAAGAGCTCCGGAAAGAACTTGTCAACAGCATTTTCAGGTGAAAAAAAAAAAAGAAAAATAGGAGGTTTTGATCTGCAGAATGTGAAGTGTACAAAGTATAACAATTAAAACAGAAGGGCAGATACTTTGAGCTCATTAAAATTTCTTTTGAAGATGAAAGTCATTAGATTTCAATGAGAACTTGGAGCAGAAGCTCACATTGACATGAGAATATTTAACCTGTAGTATACAGTGCTTCAAGCAACTGAAAGTATGATAAATAATTGCTTGGCTATAGTAACCACATAGAAGGAAAAAAAGGATTACCCTAATCAAACACAGTCAGTGTGGTGTTGCCTGTCTCTGTGCTCCACATTTCATTTTGAAAGTTTGCAGTTATAAAAACGGAAATCCTGAGTTCTTAAAGAGGAAATTGTAAAGGATTTATTTTCCTGCCACCTCCAAGAAAACTTTGATAATATTCATGGTCAGTTCTTCAGCTGGCATGATCAGCATAGCTCTGTGGAAGCCAGTGGATCATTGCCAATTTATAACAGCTGAATGTCTGCTTTTACTATAGGGATGACCTTATTTTAGATTTTTTTCCTCCCGTTCTCTCTTTTTTTTTTCTTCTTTAAATTAGGAACATTGATAGCCAAGTACCGTTTTTGTTGTCAGGAATACTTGTCCTTCAAAGTACAAAACTCACATTTTCATGTAAGTGAGTTGCACCAGCAATTCTTACTCAGATTTCAGTATCACCACAAAGCACAAGCCTCGACCATACAATCCTTTACCATACAGGTATTTTCCATGATATATCAGTGCAAAAAGCCAAACCAAATGCAAACAGAAGCCTAAAGCACAGATTATGGGCCCTCCTGAAGAGGCAGGGTAAGCTTGTGCTAGACAGCAAAATCATGGCAAACAGTGCTTTACAGGAAAGAAATGAGAAGGGTCCGAGAAGGGAAGACGAGTAGAGGATCCATAAGTCAGTGGCAAAATCCGTTTATCCCATGGGATGTACAGTGAAACCACAGTCTGCCATTTCTCACAGAAGATGCCATTTCCATTAGAAGCAGTATATAAATACAGTGGAAAAAAAACCCTCAAAGCATTCTCTACACAATCCCTTTGCCCTTCCCTAAACTCTCAGATCCTGAATACACAGTGCTCAGGAATGCTGTAGCAAGTGCTCTTTGCATCCTGGGCAGCACAATCACTACATAAAATATCCCTGTAGAAGAAACACCTGACTTTTTACCATATAGGTGCTGTCTGCATGAATCAAGAGGATAAAATTAAGGTAACACTCTGCACTAAGACATTGCCACTGAAGGGCTGTGGAGGCAGTTGTCATTTCCCCAAGCACACACAACACAAATTTCTTACCTTCCCAATCCCAGGCAGTTTCCTTTAACCCAGATTTCATTATTCTAACAAAAAGAGAAGAGTTTTATGCCTACTCCAAACCTGGTGGCAGCAGGCAGTGGCAGCAGTGGCCCACTCTGGAGTGAAAGGTCTGCAGGACACATGAGCACAACCTTCCTAAGATGCCTGCAAATGCAGCCTTTTAATTCCAGCCAGACTCAAACACTGCACCGTCCTTGAGTGAAATTCCAAAATTCCTGCTGCTTCTCTTCACAGTTCTGCCTTGTTAAGGTAAGGACACAGAGCTCCCAGGTGTTTCCAGGCTCTCATTGCTGCTGTCCTGCCTGTGCTGGTAGGGAATCAATGCCACCATAGTTGTGTGAACACACAAAAAACAAATTCTCAAAAGAAGCCATCTAGGAAGGAAGAATGAGAACATTTTATTCTGCATATATTGAAAAAAAAAAAAGTTTTATTTTTTCATATGAAGAAAGTTCTCTAGGGAAAGTAACTGATTTTGTGGAGCTTTTTGGTTTTGACAGTAATTTCTCTGCCCTCTTTGGCAAACATGGGGTTCAGGGAATACATTTCTGACTGACTTGGGTTGCATAAATAGGCTTTTGTAAGTCCACAGCCAAGAAGTCTGATGGTAAGGGATGACTAGCATGATGCTAGACCAATATCCATCCATTTCTAAAAAGACAAAGGGGAAAAACCCCTGAAATATGCTAATCTACAACAAAAATATATAAATAAAGACCTATCTATTTTTAGCCAAAATAGCCTTGAAGAAAATTTTCCAAGAGATTAAAGCTCTAGGGCTGGAAGAAGAGTCACTGGGCAAAGATAGCTTTAGGAAAGTACAAGTTTTTTATTTAAATGAAAACGGGATGTTTGGAAAAGACTGTGACAGATGACCTTCATAACTTCTCAGAGGATCCACCAACCCAATAATTTTCTCATTTGACTGGTAATGAAAGAAACTAGACCTAAATTTCTTGCTCTGATAAAACATGCTCAGAGTCTGCATTTCTCAGGTGACTGCCTGGACCACCTAAGAGCTGATGAGTTTGGGCATATTTGTGTTGATGTCCTTTTTCAGACCTTTCACAAAATATGTGATGAAAATATGCGTTTTTTTCCCCATAAAACCTTTGCAAGGGAAGGTGAAGCCAAAAGTCAAGAAAGAAAGATGAGTCACCTAAGATGTACTCTGTTAATCAGTGCTGACAGCTAAAATCTTTCTGAAAAATCTTTTATCTGATTGGATCCTCAGATTTCAACTTGATAAGCACTACCAAGTTACATCTATTTTGTTGCAAAAGAAGTCTTTTGCTATCAATTTTTTGCTGGAAATCCCACCATTGGTGAAACTGAGAAAAGCTTGTTAGGAGCCCGTTTCACTGGAAGATTCCCCATCTGCTCCTGACTGTTTTACAAAACAAAAAAAGAAATTATTTCATTACATGGGGCTGCTGAAAAAATGTGGATATACAAGGTATCATGTGGCAATTGCTTCCGTGATTGTTCTACAGTAAAGAGTAGTAAAGATGAGGCCATGACAGTGGTCACTGTGAAAAACATTTGCCACAGTCACTGGCAAATGTTTCAGTGGAACAAGGTGCTCTGCATTTGCAAACACTGTTAGAAACAGGTTTCATTAACATCGATAAAACCTCCCCAGAATCCAGCAGAAAACTGCCATTATAACTTTAAATAATTCAAGCAAAAAAGGAACCCTTTCCTGAATATATTCTGAGATAGAACGTTTTCTAAATATTTGAAAAAGGAAGGGGGGAAAAAAGCTTAAAATATAAGGGTAAACTTACATGGAATCCTCCCAGTACATCACTGAGTAGCTGTCTAAACACTGTACATTTAATATCCCTACCAAAAAATATTTATATTCCTTTGCTGCTTTGTTACTGCATAGCCCTACAGCCAGACTATCTAGGACTAAATCTGAAAGCAGAATTCAGGCACACTATAGCATTCAATGTTTAGAAAATCCTTTGCCCTTGCAGTATTCATAATCCTATTATGTTAAATTTAGCTGGTCAAATTCTGCTCTTACTTGTACTTCACATCTGTCAGCTTAGGGAGTACAGGGCATACATCGAGGCAGAATTTAGCTCAGCATAGGGAGAGATTTGATTTTTGAAATACATTCATCTTTCAAAAGCCATAATTTTTCCAATAATAAATGCTGAAACACGTGTCGCCAGCGCCATGCAATCTGTGTCCTTCCCCACCCAGCTAAAGATGGTATTCAGGAGCTGAAATGAGGAATTATTGTCATTTGGTTCCACAGCACAGTGGCTCGGTATCGTCCTTCCAACACCTTAACAAGGCAATCAGCTGGAGCACATACTGATATTATCAGTTTGCCTAACTTCTACAGAGAAATATTAAAAATACTTGCAAACAAGAACATAGAGCACTGATTCCTCAAGCACCCTATTGGAGTCCCAAAGGCTTAGTCCTGTTAAAAACAGTCCTTTTAAAATAACCCAATTGTATTGAAATAATGCTGCAAAAATCTCAGGTGAAATTTTAAAGTTGTTTTCCTCGGGTAAGCAGAAATCATCAGAGCAAGTAAACTTACTACAAATAGTATTTTCTGTCATTAAAATGTCTTTGTTTCCTTATATTATGTCCATGGAAATGGAAAACACAGCTGGTCAGAGTGCCCAAGGTGAGAGAAGACACCTGTGAAGGTGACTTAATTTCTTGCTCTGATCTTTTACAGCAGTGAGCCAAAATAGAAAACAAGCTTATAAAAATTCCAGTTTATGCCTGTAGTGTACACCCTGTGTATGTTTTGGAGGGGCACAAGATGCAGTAATTTCTTCTGACTGTGTAACAGAGGACACCAGTTATTAGCAATAAGCACTTCTAAGAAAGAAGCACTTGTACAGACTGTAGGGATTTGTGCTAAAAGTCTGCTTCAAATGGTCAAAAAATTGGTAAGCAGTGAAAAATGGCACATATTGTTCAACTTTCAAACATATGTGCAAAAGACCAAAATCAGACCTTTTGAACTGTCTGACTGCATGCATTACACCAAGATATTCCAATCATTTTAGTTGAAACTCTCCAAAATGTCATTCCAATATTTTCTGCAGCACTTCAAAACTTTCAGTACAGAAACAAAGAGATGGGAATAACAAAACAAGCTGAACTTCAATATTTTGAAATCATTGCTTGTAACTAAACACTTTTCGGTTGTTTCTTTTTTTTTTTTTTGGTTTGGGTTGGGTTTTTAAAAATTTATTTAGCACCAAAACAGAACCTGGAGAAGCACTGTCACTCCTTTTTATTACTGGAAACAACTTTATTTTTTTTAAAGTCCTAGAAAATCGAGACAGATTTCCATTACAGATATTTTAGGTTAAATAGGTAGCTGCATATCCATTTGGTCACTTGCACTTGCACATCTGAACTTGCTCTGAGCTTGTCTGATGAATTATCTCTGATTAATTTTCTTTGTTTTACACAAAGACATTGTTTCCCCATCAAACAAAGCAACTAAATAGATGTTTGAGGCCAATACAATCCTTCCCATGCACAAGGTTTGGGATACTACAGTTTAGTCTTCCAAAGCTGTTAAACACCTCCAATTTACCAGAAGTAGTTTGATGTCTTTAATGCCAACAGTTGCAACACTGAGATTTAAGTTTTAAGATGAAATTTAAGAGATAAAAGCATCAAGATCGTTCTATCAGCTATAATATCAGAATGTGTATGCCTGCAGCATTACATACAATGTCAGATTCAAAGAGGCCTCTAGAAAATATCGGTGTATTCAACTTGTTTCCCAACCTGATTCCCACAAGAACCTCAATCAAAAATCATCTGTGCTATTTTTTCCACATTTTACTTTTTCATTTCTAATTGTTTATAGCTCTTCTTAGAAGCACTTTTAATTCAGCTACCCAATATTATGGTATATGTGATATTTTGCAAGATACAGCTTCTGCAACTGCCTTTATACCTTTAGGCTTTGTGGCTTGACATCACAATGGTCTTTATTTATTAAAAGATAAACCTTTTCCAATGCTTTTTTTCTGTAAATAGTGAACTGTAAATAACTTACCCACTATGAAAAATGCTGAGTAGCTCCTTTGAAACTCTAATGGAGATTGTCTACAGTTATATCACTCACTGCAGAGTCCTTGTATTTAATGCTTTACCTTTATATGTGGGAACATACAGGAATGTAACCTGCACGTTACACATTTCTGTGTGGGTCTGCTGAGACACAAATTTGGGTGGGGTGCAGCTAGCAAATTCCAAAACAGATTAAGAGATTTTGTTGCTGTATTTGTGTCTTATAGATTTTTACTTGAATATTCAATGGCATAACATTGCTGTTAAATATAATTCAGCCAACAGCTTCTGTCTTTTAAATATTTCAGTTCTGTGGTTCAGCTGGTCCATGCTTCCCAACTGTTAAATCATTACTGAATAAACCTCCCTTAGTTCCAGTCCATCCTCATTTTCTGTCAGTAACAGCATTTTCTGCCTGTATTTAAGCATGTGAATGTCAAGGCATACACTGATGTCATCACCAGGATGGAGTCTGGATGGAGCCAGGACTGACTGCAATGCACCATAATCCTTGTGTTTGGCACTCTGGCCCTGACCATATTAAACACAAGTCCTGGGCTAACAAACCTTCCTAATTCCTCCTCTGTTCTCTCTTCCCTACAAGCACCATTTCCAGCACATTCTGCCACCAAGCAAGCTCTGCTCATCAGCTCTATCATCAAAGCCTCCAGAGCTCAGAAGATCTTTTCTCACTGACAGCCTTAACCAAATAATTTTCCCAGCCTTGACATTCTTCAGAACACTGTCAGGCTTTGCCATCACCAACCCACTTTTCCAGAATGCAGTTAAGTGCTTATCACTTGAAACTTTAAACACTAATTGCTTAGTAATGAAAACTTTAATTGATCGGACAGTAAACTTCTGCTAAGTGACTGGCAGAATTCCAGCTCCAGTCCATAATAATCAAAATTCACTAAAATAGCATTTTTAAATGTCTTTAGTTTGAAAACTATTCTATACCCAAGCATGTGAATTTTAAGTGTTTCCAGGATTGAGCCAAAAAAAGTGTTTCTGAATTAACAACTGCTAATTTGAGGTTGAATAAAATCTCTGTGTTCATGTTAAAAATGTCTAAATTATTAAAAATCATATTCCTCCTTCCTTTATTTCACCTGCTTGTTTTGTCAGGTACATCAATCCCTCTTAAAAATGTATGCCTCAAGAGAAAGATACTCGGTTTCCTCCTAAACTGGTGCTCAGGATGGAGACTCTTCCATTCTCACCTGGATAGGATTTACTATTGATTGCCAAAGCTACTGTGTAACCTGAGGAACTTTCCTCACCTTCTAAAACAGCATTATGAATTTTCACAACTTCAGAAGAAATACTGCCGGAAATGAAGCAGCTCATTCCCTGTATATTCTGCTCTTTTGCTATGGGTGCTGATGGAGCTGAGTAGAGATATTTAATGCACTGTTACTTGTGAGACACTGGATTACACTGGATAATTAAAAGGAAATAAATGCAAACAGAATTTTTAGCATACCATTAACTATTCACTGGATTGGACTGGATTAATCTTTCTAGTTTTCAGAAATTGCAGGAGAAACATCCTGAAAACATGCCAAGCACCAATGCTACTCCTTAGCATCTCTTAATTGTATTTAGTCCATGTTCAAAATCCCAATCCATTTCTTTAAGATCTCCTTTATGTCACAAGAGCTTTGCAGAGGTTTTGGACAGGGTTTCCATAGACAGACCAAGACAGTTTCTTTTGCTTTTACCTTCAGGGCCACAATATGAGAAGCTTCTGGCACTCTGATGTTCTGTCACTTTTTAATGCGAACTCTGGAAGTTCACGGACACAGCGCTGCACAATCTGAGGAAGATAAATCACAGTTACTTCAAGCCAGTTGACAGCAGTTTAAGCAGCTGCAATCATCAACCACCAAGGGAGTTTCTTCTTTTATCTTACTAAATGCAAAAGTGTACCAGGAACTGGTAATATCAGTGGACTATCAGGAGTCCTGCTTTTACATAAATATCAGCAAGCTGTAAGTAAATTCTGTTGACGAAATGTAATAAAACAAAGACTGTTTCAAATATGACCATTCCCTGATGCATTCTGCAGCCCCGTCTTACTCACTTATTGCATGCTGCTGAGATTATAAGGTTTGCTTTTA
Source organism: Lanius collurio (assembly GCA_020086605.1). NCBI lineage: Eukaryota > Metazoa > Chordata > Aves > Passeriformes > Laniidae > Lanius > Lanius collurio. The sequence continues at coordinate 5,375,035 of JACBWW010000022.1, forward strand.
TCTGTCAGAAATCAATATTTCAAACATCGGATAAAAGAGGAAATTGAACTGGGAATAGGCTGAAGTGCTGTAAAAACTACAAAGCACAATTATCAAAAAGCACTTAAAGTACTTAATAGGACACACATATAAAAATGCTCAAATTAATGTCAGGGAACTATAATGAGAACTTTTTCTATGCTTTTTGATCCAAATGCAATGCAATTCGAGTGTAGCCTGGTCAGTCAATACAGTTTTCAATTTATATGAAACCCCAAGGATTTCTAGCAATCCATTTGCTAGAACTGAACCATTACATATGATTGGTTAATATTTCAATTTATTGAAAATACATTATTTTGTGTAAAGTGTTTAAGTTGTTGAGGTTTAATCATTATAAACAGTTATGATAAAAATAGATCTTTGGGTAAACAAAGACCTTACAGTCAAGCTTTTAATAAATACTAGTATAACTAGAAAATTGGATTTTAAGAGGAATAGACATAAGGAAAAACTGCAGGTATGGGGTGGTGAGAAGAGAGGAAATTGTTGCAATAGAATGGATCTTTATCAGCACACATTAAGCTGAGAAGGGACTTTGTAAAATGTTGGAAACCATGGCTATTTTATGCAAAAAACCTCCTCACTATTAACTTTAGAACTTTCCCCTTAGATTTATATATTCATTTATCATCTTTAATGCTGCTGAGGTAGAGGTCTTTACAAAACTATGCTAAGCACTGCAAATGAAAGTGTACATGTCTGTATGAACACACCAGCATCCATGGAAAACAGACTGAGAGACTTCAGAAAGTTTGATATTAAACACAAAGAGCTGCAACACACAGAGGAGTTGCAGCTATGATTTGAGCAACTAAGATGCACATTAAGTAAATGGTTGTATCCAACTGTACCACTCTTTCCTAAGCTACACCCCATAAGGAATAACAAGGGACTCTTGGAAATCTTTCTGTGTGGAAAGTTATTCTTAAAATTACACTTTGTGTATACACTTTAACCAGACACTTCTTTTATATGAGGGAACCTGAACTCCATCACAATTAAAATGTGCTTCTTACTGGAACTACACCAAACTCCCTGAACTGTGGATCAGAATGTGGTTTCCACTTTCAAACTGTTTCATTAGGCAAACACCTTCCCACCACCTTTCCTCACTACACTTTTGAGCCTCTCAGTACAACCTCTTAGTTAACATTCCCACCTTTTTAAAATCTAATCTGAATCTTTGCTACCATAATTGTAGTCCTACTTCTTGGCCTATTTTATGTGATGAAGAAGAGGTTGTAGTACTCCCTTTTGCAACAAATTTGACTGTGTAGGCACAGTCATCACACAGGATCTTTCCAGCACACAGATTCTGTGAATAGCACAATCAGGCTCTGATCTAGACAGTTAATGGCTTACAAAATTCACCAAGTTAAACTGCACAATACACAGCCAAAATATCTCCTCTAATAATTCTGGTCTTTTGTATGTTAAACAAAATGTAACATGATATAATTGAGGGAACTGGCAAAGATACACCCTAAAAAATTTTCACATTTGGGAACAACTTTGACAAGATTAAAAATAAGTAGATTGCTTCAGCTGGATACTGTATGTGGTGTCCTAAATTTTCAGATTTCCTGAACCAACAGACTGGTTTTCTGAATCAACAGAATCATCACAGAGCATACAACAAACAGTACATATTTCCAAATAAAAAAGTAATAAAAATAGGGTTTTTTCTTTGAGGAGAAAACATGCTATGATTTGGTAAGATAATTGTAGTTATGGCAGTCATAATTGCATAATGCACTTCACAGAAGTGTCTTCTATTGCATCTTATAGTATTTTTTCCTTCAATTATTAAATTCAGAGGCTTAACCTCAAAAGAAAATGCACTTGTCTTTACATACACTTGAATTGTTACTGCCATTTAAAACTAATCAATGTTTTCTTTAGTACCATAATAGCTTATTTGCAAAGCACCTCTTCAAGAGATATTTACATAGTGTTCTGGAAATAAACATGTTTCACATTCTAAGAAAACCTCCCAATAAAGAGAAAGAGGGCTTCATTCTCATCTCAAAGTTCAGTGCAACTAAAGTGACTTCAAGAGCTTGAAAATTTGTGACAAAGGGAGTGGCTACTAGATTATACCCCTACATTCATAAATAATACAAGGAGAAACTATGCATTGTACACAACCCCTATATCCCTAGAGAAGCCCAGGAAATTAATTTTCAAAGGCACAGCATATAAATACATGCTTTCATTAAAGTTCATAGGAAAGTAAATGGTTAAAATCTTATTTTTAACTTATGTTTAAATACACATTCCTTAGAAATAATATACCATTCCTGACCTGGACCTTCAACTGCACAAACTCAGAGGACACCAAGGCCTCATTGAGGGTGGAAAGCCCAAGCTACTCCAGTAAAGTCAGAACATGCACTCAGAGTGCAGTTTGACACAAACAGGAATGTTCACATCACTTCCCTCCAGGAATATAAGGGAGATTTTTTATATTTGTCTCCACAGACTTCTTCAGAAAGAGATCAGAGAAACCAAGTTAAGGAATACGAGTACCCCTAATGTCTCAAGATCTGCAGTTATTTAATAAAGAGAAGTTTTAATGAAGGAAAAAAAAAAAGTTTGCACAAAACTAACAAGCAGCCTTTTTTCATTTCCAAAAGTAAACATCTACTGCTTTAATAAGCAGAACATCCCCAGCTCAAGCTATGCCTGTATTTAAATACATCAAACCCATTGATTCCAGTAGGGCAGCAGGTCTATCTGTGATGAAACTATGATGAAAGTTATAAAGCCAAAGCTGATAGGGGACCAAGCTTTGCCAAAAGGAAGAACCATAATTATAACTGAAAGCACTGGACACGGGGACTGCCACGAAGCAATGCAATGATCTATGCCAAAGTGACCCTGTTATATAGAAGATTATTTCCTGCCCATATTTTAAATTTTTTAAAATTTTTCAGTACATTTGTATCCGTGAATTTGGAATCTATTACTTTTATCATCTGTATTTACAGCCAATATTTTGGATTTGCAATCTTGAAAATGTAAGGGGAGGGGAGCAGAATAATTTTGTGTTTTTTCAGTTTATTGTTACTGCTTACTTATTACTTATTGTTACTGTTTAGTGTTACTGCTAATGATATGCAGCATCTATCAGATATTGTAAGTACTCTTCCATTACAGAAATCAGTTCATTCCCTGATTTCCTTTTATTAACCAAGATTATCTTTCCAGCTGGTCTTTAATTATTTTGTTAAGGATCATTAAGGAGTTATACAAACTCCTCATAGTTCTCACTGCTAAGCATAAACATTTCATCCAACCGTGCTATAAATCTGAAATTTGCCTTCCAGTTTTACTACAAAGCCTTATTAGAAAAGTTATTGAAAAAAAACCCCAAATCATCCAACAAAATCTCCTTCATTTCCAAAAGAGAATTTCCCAATTAAATTAATATAAAATATTAAATAATTGATAATTACTTATACGGTTAGAATAGTGTTATTAAAAATTAATATCAGGATTTTTCCATTCTTCACTTGAGTTAAAATAAAGGCAGCTCAAAATTATGGATTATTCCTTCTCTTTAAAAGAGGTAGAAGGTGGTGAGACAGCACTGGGTAGATGCACAGCATGAATGGATTATGCAGATTTTTCTCTCCTGGGTCACTGTTATGAATCTGATCCAAGACAGCAATGACGAAATGTCAGAGCCATTTTATGGCTTATAGCATGAAATCCTGACCCTGTGAGGTCAATGGCAAAACATCAGCAGTGCCAGGATTTTCACCTTTTGAATCTCTAAGACGCAAAAAGAATTAAGGTCTGACTCAGCATCCATTGACTTTAATGGGAGTTATGCTGAGTTCAAGGTGCAGGTTTTTAAAAGTCCTTAGGTGCTGCTTTGCTCATGGTTTAATAAGAGCTGGATCCTTCAGAAGACTCAAAAACTGCAGCATTAAAATGCTAAACTTTTATCTTTAAGTTAAACATTCTGATGACTCTCATCCCCTTGCTCCACTGTCTGGATTACTCTGCTCCACGAGGCTGAGCACTGGGTAAGGGCTTCTTTCACCACATGTATTCCCTTCTCTTGCTTTTCTCTGAAAGCAAAATCCTTGTCCCAGATGACACAAGGTTCAAAACCTCTTGGATTGCTCTGTTTGTGGCCCTCAAGAAGTCTGGCACAGACTGCAGCTTCTGCTCTGCATCCTCTCTGGTCCACTTACAGTCTATTCCCATAAACTCCTGCAAAACGTGAGGTCTCTGGAGTACAGGAATAGTAAACCTTTAGGTCAAAATGACCAAATTAACAAAGCAGCAGAAGTCACCAAACATGTTTTTTGGAGTGATTAATTCAAAGAAAATCTTTATCAATTTCCTAAAAACAGGCAGGAGTGGCTTTTTATTTAAATTGCTTTGATAGTGGATGTTCTGTAGAAAGGACATTATCAGCCATTTTAAACCAGCAGTTGCAGGAACTGAAAGTGTTGCCACTTTGCAGGCTTGAAGAGGTTTGATCCCGAAAAGGAAATAAGAACATAATCTAAATGAGCTGCCAGATTTTAAGTGTTTAACCAAAATGAAAACAAATTTCCAGTATCAAATGATTAGATCATGCCCTCCAAAAATAGTAAGGTACACAAATATAAAAAGAATGTCTTGCTGTACCATGTGCTTTCCAGACATATTCCCCTTGCATTTCAGGCTTGTACCTGAACTAAAAGTATTTAGCTATGCTGAAAACCACCCAGGAATTAAACTGGATGAAAGCATGCTCAGGAAGTTGTTGGAGGTTTAATTACCTTTTCTTTTTTTTCTCTTCAGTGGAAGTTCTGAATTCTGGAGGAGTAAAACTCCAGTCTCTACTGTATTGAAATGATATTTTTTTAGCACTCCAATCATTGTCTCTACTTGACTAAGACATTTCTGTGCTAAAGCAGGTGCATTTACTTTTCAAGTATTATTTTACTAATCAATTGAAAAATTACCTCCATGAATGACAGAAGTGCAGACCTTTGGAGTATTTCATTAAAAGGAGCAAACATTAATTACAAATCCAGCACAACCTTTGCAGACATAAATTATGGGACGGATCTATTTTCTCCATGCTTAATTGCAAGCAGTGACTAGCTCTTTAAATTATTATCTCCAAGGCATGAATGAAATTAGAATGGATTTGGTGATATTCTCAAGGCTTATTTGTATCTAAATAACTTGGCCATGTACTATCTGGAGATACAAGGAAAATTAGGTGCAACACCTTTGAGCCTTTAAACAGTGCTAGCTTACCATGAAAAAAATAGGGAATTGCAAAATTGAATTAGAACCTTAAAGTCTTTGCAGACAGGAAGGTCTAGATGTAGGTTTAACAACGGGATAGTTAATAATGTCCAAGTAGTTTTCTCCTAATGTAAATTCTCAAAATTTTATGTGCTTATAACTTTCTGCAGCATTCATGTTTCAGGCAGAATATTCCAGGCAATACCTTTTCTAAAAGGTGATTTTTACATTTCAAGAAAAATAAGTACTTTTCTAGTGAAGTAAAACCCCCTTCCTACAGCATTAAGAAGGTTGAAAATTTTGATTTTGTAATAGGCACAATGCTGACATGTTTATGATCATACCAAAATCCGGCAGGAAAATAGATGGGCTGACTGGTCCATGGAAACGTGCAGAGAACAGAAGGTGCAGTTTGCTATGGTAAAGAGTGAGAAATCGAGAGAGAATGCAAGGATTATTTTTTAATACAGTAATGAAGACAGAAAATTATTTTTTTCAATTGTATATAATGACTTAGCTACTGCATTGGAAACAGGAAGCTTTCTTCTATAAGAACGCTGTTCTTTATATACTACAGAGGGTGTGAACAAATGAGTCTCACAAGACTCCATGGGTACTGCCTGACCCATGTTTTTACTACCCTTCTACCACAAAAGTTAATAATTTGGCATTGCACAATTTAAAAGAAAAAAAAAAAAAGAAAGAGATGACTTGCTTGGAGTTCAATTTACTTGTGTCCTGATACAATAAATACCAAGCTAAATTCTCACAGTGTTAATCATTACCCTGGGAGAGGGCATTTGCTTAAATGCATTCCTTCAACTTTGATATATCTCATGAATACATTGGCAGGTATTTGAACAGCAATTTCAAATATGCTGAAGATGTAAATAAGTTCAAGTCTCCTCCTCCCCTTACCCCAAGCCAAACTCTTTCCACCTTTTAACTTCTCGATATAAAGTTACCCTTCATTTCTGCTGCAGGAGCAGCCTCTGAAAGCAGAATAAGTGAAGCTCTGCAGTTGGATTGTTTAAGGCACAGAGGAAGCCCAGCTCAGATTCAGAGGGCTGATTTGTGCAAGACACCATGCCAAAAGCAGGGCAGGGTACCTATAAAAGGAACATTCCTCTGATATGGTACTGAGGGGTTTTTTTAAATTTTCGACTTTGACAGACTTCTCAGGCTCAGAGCAAAATGTTTCTGGTACTGAGTTGAAGACTCTGTAACAACACTGGAGGATTTCTTGGAAAAAAAAAATATATTCTGATGAAACATTTCGAGACTGGTTCAAAAAATTTGGAAATACCTGGTCCAGCAGAGAGAAAACTTCATGAGCTTCATCATTTTAATTGTCTTGCTTAGGACAGGGAAGAGTGAGAAAACCTATTTTCCAGGATTTTGGAAGTATTTATGTTACCTTTCTTCTCCATGGTATTTCATCTTAATCTAAAAGTGAGGAGTTAAAGATTGATATGGAGCTTGGGAAAAGCATTCAAGCAGAGGAGCATGGGGGACAGAGGGAACCCTTTACCCATATGGCTTGAGAAAGGCACTGCTTGGCAATATATTCTTGGGAATGATAATATCATAGGTAACCTATTTGCTCTGGAATCTAAATCAGAGCACCACACTTAAACCACCTGCATCTACACTGAAGGTAAATATGAGATTCTCCCCACTTACACAGGCCCAAATGGAATGTATGATTTTTCAGAGATCTGGGCAAATTCCTCAGTTTTGATAATATATCAGTCTATTTATTGATCATGCCCTTTCTATTTCTTTAGAAAGAAAAACACCACTAACAGTTACTGGCTTTAGCACCTTGCAGCTTATATACAGCTTCTCATATAAGGAACAAACACCTCAAGCACACTGTGAAACTAACACCAATACAATTTATAAAATGTAGATATGTTGGTACAGAGAAGGTAGGAAATTAGTCAAATGCAAGTTTTAAAAATTAAGATGCTGTCTTCATTCAGGCTTATGGCAAACAAACAGAGCTGGTAGAATATGTACTTTTAACCAACAGACCATTTTTCCCTCTGAATACAGAACTGCAGACAGAACTTCGCTTCAAGTTGCAAAAATTGTGAATGGAAATATTGAGGGATCATGATTTTTATCTAAATAGTAACCACTGGTGTATTAATTCCTCTTTTATGGTCTAAATGTAGGCAACTGCTTAGTCAGCCATTGATATGCACTGAAACAACATGCATTAATTACAGCAAAGCAAGGGTGTGAGCACAGACTGCTGCAGTCAGACCCCAGGTCACAGAGCAGTGCAGCTTCTCTGGCCCAGCGAGGTCACAGCCTTTCCAGCCAGGGCTGCAGCAGTTCACAGGGGTCTGTCCCTCACCAAAGGGTGCAAGCCACCGTGTGTGACAGTGGGGACAAGCACGGGGCACTGATAAGCAGTTCAAGTGCAGCTCTTCCATCAGGACTACAACTTGAGCCCATTTGGCTGGAGGAGCCAGGAAGAGACCAGACTCTGGTGCAGGCAGAGGCTTCCCTGAGCTCACAGAGGGCAGGATCCCAGGGCACATCAGTGCCCCTGCAGCCTGGCTCCAGGGCACTCCAGCGAGCCCATGTGCCTGGACATGGAGCAGGACTGAGGGGAGGCACGATCTGCTGGGCACCTCCATGTTTTGTGTGCAGAAAGATGACCTGGTATGGACCACCCAGACCCTGGTGTGACCCATCCCTGGGAGCCTTGTGCTGGAACCCCAGCACAGCTCCCAGCCATGCTGTCACCCCCACCTCTCCTGCTCCACACAGACAAGAGTTACAGACACACTCACAGGGCTGGCCATGGGTACCACACTGGGGGCCACAAAACACAAAGGTTCTGACAGCAAGTTATCTGCATAGTTCTCTGATTTTTCTCCTCTCTTTCTCCTTCTCATTCCAGCAAACTCCAAAATGACCAGTAATAACTTCAATGCTGGGTCCTTCCAAATGACTGGACATGGAACAGAGAGATGCATCTGTTTAGTGACTCTGAAGTGAGCTGACTCCTTGCTGTGCCACCAGTTCACCTTGCCTTACTACAACCTAGTTTATTTTTGTGGGTTTTTTTTTGTTGAAGTCTGACATGGGGTAGCAAATTATTTTTATGATGTCTATTTGAGCTATACCAACTCTTTAAATGCTCACATCACCTGCAAACTGTAAACAACCTTGTTGCACATTGTGTAATCGCTGTGCATCGAACTCTTGAAGGATATGCAGATATGGTTTGAATAACAGTTCTTGTTCTGTCCTTCTCTGACAGATGAATATGAATAATAACTTATTTTGGCCAAAACAACCAATTCCAGGTGAATTTATGTCCTTAATGGGAGATCTGCCATGACAAACAAGAAGGGTTTTCTACATTCTAGTCAAAAGTGGAATATCTTAAATCAAAAGTTTCAGTAGGCTTCAATGTTTCTCCTAACCCTTCTATTAAATCTTCATAACAATGTGATAAGCTAGAATTCGTTGTCTTCTACTTTATTAAAAAGAGGGCAACCTCTAGGATAAAATAATATTGAGAAATAAATTTTACCTTGGATTAGTTTCATGTAAACATAAAAAACCCAACTTCTCAGAACTCATGTGAAAAACATAACATAGTTAATATTAAATACAAAGATTATGCAACCTATTACTTTTACAGTTTGTGCTCCTGTGTCCTTGATTTTGTTCCTGTTTTGCTTATGATTAATGAATTACTCACCCTCAGTACCCTCTCATTTATTTCATACCTCATTATGAATCTGAAATGGTCAATTTGTTATTTGAAAACAGCAAAACAAGCATGGAAGTTAAACAGTGTTCAGAAATGCAAATGACATTTTTAGAAATAAATTGCTATTCTATCACATTTAATGGTTTACACTTTTAACTGTTTTTGATATAATTTTGAAGAGTGTACTTCACTTATTCCCATAGAATACCAGGTGGAGTTTCTCCACACGATTTATTTAAACATCAGGAGTGTCAGTGCACTCTATACAGTCACTCACACACAAATCCTGCAATGACACCTGGTGTACTTTACAGTTTTCTATTTTGGCTTGTCAAGATCCTATGCTATAATTCCCCATGGCTTCTCATTTGTTTTGTTTGGAATTATTTTAGCAGGGTACGATACTTTATAATATTTTGTGATTATGCTGTCAGCATTCAGGTAGGGACAAAATCAAGGCTAGAAAAAACTTTTGTGTATATTAAGTTCACAACTGTTAAAACAAAACTCACTAACTTATTTACACTGAAAACAAAGTTTCATATCAACAGTTCAGAGTATTAATTTTGTGTTGCTATATCCTTCCTCAGTTTTGATAATTACTTTCATTAACAGAATCTGGTAGTTTCAAAATGCTTTCTTGAGCAGAAAAAGAAATTGGCTTGGGTGACATCAATGCTAAATACCATTCTGTGGAGCACTCAGAGGCATAAACCAAAAAGTCCATCTTTTCCCTGTTTACTGGACTAAATTTTGACACTGTACATACTTCAGTGTGGGACAATCCAGACCCTCCAGAAGCCTGTGCAGTCTTCTCTTTTCTCATCACTTTGGCAATGCTGCCCACACCAATGAGAGGAGGTTAAAGTTCTGCAATAAACACCTACTGTGTAAAGGCACTGCCCCTAAAGGCCCAGTGGCAGCTGCACCCAGCTCCTCCTGCAGAAGATAATCTGTGTGCACTTACCTTGTTCAGTTTCTGGCTCAGGATGTGCAAGTAGCAGCATCTGCATCTCCTATTTTTGCTCTATTTCATTTGTAGCTGAATTATGGCTGTGAGCTTTATTCAGGCTGGCTGCTGAGGCTGCATGCAACAGAGAGCTGACCAGAATCCATGGATATTATAAACAGACAGGTACAAATCAAGCTCAACCAATTGCATATTCCTTGTGTGTACAACATGCATGACTAGTTGTATGCCCAATTCAGTAGCTTAGGTATCATGTCATCATAAAAATAATACAACTGAGCATGGTTATTAATAGCAGGCTGACCTTCAGCTTTGGCTTTCCTAATATTGTAGATTTATGTTTTCCCCCAGCTCATTCAGAACTCTTTGTATAGTGGTTTATTAAAGTATAACCAAACATTGTCCTTGGTGCACATACATATTTGGAACAATTCCAAGTCTATGATGTTTTCCTTGAATTTTGTCAACGTGTTCACTACAGGCCTTTATTCTTCCCTTTTCAGTGAAAACTCTACAGAAATCATTGTTTTAAATCAATCCCAACTATGATGCCCTTTAAGATTAGTGAACACGTTCTCCTTCAAATTAACAAAATCAAATTCCCCTCCCAATACTCTACCCTTATTCCTGCCAAGCTCTGTGTTAGTTTTTAGTGTGAATATAAAAAGGTAACATCTTTACATAATGCAAGTGCAAGAGGTGATAATAATAGGTAAATTTGACATAAGTTATGAGGGATGTGCAAAAAAAAAAAAAACAAAGTGAAACCTTGCCCCTGAAAACTTCATGAAGCTATAATAAAAATGGAATTTGTGATGGATACCTCAGAAACCAGAAAAAGTTACACAAAGCAAGTAGAATTTATTACTACAATGTTTGAGTCCTCAGCATAGAATGATCAAAACCAAAGCATACATAGTGTGGAGAAACTGAAGGTATGTACTGATGGGTTTACCTCTAAGGATTTAATCTCCAGTAAGTGACTTTCTATTTAAGCAATGAAAGCATTTTGTCTCCTTGCTTAACTGGAATCAAAGTCTACTTCTCAAGGCAAATGCTTAGAGAACTAAAACCAGTCTGAAACTTAACAGGTGTTACTGAACTGGACTTGAACTGTTCTATTTAAAAACATAATTTATTCTTTTTTATTCTCAAAATACTAAGACATATCTCCATGAACTCTTCAGTCTTCATTTTGACTCACAAAATTACTCTATTATGCACACCTTTCATTTACATTGCAGCCCACTATTTATTGACACCAGGCACCCAGGGCAGCCCAAGTAGAACGTGCATCCTACAGACTCAGGGAATATAACAGTGAAAATACCACTACCATAAGCATGAAAACTGAAAACTACAAGAAATGATAGAAGACCAGATTCTGCTTTAAAGCTCTGTGAGGCAAATTCATCAGCAGTCTGAGTTCACGTCCAAGCTCAAAATCTGAAAGTGTAAATGACACCTTTGGCACTCTCAGCTAACAAACACCTGCAGAACTGTGGGAGTTTAGTTACTGCTCAGATGATAGGCTTCACTTTGCTGCTTTTTGAAGCCTGAATTACAACAGGTGAGGATGCAGAGTAAAATAAAGGTGTTGGGGAAAGGCAAAGCACTTGCTTGTTTCGTACATTTTATGGCTAGGTCAGGAATAGAAGACATGGATGTTGTGAGAGGTAATGAGGTAACTGGCAGCAAAGAACTCTGAGCTGGAGCAAATGTGAAGGTAAAACAGAATCGAAATAGTGAACCATCTGCTTTCTAATGAAAACAGCTCCTCTTGTCAGCAACATCCAGAAAAAATGATTTCTTAGTTGGAGTGTATAACCGAGGGAAGTAGCTATTTTACTATATGAGGTAATACACTCAAATGATGTATGACTTAGAAAATAGTGTGGGTTAATGATCTTCAGCTGGATCAGGGAGTAAAACAAAGTAATTTCATAATACAGAACATGATGGATTAAATCATGTTAATACTGGGTATATACATTAAAGAAAATGATCTTTCTGGCATACTAAATGGCAAAATAAAAAGCACTTTTAGTAAGCTATATGATTAATTAGTCTGCCCTTTTATTTATGTACCATGATAAAGTAAAATGTACTTCTTCTTGTTACCTCCCAGGCAATTATTCTAAAAGTTATATTGAATACACCAGCTTCACTGTATTGCATCAGTCCATCAGGAACTGCGAGCAGGTCCCTGTCTTTGTTTCAAGTCAGGGCTTTTCTTTTTTTCTCTTCCTTTCCTGTCCTACTTACTAGAAGTTATTGGGGTTTTGCATATTTTTTAACTCACACAATATGAGATTGAACAGGATACGTTCATATATTGCAATTATACAAAAATTGATTTGTCTTAACACTATTACTTATAGTGAATGCAAAAAATTCCAGTGAGTGAAAAGTTATAGCTCACGTGTAATTCAGGCAAATATTTAAATATGGGAATGCAAATGATCCAGAGTTCATTTGGATTCTGAGCTGTTTCATTTCCTGCCTTCACCATTTAACTGTGTATCTTGCAAATTTTTACCACAGGTTCAATCACATCCAGAATCTTTTAGAAATAAGCTGGAAATGCATTTTCAAAGGAGATTTCAAATTAAAATAAAAATCTCAGATTTCAGAAATAAAGTTACCTACAGAGGGAGGTATATATTACATAGTATATAATCTATATATTTATATGATCTCTAATATATATTTATTATGTATTATTTTTGAGACCTATGTGTCTTCCAGTCTTATTGTACATACTTGTTAGAAATTATGACAATGATTAAGACACAGAAGTTTCCTCTAGTACCAAATTTATGTGGAAGAAAGAAAAGGCATTATTAGCATTGAATTTGCTTCTTTCTTAAAATCTGATGAACATGTAGAAACTGAAAAAAAAAGAAATGTCCATTTCAATGATATTTTAAAAAATAATATTTAGTAAGCTGGGGTAGGTTTTGTATTCTATTAGGGATTTCCATAGTTCTTTAAACTGGATTGCCTTAGACAGATGTACTTAATAACACAGAAAATGTGAAAGACCAGGCTTGGACATTTTCTAATGTTAAATTCAGAATTCAGGTGAGTAGTGTTTTTGACAGACAGAAACTTGTTTTTGTAAGGAGCCCAGCATTTACATGGTCTTATTCTGTTCTAGTGTTCCACAGACCTGCACAGAAAAGTAAATGATTCTAAAACCCTAGGCTAAAGGAAATTACTTTTAAAAAAAGAACCAGCTAAGAATAACTTACTTTTTTTTTTTTTTTTGATAGTTGCTATTGCCAGACATTTGTCTACTACAGCAAGAATTTGGAATTCCTGCATGAAATCCTTGTAATGTTCTAATTCTGGATCATCTCACACAGAGTCCACCTGCTGACACAGATTTGCTGACTAATCTTTTGTTTGCAGCATCACTAACGCTTTCTTCTGACTTTGGAGGTTTTGCTTTCCATGCTGAAACATGAGATCTGTCTTTACTGGGAATTAAGTAAAACATGGTAGATATAAATCCAAATATTTTCAATATTTATTCCACCTGTGCACTTTGCATTTATCTGCTACCAAAGGAATTGCTCTACCATCAAGCCCGACAAAGTCACTTTTGCATTTTAGTGGGCCTGAGTGCAGTGAGAGTGTTCTTTCCTTCTGTCCTCTCTTACAGTCTCATCACCCTTCAAAGTGTCCTGGGCAGTTTTCAGGCCTCTCAGATTTCTGTTTAATGTAGAAAAAGGCACATGAGTTTTCCTCTTGTCAGAAGTATCTTCATTTTATCTTTTTCTATGATCAACTCTCCCAAAAATTATTCTGAACTCCTTTTCCAAGTGTTCTTTATTCTAAAGAGGATCATAAAGGCATTAACAAAGACGATTTTTTTCATGCTGCTGAGTATCACATCTGTACTACTTTTTTAATGGAGTAGATTTATTATTTACTTTGTCATCAATTCATACCAACATAGCCTATAGCTGTTTATAGTTGTTAATATATTTTTAAGCAGCTTTTCAGCCTAAACTGCATAGACACTGCCTAGAAATTCCAAATAGATACTGAAGTTCATAAATAGAAAAAATGTGGACCCCTATTTACAACTAGTAAGTAGGCTTTAAACCAGATTTTTAACAGTATGTGAATTAGTTCCTAGTGAGACTGTTGTGAGAATATAGGAAATGGGTGACATGTATCACAGAGAAAGTGTATTAGCATAACTTCTTCAAAGTGTTGATCTATACTATCATTAAATTTTTGTTACATTTTAAAGTTTGTAGAATATAACACCATGTAGAAGTGTGACTTTAAAATTAGTCTTTGCAAGTGCCTGAGATGAAGGTGAGGGGTTTTAGCAAGCAGCAGGCTTTAAACCTAAAATTACATTAATTTATTTGCTGCAACACAATTAGGTAGATTAGTTATTGCTCAAACTGATTTGTTACACAAAAGAACAGGTTTTATATCACAAAAAAATCCCCCAAACCAAAATCCTAGAAAAATAAGAGAAGTGTTAGAGCTCTTGTACTCCAAAACTGTTGGCAAGACTCAACTAGAAATGCCAGAAATGTACAAAGAGTAATTTTGTCTCATTAAATGATAACACTAGTGGTTCCTCTTCATCTCCTTAATTCATTTCTTATAGTTTTTCCTGTCACATCCACTTGTTTTATGGCTTACTAACTTGCAAGTTATGGTCGTAATTTATGGTCAAAATTGAGTGGTAGCAAATCACAGAATATTTTCATTGATTACCCTAAATTGTCTAATCTCCTGTATGTTTTTAGGACTTGATTGGGTGGTATTTACTGATTGCCTTCATCTAATTTAAAAATCAATCAATAGCAACAATGAGAGGTGGTGGATAAATCGAGTCTAATGCAGCATAACTGCAGCAAATATCCATCAAAGGCTCATTCTCAATCAAATTTGTGGGAACTTTTAATACATAAACCAAAATGTCTAAAAGCCTTACTTCTAGAGCACATCATTTTTAAATTGTGCTCTGCAATGTGACATCTTATTGCTCTTATGCTGTCTATTTAGGGCAGTTTTCCACTGCTAAAATGAACATATTTCACTACAATAAAACTGTAACAAACAGGAAAAAAAATGTCATCAGCTTTGGTTTAAAGGCACTTTGTTCCATCTTCCTCAATATCATCTGTATATAATAATGGGAATTAACATAACATCAGCTTTTCATATAAACTGTGTGCATTTTCTCTGAGATAAACATTCTAATAAGTGTCTCGATAGGAAATGTGTTTTCTACTTTGAGAAATCAATTCACTAAAGTTGTTCTTTACATTGTCCTTTTTTAAAAGTATCTTTAGTTCCTGAAGATTCAGAGGGCAAATATGAAGGGAGCTGCCTGCAAGGCAATATTCTAATTTCTTGACATTATGAGGGCAAGGCACTTCATGCAGCAAAGAAGGACAGAGCAAGCCTTCCTATTCCAAGTACAAACACAAAATGCTTTTTTATGATCTGTCATAATCAAATATGACTTAGAAAAAGCATATAAATTTTTAAACTAGGCATGGATCTTCAGTTTCTGTTAACTCAAGGTAAGCTTTCTGTAGGCATACAGACACGAACAGTTACCTCAACTGAGGTCAGAATGATGCTGTCATTAACAGCTGCATGAGGAGCCAGTTCTGTAGCCTGGAAAAATAAGTCAAAACTGGCCTCTCCTTCACCCATACCTAGAAACAGCTACTTAGTGTCAGAACTTGCTCAGTAAATTCAGTGTAGATTGCTGAGGAGATTCAGCTTTTATTTCTTGACAACATGGGACATTTGAAGCTACTGACTTGTTGGGCAATAGCAGGATCTCTCCTGTGACTCCAAGTGTAATAAATAACCAATGAAGGAGAGAAACTTGGATGTTTGAGGATTTTTTCAAGCTATGCAGATATTTGATTTTAATTTAAGTCAAGTTATTAATAGGTAAACATGTGAAAAAAAGGTCCAAAATCTTTGAACAGATCATAATCCACTGAGAGAAAAATTCCTTCTTGGCATCTTAAGAAAGTACAAGTTATATGGCTACAATCCAGCACTGCTACAAACAAAACCACAGATGTGTAATGGATTGGGAAAATGCCACCACTCTGGAAAACCATGATTCTGTTCTAAAAAATTGTAAAATATCCTTTGTTTCTAAACACTCTTGAAAAATCTCAGGCCCAAGCAACAGATCACAGCACACATTACAAATATAAAAGACAACCACCAAAGAGAACCCTACCAGCAGTCCACGGTTCATTAAAATTCTGACATTCTGAGATATCTTCTTGCCAAGGGCCCTCTTACAATGACATCTGTACACTTGTCATTACATTGTGGTTCACATTACTTACATAAACATGCCACAGGGAAACCATGACTGATATAATTTTTGTAAGATTGAAAGGTAGCCATCGTGATCATTAAAACAAACCTGAGAGAGCCTTCCTGATGATGGAACAGATTCAGTTACTTCTTCCTTCTTTGTGGGTCATTAGTTAAAAAGGGGAAGGTGGGGGAGGAGGGAGAGAAGGCCATATACTGCAGGTGTTTTATCCTTTGTAAGGAGACTGCACTGAGACAAATGATTCTAGCTGGCATTTTGTACACACCGGAGATTGCTTATCGATCCAGATCAGAATATTCAGGCTGGCCCCGGGGAAAAGGCAGAGTATTTTCTGAGGGAGTTAATAACCTGGCAGCTGAGCTGTCTTGTCCAATTCACTGAACCTAGGGCTCTAATCAGGCCAGAGTTTTTATTTTGAGAAATCTTGCCATATGTGTCTGCTATCTGCCTTCCACTCTATTGGAACAGTGACAGTGATTGAAATGACAGCCTATAGATAGAGCCTAATCAAATTGTTTATTATCAGCCTAAATCAATATGTATAGATTGTAGAAACATCACTGTCATGACATGAAAAAGTCATACTAATACTACATGCTGCAGGTGTAATTCTAAAATGTAATTTTCCATCCTAAATTATGTCTGAATTTAAAAGAGTAAAAGAAATTAGAATGGTGTATGAGACAGTGAAAAATATACAGGTTTAAACATTTCAATAAAATTAAGGATTGATGTTAAAATGCCACACTGTTCATTGCTTAAATATGTTATCATGTTCCCAGTGAAGAACAGAGCTGTGGGAAAGGAAAAAAGGGATTGAAAAGTTGTTTTGCCTTTTGTATAGAAAAGGGAAAATCTCAGAGATCTGTGTAAGCAAGCACTGCAGCATGAATCAAATTCCAGCACACCTAAAAGGTGAGTTTTGAGGCATTCAGACTACAGAGACAAAAATACACTAACATGAATTCCTTTGGTACAACACAAATATTACTCCCAAGAGTCTACCAAAGACCATGAAATCTAATGATTTGATAAGAGGCTGATTTCATAAATCCCTCTCTTCTGAAGACTGTTGGACATTGTTTTTGCACAGAAAAGATACCAGTGCATCAAATGCAAAGAGTAAAAAGTTCGTAATGGTACGTCATAAAAGAGATTCTACAAGCTTAATTATCATCTCAAGCAGAATCATTCAAACACAAAACATGAGACGAAGAAGAAATATTCTTGAGGGCCTGCCAATGGATGGGAATCTCTCAGATTTGGGAGAGGCCCGGTTTGGCCAGTGAAGCTCACCTGAGTGCATGTATGCAGAATTCTCCTCTGGTAGACTGAAATGGATGATCCTAGGAAAGCTTGTGGCCCAACAGGAGTCAGCTATATAGCTCATAACACTGGAAGCTGCTCTGCTGGCAGAATTTGTACTACCTAACATGTCCTGGGGAATAATTTATTGCCTTGCTCCTCAAAAAAGAAATTTCAAAATTATTTTCAAGTACTCTTGCAAAGTAAAAAGGCTGTAACCTTAGAGCAAATTATATGTTTTGCCCTGAAGAATGGTGAGAAATAACCTTCTGGTTAATTAATCTTCACAATGCAAAGATTAATTCAAGCTCTTGTTTGACTATTGTTTACATTGTGTGATTATTGGGTTGAGTCAAACATACAACAACTTTTAGCAGTACGACATACAGGTTAATAAAAATAATATTGTGCTGTAGGTTGTACTAATTTAAAGAGGCTTTTTCTTCCTTGGATAAACCTACTTTTCTTACCATGAGCATGCAAAACTCTCCAAACAGCAATTATCTTTGGCTGAATGAATCTAGGAATTTTCCTATTACATTCAAAATTAGAATTTCTTGATTGCCATTTTAAAAAATAATGGTACTTATTCAGCAGAAAATGTTAGCATGTAAGTCTAAGTACATGCTTAAGTCCCTCCCAAGACAGGAAAGAAGTTAAGCAGATGCATAGCCTTAAGTTTTAAATTACCTCAGTGGGACTTTCTCTTGTCTTAAATTTTGAATGTACTTGAAGTGTACTTATGGCTAAGCACAGAATATGAATACAGGTGGTTCAGCTTGGCCCATAGCTGGCACAAAACCAAAATTTAACATTACTTTTAAAGTGTTTTGACTGAAATCCAGCAAAGTACTTATGTCTACACACAGTGCTGATTTAACTATCTCAGTTTATAGCTACACTGGTGCAATTTCCTAGCATGGATACAGTTCTGCTGCTATTTGTCTTGGCATAACTTAGCAAGACACTTTTACAGAACTGACTGGCTCTGAAAGCCAAGAAGGCTGGGGCAAAGCTGCAAGGCAACCAAACCCGAGTTAGCTGCAAACACAACGCTGAGGGGACATGAGAAGTTTGCCTGTTGAAATGGTCACCTTCAAACCCTTCCACAGAGCAGTGGTGGCATTTCCCAGCACACTTCTGCCAATGTGGCTGTTCATATGTGAGTTCATTTCACAAACAGTAGCTCCTTCCAGATGGTGTGGATGAAATTCCTGGATTTTACCTTATGCACTGCAAGATTCATTGAGCTGGATATGCTCTAATTGTTGGGTGGAAACATGGAAACCTTTAGGTTCTGTATGGAATGCAGTGAAATCCCTCTTACAGGCTGATTCTCCTGAGAATCCATTATATCTTTTTATCATTATTTTGCTTTTTGTTAAAACTTATTGCAGGCCAAATGACTCAAGATAAAAGAAAGTACTATTTTTCTCCTTTCCAAAAGATCTTCAAGGAAGAGTCTCTGACAACAAAGGGTGGTAAAAATGAAGAAATAATGACCTTATTGTGTATTATTTACAATGCAGAATGGTGATCATCATCCAGCTTTCCAATACTTGTGTCTCAGTTATGGATACCACACACTAATGAGAAATATACCTAATAACTTAGTTCTACCTTGGGAAAGGACTGTTTCCAGGATCCTCTCATAAAACTAGTGAAATTCTTATTTATACCCCACTTAGTGTTTTAGATAAGCCATTTCTCTAGATCCATTCATTTTCTTTTTGGTTAATTCTGTTATGGGCTGATTTGCTTTGTCTTTGCACTAAATGGGATGTAAAACTAAGTGCTACTGATCCAATTTCTACGGCTGTATTTGTTGGGTTTTTCCACCTTGCTCTGTATAGAGAGCAGATGGATTAGGAGAAGATGCACAGCAGACTCAATTCTTACCTCATTTGAAGAACATAGTGCTTCCACAGGAAATGGTTCAAGGGGCAAGGAAGGACAGTGTTAAAGGCACAAGTGTAAACCTCAGCCTGTCCCCTACCTCACAAACTTTCCACCAGTCAGACTGTTGCCTTCTTTCATTAAATGCATCACCATCGATCAGCATATGGACGTATCAAATGAATGAACATTAACCCCTAAACTCTCTAATTGTATTTGAAACTACAAATAAAAATTAAAAATAGTCCATTTAATATTTTCAGTGACCTCTAGAACACCTTAAGTAATTCATCTAATTTTACCTACAGTATAATAGTGACAAAATTAAGAACAGAACTTTAGACTCTAGCAGTCCACTTTCACTTTTCATGGATACCATAAAGAATTTAACTGCTTCCCCTTTTCCCATATGAACCATACAGGCATTGTCTCTAAGATTAAGCAGATTTCTCCACTATCAACAAATTAAGCCCTATTTGTTTCTTTTCAATTGCATTCAATCCAGTACCATCACAGCAAAGCCTTACTTGGGCTCAGGCTCAGAAACTCTGCAGCCTAAACATCAAAACTAAAAAAACTACTATTCATGTAGGAAGGGAAAATATGGTATTATACAGCCCCAAGTCCCACAAAACCTCTATACATAGTACTGCTTCACTTCAGATGCACAAATAAATGATGAACTGTACAAATCAGAACTGCAAACATGGTGTGCCTTCCAAACTGCACTTCAAACCTCATTACATTTTATAGTTATGTACCAAAATGCAAAGTACTTAAAAAAATTCTGGCCAGGTTACGCACTTTAAAAAAAAAAATACTACTGAAACACAGGGATGTGGAAAAGTGTAATACTAGAAAGTTCTAAATTCAAACTACACTTCAGGAGCATAAAGGGGGATTAATGAGGAGCTGTGAGGGTGAACTTCTAGAAGAAAGAGTTTAAGAAGTCAGATTTGTTTCAGCAGTGTCTGTCGTGCTGTGAAGCCTAATTGTAGCACCTTGTCTTCATCAACTGGGAAAACTTTTGCTGTTCTGTTTGCAGACAGGGCTGGCAACCATTCTGCATACCCTGCATTCCCACTCTGGGAGGAGTTATGTGTAGCAAGCATTACCTGTGACTCCCTGGGCAGCCCAGAATGGGTGTGGCCAGCTAATTCTGCTCTGTTTAGACACAAGTTAAGTGGGAGACCTTAAAATAGATGTACAGAAGTGTACATCAGTCCTACATTAGTAGAAGGCAGACAGGCAGGAAGGCAGGGAGAAAGGAAAAGAGCAATTTCTGAAATACTTTGTGAAGCTTACCTTGATAAACATTAAGGAGAAATCTAGGGATTTTGTCCACACACAGAAAATTGTCTAAATTGGCTGGAAAAACTCATTGACCCAGACAGATTGTGTGAAGCTTGTGATCAAATACGGCCCCAGGCTCTCCTGCATCTTGCTCAGAACACATAGCTCAATGAAAAAACCACTATTTTATTGTGATAAACACTGCAATAGAATGATGTTTGCACTGGCATGTGTGAGTTGCTCCTCTTTAGGTGGCTTGGGAACATTATATTCAAGGAGTTTTAGGTGTAAATTTACAAGCACCACGTACAAAGAATTTTAAGGTTTTGTTGTTCAATTATTTTAAGTAGAACAATGAAAACATCAATGCTACAACAATACAAATTAATCAAACAACAAAAAGTAAAGCAATTAAAGCTGAGCAGTGAGACTGATGAATTCACAGGTACTTCTACAATGCATATTCAAGAGCCTGAGTAATTAGGTGCAACTGTAGAAAGACTGTTAAATGTCCTTTATTGTATATCTATGAAATCTATTTCACTGAGAAATCAAGTACATTGTTCTTGTAGATCACTTTGGACAGCTACAAAAAATGAGAGAGGAAAGATGGTTCTGTAATTTAGAGCATGGAATGGGAGAGGGAAGTCTCTTGAATCTTATGACTTCCTAAGTAGCTTGAGGCAATGACTTCCCACTTGTAAAAAGGATGACAGTACTTCTGTGTGCTTACCTGGGCTAGGGATATATGTATGTTAAGGATGCTTAGACAGAGCATAGAAATGAGTAGGAGTATCACAGTGAGTGTACAACTACAGAACTCACCCTAACACCAGAGTCCCATACAATCAAAGCCAGCACTCACCTCAACTCTCTGCTATTGTAAATATCTGTGTTTCCAAAAATCCTGCATGTGCTCCCTTGACATTATTAGGTGGAAATTTGTATTTCTAGTTATTAGAAATTTTTAGATGGTATCATCTGCAGAAGCCCATCTGAGGCTGTACTTGGTTCTGCAAAGTTCTGAGTATTGTCAGTGCTGATTCCATGTGAGAGGCTCAGAAATTCTGCAGAACCTCTGAATATGAGACAAGGATTAAGTTTAACCTTGTAAACTCAGTCCCCTCCAGTGTTTCAGATCTAGTTCATGCCTGTGTTCTGAACTGCTTCCCCCACCCTCCTTGCTCCTTTTCTGTGTTCACTGTAGCAAAGTCAGTATCACTAAACATAAATTACTTTTTCATCACTTCCAAAAGTTGATGTCTAAATTCCTGTACAAGTTACAGGATGATGAAACTATAAAATTTGATCTGATGAAATTTTATTCCTTAAGTTATGATAACTTGCTTTTTTTAAAATCCAGATTCTGGTTTAGCTTTGGCAGAATATAAATTCTGGATTAGCCAAAATAATTGCAAATGGATAGTTTATTAATCAGAGTATTACTCCCATGACTTAATGAGCTCATAGCAATTCTCAAATCAGTAGTCTATAACTATAGCATGTATCTCCAGGTCTCTGGTAGAATCTAGGTAAAGGGCCACATAACACATCATCACATAGAAGTGAGAGAATATGGTGAAGACTTTATATAGCTTCATTTTGTAAATCCTTTCATAATTTTATGGGTTTTTTTTATCTTAAGGTGACAAAGCCATAGAGATTGATATATAGTACTTGAACCATACTGAACAATTTTTGTTGGAATTCTTTGTAATGTACATAAGCACTGATAACAACAACGTGAGATTAGCTCCAACACTGAGCATGTAAGCAAGACTGTGTAATTATCTTGTGAATCCAAATAACATTAAAAAAATAAGAAAAAGCCCCCTTGTCTGCCTTGACAATAGTGTAATAAATTATTCCTCTGGCATAGCAACAGAATGAAGGAAAAGAGTACAGAACACCAGCTTGAATCAAAACAACTGATGAGGCAACCTATTTAAGGTGAGATAATTCTTCATGTCTCTGAGAATATCCAGTGGTCATCCTCCTTCAGGCTTTGTTTCCATGCAATCATTGCAATTGTTTTCAGACAGAGATGCAGCCATGTCTGCTCTCACCCTGACCTGGTGCTCACAACTTGGTTTTAAAAATATTTTGCTCAATAAAGCACAGTAAGCAAAGCTGCTTACACTGTCCAAAACATTCATTCTATGAGGGTTTCTCATAAAGAAAAGTTACATAAGATCCTTACCTGAATGCATGTGGATTTGACTGCAGCTTTCTCTCGGGCTCTCAAAGGTGTCATTGTGTGGAGAAAGATCAGCATCATTTATCCTCTTGTCACAGTGAAACTACCAGTGAGCCTCTAAAATGGGGAACATGCCACATAATTAGAAAATTATCCACTGCCAACTTTCTATTATCCTATGTTTTTCTAAAAAGACCAAAAGGTGTGCCACACTGATAGCACTTCACGGGCAATACAAGAAACTCTCAAGAGTTTCCAGCAATCTTCAACATAAATAACAAACAGGAGATAGTTTATAATATGGTAGGTAAAGCTAAGGCCTTTAAGAAAAACAAAACCTATATTCTTAGTGTACAGCACCAGCAGGGAAAATCATAATAGAATGGTTGTTTCTTAGCCTAAACACTTTTCTTTTCAGGCTGAAGGTTCCAATCCAATGAACTGGGGCTTCAATCTTCATAGAAAGATGTATTTCTGTAACAATCATATTAACACAAAGAGACTTTTGCCTCCAGGCTCCCATTGTTAGATTACTCTTTATATTAGATTGTCACAGAAAAGGCTTTTTTTTTTTTTTTTTTTTTTTTTTACACAGTAAAACAGCTGAAAGATTATCAGCAGAAATTATAGGAATGCAGAAGAAAGTCCATAGGATAACATTTAGGGGAAAAAGGCATCAATGTTTTGTAAAAAGATCTTGAATAAGAAAAGAGGGAAAAGAGGATTCTTCCTATGAAAGCTGAACAGGGCTCACAGTTCATGGACTTTTTTCTGCTTGAAATGCTCAGGTCATTAACATTAAGTTTGGCTTCTGTACCTCTTGGAGGAATTTCAGTGTTATACAGGTGCCAGTTCACCACACTGGGAGTTACCCTGATGACTTTGTCTTCCAGACTGCAAAGTCACCAAGGCCCAACCACTCTGCAGTGCTGCTCCTGAGAGTGCAGGGCAGCACTCAGAGCCACTGGAGACAGCCCTGCAGGTGCATCCTCTGCCAGTCCTGTCACAGAGCAGGAGGCAGTGCCGCACTGAGGCCACATCTTCTGAAAATGGTGTCAGAAAAGGAAGGTATTGCTTCCATCTCAAACACAATTCAAGAATTAGACAATGGAACTCATACGGCTCTTAAAAAATTTTTGGCTGAAGGTTAGGAAAATTTCTGATGAGAACATTGTAAAGGGAACTCAAAATAAATGTCTGCAAGTGAGAAGGAAAAGTTCTATTCTTATTCCATGATTATGTGTAGAAAACACATCACAGAGTTGAACACCAGCTAATGCTCTATGAGCTGTGGCAATCTTGTAGTGCATTCACCCAGGGTTTTTGTGGTTGCATCACTAAGGAAATACTCACTGTATCTACACATGGCTGCAAACTGTATCAGAGACCCAGCAAATTATTCATCATACTTCTAACAGGCTGGTAAAATGCACAGGTTCAAAGACTCAGTATTAACTGTTTCCTGTTAAATTCACCTTACTATCCTCTTTTTATTTAAAGTTATGCAAGGTTTACCTGGATCAAGTAAATTAAAGGGTTACCTGCTTTCTACTAGCACTGTTAAATGTGTCAGAAAGTACCCAAATCACAGGAGTTTTATAATGCCATGGCAGTTATCACATTCTCCAATAGAGTGATTTCCTTTACACACCAGGGGATAATGGCTCAGCTGTAGAGCTTGAATTTGGACTGAGGAATTTTACTTTCCAACTTTTTTTTCATTTTCCCTGGATGCCAAGCTGCTCAGCTTGCCAGGCCACATCCTACATCTACAACAAAAGTGGGAAATGTGTGTAGTGCTCAAATTCCACGCTGATAGTCTGGAAACCACTCAGTTACACAGTGTAAGGTATTTTCTTGATGCTCAGGTACTGATAGTAAACTTCTGTTCTTGGATTCCTCTCCTGGCTTGTTGTCTGATGTAGTCACTTGCAATGTGTCTGTGGCCCTGGCACACTTTTTACTGGAAGTCAAATTTCAAAAATTCCAAATCTTTCTAAATCTTTACCTTTTTTTATGTCTGCTATTCAAATAGGGAGGGCTATTGTGGAATACATGTCCCATGTCACAATCAGAAAATTAATTTCACTCTTTTCTTAAAAATGTTTAACTACTATGGGGGAGAATAACATCAAAAGTCAATGTGAATTGTATGATTCTGAAAGAGAAATTAGATAAAAAAGAACTTGAAATAAAAAAAAAAAAATAAAAAACCTTCCATCTACCACTAACATATTCAAGGAGAACAATAATGTGCATTCTTAATCAGAGATTCACTTTGCAGTATATCCCATACACACATTCTCACCATGTTTCTTAAAAATAAACAAGTGAAAAGTAAAAAAACACATCTGCCAAAGGAAGGTTATTTATGCTCAAACTGTACAGGAGAAATTAGTCAAGGGCAATTCATGCATGTGAAAATATGATTTCTAACACTGCCAAGGTCGATAAGACCTTAGGGAGTAAATGGTGACCACATAAATCAAAGATGCCTAGAGGCAGTTTTGAAGATGAGTGGCGAGGCTTTAATAGTTTTAAAAAGCCTGTTAATAGTCCAAATGAATCAGCAACAATACAAGAAGAGCAAATAACTTGTTTATGAAAGAAACAAACCATGCTTGATATCCTTCTGTGGATTGGATTGCCCAAACTCAGAATCATACCATTCTCTCCTACGTTTCAGAAGGATCTGATTATTCCTCAAAATCAAAAAATGAATGAAGATGCACCAATCTAAATGAATTCAAACTGCCAAATCAGTTTGCTCACAAAAATATTTTAAGAAAAAAGACAATTTCAGTGACCAAACTACTTTATAGGAACATTTCCTGTTTTGCCAAGATGTCTGAAGAGAAATGCATTTTATCTGAAAATGCATACTGGATCGCAAGCTTTTTTGTTAAGTTTGATGGGTTTTGGTTTTTGTTTTTTTTTTTTAACAATTTCCCCATGGTATGTGAACAAAAAGCAAATAACTTTTTTCCCCTCTAAAACAGAAAATTGACAGCTTTTCATTTTAAGCCCAGCCACTGAACTAAGGAGTCCTTCTGCCTAGCTGGCTCCCCACACTCCTTTGGGTGCCACTGTAATATCTAAACATCTCCTGTTTCAGGTCGCCTTTCCAAAACACTGTGCAAGTTAGAGCATGCTCATTTCCCACACAGCTCAGATAGCTGGGATATGTATCTAGTGTGATATATGAAGATATCTGAAATCAAGGAGAACTTTAAAACAATTCTTTAAAGGAACTCAGTTTGCATTATTAAAAATAGCTTGAATTACTAACACGATTAGTTTGCATCTGAGTCAGACCCTTCTAAACCTTAAACAAAGATGAATTCAGAATAGAGCTGGCAATTAGTATTCTAATTCTAAATCACTGTGTATTTATTCGTTTATATTAATAATTAATAGTAGGTTTTTGAGTGTTCCTGTGTTGTACCATTATCTCATATTTTAGAAAATACGATCCATGATAGAATCCTGATTTTACTACTAAAGACATTTAAACCATTTTTATGTTGTTTCTGTGTAAGTAAACTTTTAAGTTACCACAACCCCTTTCAGCATGAACTCTTCACTCTCCCATGCTCCTATTAACAAGTTCCACGGCTGTTCCAAACTATTCCTCTTTTCTTCCTGGACACTGCTGTTTAATATCTCTGCCACCTTGATATCAGAAAAAAAAAGGTTGACTAGACATGCAGATTCCTCTGATTAAGGCATGCCCAAAATTTCAGCATGAGCAAGCAGCAGAACTCAGAATAGTGAGACCACAAGGATGATGTGGAGGCAAATAAAAGTAGATATTTATGGATCAGTTGAAGAATGTAACCTGAAGTCTTGCAGCCAATTGAAATTTGTTGTCAAAGCATGTAGGAGGAAAAGAAGGAAGGCAAAGAGGGAAACCATCAGCTAAACATGCAAAACTGCTGCTTTCTACTTCACACAATTATGACTCCAGGCAGAAACTGGGTAGATGATTGTGTATATCTGAGATGGAGCAGGACAAGTCTCATTGCTGATCTTTATGTCAGAGACACTAGTGTTTCTGCATCAATACTGCCTATCTTTTTGGCCTTTTAAATTTTTTTTCATTCATTTCCTCTATCCCTTAGTCTCAGAACCACTCTGGAGTCAGAGTTTGGAGAGCTTGATTCAAATTTCCAAAGAGTAAAAGAATATTTGATCTCACACGAGCATAATTTGATCAGCAAGTGTGGCAGTGATCAAAAACTAAGTGCCATAGTTCCCTAGGTTTTTTTCCTGCATAGATGTGCACTGATTCCTATTTGTATAAGGCAATGAATTGAAAGAGGAGTTTTTCAGAGTCCTCTCACTCTGGAAATGGTAGGACTGTTGGGTAAACTGCATGCAAAATACAGAAAGAAAATACAGTAAGACCTCATTACATTAATTACAGTCACTAGTTATCCTGGTAAATACCTCACTGAAGAACATATGGAAAGTTCACAGTCACAGCTGCCCAAGAACTCTTGAGGGTCTTGAGACAAGACCTGTACACAGTTGTTTCCTCATGTAAAATTCCTACCTTTCTCTTTTCCTCACTACAGAGAGGGAAAAGAAGCTAAAACATGAGTCCTCCTCCTTGAGATGAGTTGGTAAAGATCAAACAGTATTTGCATGAAGTTTCCAGTGAAATTTTGCCAGAGGACAAAGGGCTGTATGGGCCAAGAAAAACCAGAAGCTCTACAAGTGTAGGAGGATTGTGTTTGTTGGCTGACTTTGAGAATAAGTTGAAGTCAAACTAAAGAGCCAACAGCAGCTGTTTCTCAACTTTTACATTTTTTTTTTTAAATCCCAGCACAGCATGCAAATAATTTGTTATGGACTTGAACTGGAGAAGCCAAGTATATAGTATTGTGAAACTGAAATCCAAAAATATAATATTTCAGGTTAGGAGACTTGTAGCTGGTAAACCCAAACCACTATTTGCATTCAAATTGCTGGCTTGGTCACAAGCATTCTTGCTTCCTGCTGTATTTAACTAAAATATGCAGGTATTGCCTCACATGCACCTTCTTTGGCTTTTTCCAATGCCTATGGACATGTGCACAATGCTTTAGATCACCACCAGACTTCAGTACCAGCAATATCAGTTTCTGGGTTGGTTTTTTTTGTTGTTGTTTAAAAGAGTGCAATGAAGATTTCTGTCTGTGGATGCATCTGGAGGTTGTTGGAACACTTTGACTCATATTCCAAACATATTCTCATAAAACTGATCAGCTGCTCAAAGACAAAAACACCACTGCTCCCTCCCTGCACACACCATTTTGAGAGATAAAGTTAAGTAAAAATGATATAAAAATAATATATAACTTATTAAGAGGAAGAGCACCACACTTTCTTGAGCCACTCTGTAGCTCTAAGGGAAAGCACTACAGTCAACTCCCAAACTCTTTCCTGATCTCATACCCATAGTTTTGTTAGGTTTTCCCATAGAGCACACAAGGAACAATTGCTCTCCGTGTATCCATTGCAAACTCATATGGGGCATCTTCTTAGGAGAGATTTTTAATCTGGCATAAATTCCTTAGTATGGTACCACTGCCCCATCTTCCAAGTGGCTGGGAAAATTCACATTATCTTCGATGAGTGTTAAGCAAAGTGCAGATTTGATTGCCCAAAGAAATGGGAAATTTTCAAAGAATATTTATTGCTGTGGTAGCTGATCTGAAGTATTTCATAGTCACTTTAGGCCAAATGCAGGATTTACACAAGGAGAAAAAACAAGAAAAAGTGTAATACCCTGTATGTTGTTTTCCTACTTTTTTTTGGACCAAAGTGTCATAAAATATTGTATTTTATATGTAGGAGTAATAAAACCAAAGTGGCATGGCCAATTAAAATGTACATTATTTTAAGAGATAAAGGCAGATCAATTATGATGTTTCAACCCATCTATGGCAATTTATGTTAGCTGAGAATCTATCCCTAAATATTAAAACAGCAGCCTTGGCCCTTCCTTCCCCCCTCCCAGTTCTCGACTTTAAAGACACTTTGCAGTTCAACAGCACAGAATAAGAGAAACTCTACTTAATGCTGCTTCTGGGTGATAGCACAGCTATCGTCTGCACCAAAGTAACTGCAAAATTGTGTGGGGTTTTTCCAAGAGAGAGAGAGGAATAATAACCTAACTATAAGCACAAAGGCAATTTTAGCTAAGTAAAATACAATTACACCAGCTAGAATTTCTTTTGGACATGATTAGTAACAAGCGTTCCTTGTCCTATGAAAATGTGCCAGGAAATTTTAATTGACTGCAAGCATCCAAGGCTGCCATTAAACACATCATCTGAAAGATTAATGTTTTTGGCCCACACTTAACTACCAAGTAACCTGCTTTATGGTTTACAAGATGAAATGACTCTGTTTTACATGACAGTTATTGGGCCTAATTCTGCTCACGATTATGCCAGTGAAAATTTTGGAGCAAGTCCATCAAAGTCAATGGCTCTACAAAATAAGAGTAAAATTAGACTCAGGCCCACCATGCAATTTAATAAAAACTATTATTACAATTTAGGCCAGATTCTGCTTTTGCAATTGTTAACAAGTGGAACCAAGCACTAGATATCCCATTTTTCTAAGATAAGAGGTGCCTGCATTAAGACTTGGCCCTTCCATAGAGACCCAGGCTCACAAACCTTCTCTGACATGACACAATGTGATGAGACCACTGCAGGCATGAACATTCCCTGGCATTTTGGAAGGACCCCATTGTGAAAATGCAGAAGAAAAGTGAGGAATTCAGAAGGGGATTTTTTTATTATAATAACGCTTGCAAATCAATTCCGAATTACAGACTCTCTTTTTTAACAGCAAAAAGTTGAGTCACTGTTGTTCTAAAACCAGAAATTTCAATATGTACTCAATTTGGAGTCTTTTGAACAAAACTAGATATACAGGATATTGCAAACTGTGCTGTACAAATTGAGACCAGCATTAGGTCACTGCACAAGCCATTGTACTTAGCACAGCTCTGGGCCAGAGACAGTGGGAGAAGACAGGAAGTAGGAAAGGAATAAGATGCTGTATAAAAGTAGACACACAGGGATTTTTTTCCCCCTGCTTAAGAAATGAGCTAAATTATTATTACTTTATTGGGAAAATCACATTCTGAAAAAAACCCAAGTGACTCTTGTCTGCTCTCTTCTGTTTCTGATGTTCCATTACCACATTGTAACTGCTCATTGCTTGAGTTTTTAAATTGTGAACTGTTGCTAACCAGCAGCTTTACAAGGACCACATGTAAATGAAAAGCTTCCTTCCCAAGTCCAATGACAACCAGCTGACTTGAAAAAGTATGTTTCTATCTATTACGACACATGTACAGGTTGATAGCTTTCAAATGATTCCATTTATCTTAGAACTGGTAAAGTGATATTCTATTATTTCATTGAAAAGAAAATGTATTGAGATATTTCATGCTGTTTTCCATCTTCTTTCTGTTTTAATGTTACTTTAACTATGATTTGTGCTATCTAACAACTAAAAGTTATCTAAAATAATTGTTGTACATTACATCCATTGCATTAAAGATGATCTGTGTTTATAAAACAAGATTGTTTTATGAATAAAATACACTGAGAAAATAGAGCTGTCTCAACAGCAATTGTGTCAGGTAAAAATACAGTGCTATAGCTTGAATTTCCACATTTCAGTGCATCCCTTGTCATGAAATGCTTAATAGATAGTAGCATGCATTATTCTCCAAATCTTCTTTTATATACCTATTTCAAATATTTGGTTATTGCCTGGCTAATATTAGGTGCTTCATCAGTTGAAGAACAGCCCAGAGAAGACAGTGTAAACTGTAGCATGCAATTGTTCACTGAATGCCACCAAAAATGTGTAGCTACATGTGTAGCATGACAACCTTCCTCTGGTGTCTGCAGCTTTGGAAGAGCAATGAAAGCTGTGGGGAAACTGGGAAAAACTCAGATACCAATCCCACTCCATTAATTTTTAAGGGCATAGAATGCTCCAGAGGATGGAAGATCCCACCTGGGGCCAGTGAAAACACATCACAGCAGTCACTGAGTTATTGGCGTCAGGAGCTGGGAGAAAAGGCTGTGAACCTTCCAGTTCCACAGCAGTGCTGGCCAGCACTGCTCAGTCCCTCCTTCCTTGAGCTCCTTCACCTTGGCCACCCCAGAAACCTCATGGAGACATAGATTAGTTGCATCCTACACTGAAGATGTGCAGAACTGCATCTGAATTGAATCTGGAAAGGACCAAAGAGACTGGTAGCCAAAAGCCATTTCTGAGGCTGTCTTATGAAGGAGAGTCTTAAGAGCAGGGCAGTTTTGTGAAACAGAGCAGTGAGGAGCTTCTGCACATTGCAGAAACAAAGGGACTGAAAAAAAATCCCAAAAGCTGCCCAGGAAAGAGCAAGATATGAAGGAACTGAAGAAAAAAGTTACTCTTGAAGTCTGATGATTTTACCTTTCTGCATATTCAGAGAGAGTCTTCAAGGGAAAGATAAATGGATAATGTGGCTTTTAAATTGCAAAATAAATGGCTCATCCCTGAGGCTCCAAAAATTTTAATGAAGTGATTGGAGATGGATGTAAGTAACACAAATAGGAAGCATTTCAACTAGTCTTCCTCTCTAGTGCCAACAAATACCTCAGAGCGAGACTGGAAGCATCACTAGCACCACTCTCAAAGACTGCACCGGTTACTGGGGATGGAAGAAAATGAGTCTTTACTTTTCTCAGTGCCAGCCCACAGGCTTGCCATGCTCAAAGTGCCTGCTACCCCCACTCAGACCACTCACAAATTACTGAGGGCCATTCTGCAATAAGCCAACTGTGTTATCCAAGCCTTTAACACTAAGAGAAGCCTTTGTATCCAGCAACAACATAGCAGGGTAGGTGCCAGCAGATCCAAATGGGCTCTGGAATGATTTATTCATCCTAGGCTTCTAAGCCCCTTTTCCTCAGCATTAATACTAAGATTAATGTGTCCCTGTGCACTTAATCAGTGCACTGCCAACAGGAACTTTAATAAAAGCAACAACAACTAGTTGGCTTGGCTTTCTACTTAAGGTTAGGACATAACAAAAACAGCAGCCTACAACAGCAGCCTATTTCCCTGTAATTTACTTATTACTTTACAAAATGAAAATAATTTCATTCAATTTAACTAAAACACACAGATTGCAGGAACACAGGTACACCACTGCCTAAGTTTTTTAAAAGGATAGGTGTAATATATCTGCATATTTTAAAAGGTGCATATGCATCTTAAAACATCCTAATAACTTAGTGTAGACAGGTGTATTTGAACCAAAGCACAAAATATACAATACTTAGGAAGGATGCCAGATCCATAATGACAATAACTGAAATTCACAGACTACATGACAGATGCCATGCATCTGCAAACTAACACTAAAGAATTTGTTAGAGATGAAGGAATAATTGTTTATATGAGTATTGTCAAAACTGTGCCCTTTTAAATCTGTTTATCCCCACCTATTGACAGGGACAATGTAAGTGTACTAGGATGATGGTCTCAGCCAACAAATCGCAACCAGCTGGGCTAGATTTTGTCCAGGATGACTTTGTGCTTAAGAACACCCTAGATCCTCAAATCTCCAGTTTCAAGATTCAAGCCCAATATCCAGAATAGCCTGAAGAACACCTAATGAATACTACTTGAAAACATAATAAATTAAACAAACAACCCAAACCTCTGTTCTAGGAGGTGCTGAGACAATTTAGTGATATTCTAACAAACTGCAGTGTAACAAAATCACCTAAATGGACTGTGACTGATGCTGCAGACTGGGTATTGCATATCTGAATGCATAAAGGGTATTTTGGCAACTGCAAAGCTGCCTGGGCCATTTAACAGTAAGCTTTCAAATTAAATCTCAATCACATTGTTGTGACACAAAATGTATCCATTTCTACCTGACAGGTGTTTTAAGTTCTTCTTGTGGTCACAAATCTTCCTGCCTTCTTTGGCGGAAAAACTATGAATGTGTGCTCACATCCTTCTCTTTCCTTCCTTCCCATCCCCAATTGTACCAATTGTTCACCTGGCTCAGGCACAGAAGCTGAAGAATTTCTGGGTGGTGGTGATGGGTGAGTGGAGCAGAAACTTCATTTCCTCCTAAAAGGCAGAGGTCACTCAACTGAAAGAACAGAAAGGCCTTTTATTCCTATAAAGAAAAGCAGAGGAAAAAGCTCTTCACAGTGAAGATGAAAAATATTTTATTTGAATCCTGGGAAGAACTCGTTCTTCTTAGACTGGAAAATGGTCCATTCACAGCATGATTTGAATAGCCTGTGGCTTTTCAAACGTCCACAACAGGCAAAAAGGATACATTTTTACATTTATTTTTATTTTTAGAAGTTATCTTCTGATCTCAGTATATATGCCAGAAAAAGACATTTCATGGTGTCCCACTCAAATTAGGAATTTAAATTTTTTTAATCATCTCAGGCACTTAGATTTTGGACTTCACCTATTTGGTTATTATCTCAACAATAACCTAGCATAGGCTTTTATTTATTGCCTCAACTTTTCAACAATTACTTGTGTACTCTTACAAAAAGAAAATTTCTGGCAAGAAAACACCCTGGGAATGTAAATTATATCTAAAGGTCTTTTAATTATTTTCATTTAATGAAATGACTTACAATCATTTTGAAAATTCTCAAATGTTTTCTAGAAATACAGGGATTGTATTTCCTTGAATTGCCAACGATTTGTCACTGCAAAAGGCAAATGCTTGCAAAAAAAATTATACAGTGTTTATTGGTAATGTAAGTGAAATGTTCTACATCTAGAGTTTTACTAGAAGCACTACATAAATCAGTCAACAATGTAAAAGTTGAGAACTGTAAAATGTCAAATTGACATTTAGCCCAGAGGTGTAATTATATAATTTCTTTAATCAAAGGACACAAGCAATATCACAGGACATATCTAACCTAACCACAGAGGTGTAGATTTGATTAGAAATACCTACATTTAAAGCCAGAGTTCTCTGTTTATGCAGTGCTTAGTGAATACCAGCAAAATGGAAATTCAGAATGTCACAGTCCGAACAAAAATTTCCTGCATACAAATTGTCAAGCTTTTCATTATAAGCTTTACATTTGGTGAAGACTCCCACTATTAAACTAGATTTTAATTAATTTACCTAATTTTACTAATTAATAAATAGTGGCAGACATACTACTGCTGATTTTAACCTGACAGTAACAATATTTCTTTTCAATTAACAAATAGGATTTTGTCTCTTATAAAAAGTTGAAAAGAGAGGTAGACCTATTGAGCCCCAGTAAAATTATTTAATCCAGCTTTTGCACTGAGCTTGGAAAGAACACAGATAAATGGCTTGAGGAATCAACCCACCTCTAAATTTGATTTTACAACCTGAAACTACAACCAACGGTTTCTTCCTTAAATCCTGTGCTCATCTGTATTTGAAGTAGTGGTAGACCAAAATTCTGGTGTTTTCTAATGAAAGGTTAATAACCTGCAGCTCCCCTCCTGCACGGAGCTGTTTTCTGTTACAAGTTATTAGGTTTTGTTGGAAGGAAAAAAAAAAAAGCCATCTACAAGTCTTATCTTATTTCCATACCATCTTCACTTCTCCATTTTACCATGGCTGGTTTTTGCTCATTTGCATTCCCTGTCTCATCCTGCTTTTGAATGAGAACTCAAGACAATTTGTCCCAGTTGAATACCCCAGATTTTGAGACAGTCTGATTATGGATCCGAATATGCTGAAACAAATCCCCACTGTGAAGACTCCAATCCAGACTGGGATGCAACAATCCAGACTGGGATGCCTTGCAGGGTGAGCCCACTTGAGCTTGAGAGTTGAGAGCAGAGTGTGGTTGGCACCAAGTGGATTATTTCATTTTTGGAGAGGAGATCATGCAAGCCTCTACCCAGGGTAAGGGGGAGCCCTACAATTATTTTTTTCTGAACTAGTTAAACCATTTCTAATTAATTATGATGGTTTCAGCTAAAACTTTCCAGATGAACAGTTCAAGCTGGACCCAACACTGAACAATCATTGTGTTACTGAAGTACTCTGGTGTATTCCAAGTCCTAACTTTTTGATTCAATGAAAATACCAAAAAATGAGCAGCATATGTTATCTCAATCCAGGATATTTTTAAAACTCAGATATCTTGTGATTGTGTTGCTTCTTCAGTGGGATAAAAATTCCTTTTCAGCCCCTTCACTTTTGTAAAATTCCCCCCCTTGCTGTGTCTTAAAAATGTCAGACATACTTTATTGTTTCCAAATAAACATATCATTTTTGGCAGAATTAGTAGACAAGAAAGGTAGGGGCATTGTTGTTATAGGAGTTCATATAAAAAGCAAATTTTAATGTTTTAAAATTTAAGACTTTCCTAAGGTTTTAAAATACATCCTCCCTGACTTCATCTGTACCATTGTCAAAAGCATTATATAGTGTCCCTTTGGAAAAGTAAATCTGATTAATTAGCATCACTCTCCATTGTAGAATTCAACAGCTATATCAACAGCCATAGATTTTTCTTAACACATATTCTATTATTGTTTTTAGCATTGTTAAAATCTAAAATTATTTAACTGTTGAACCATCGTGTTGTGTGCATTGTTTGCAAAGTTCATCAAGTGAACAGAATTTTCTTACAGGGTTCTAGAATAATACTGAAACACATCTTTTCTTCAGAATTGCTCTAACATTATATACAAAAACAGGACTGCTTTTAAGTAGTTCTGCACATAAAGGAAAAGACAGAAGGAAAAACTCAAAACAATGGAGAATGTGAAAATGCCAGGGAACAGTTTCTGCTGCAGTTCTGTAGTTCAATAAGAAGTGGTATTATTTGTGATATCAATGACATTAAAAAAAAAGCTGCTTTCAGAGCTGTCTGGTGAGCCTCTGGCAATTTCAGCTGCAGTTCTTCAGCAGAAACCCATCCCTGCCTGGTAACAGCGCCTGGATATTGACTCTGCCATGGCGCTTTAGATCCTGTGAAGGAAGGTAAGCAGTTGGAGGCCACTGCCCACGAAAGTCCCCACATCTCACAGAAATTACTGCTGGGAAGGCACTATTCTTCCATATCTTGGCTGCTTTCAGTTTAAAGAAAAATAAAGCAGGACTACAACTCTTAAGCAGCAGCTAGGAAGCCTCTCCGGAAGGGATTCACATCTCCAGCTCCTTCTGGTGCCAGCTATCAGCCCGTGAGGAATAGCTTGTCCTGCCTGCATTGCACCACCTTAGTGCTGGAATTTCAAAGGCTGCAGTTTTCAGCTCTGCAAATCTAACACCTTTCTCTAATATTCACTTCATAAAAACAATTTCAGAAGTCCCCTGGCACTCTGCGCAATTCCAGCTAACACATATATCCGTTGAAAAGTAAGAGAGCAAAAGTGTGTATTTACTTCCATGTTAATAACCACAGAAATTCTTGCAAAAGAATAAATCAGAAAAAATAAAGAAGCAAACCCTCCCAATGTTTTCTTGCTTGTAACAAAAAAAGCAGAATTTCAACATCCACCAGAGCAACCATAAATAACACGGCCATCTTTAATTTGGCCTCCAATATCTGACCAACCTTGATTTATCCACAGACAAAACCAAGCATCTCTAATTTGCTAACCAATCACTGCAATTCTTTTCTTACCAACCAATAATTCTGCCATCTCTAATTTACCAATAAATAATTCTGCTCTCTCAAATTTACTAACCGATAATGTAACCAATTTGCTGACCAATGATCGTGTCAACTGGTAACAGCGCCCCTAGCAAACAGTAATTTGCCAAGCAATATTTGGACCTTCCCCCCAGCAATAAAGAACTTTAGTGGTCTTTGATTCAGTATCTACTGCATTGCTCTGAAACTGCCTAATGTCAATAGTGAGGTTTTTTTACAAAGTATTTGCTTTCTGAGGGAATATTTGTTTACATTGACTGCTTAAAAATTGCACAGATATCTCTTAAATGTCCATGAACTAGAGTATTGTTTCATCTTTTGGGAATATTAGCCTTTGAGGGAACCCCTTTTTCTGTTTGCAGTACTCCTGGGCACACTGCTAACTCCCCTGTAAGTTCTGTGTCATCTCGCTGGCATTTGGCGACAGCTCCCCAGTGCTTGGACAGCGTGCTCTGGTAAAGCAGTGACACTGCTGGCCAGCTCTGTCACCCTGCTGACCTTACCACCCAAGTTGATCCTGTCTGGGCAGTCATTTGAGCAGAAGGAGTTCATATGTAAAGCCCTGTGATTGATTTGTCTTTTCTAATTTCTACGTCCCTTTGGCTTGCATGAAAAAAACAAGTCTTGAATTATTGGTTCCTTTAAACAATAATAACGGCGTTTTGAAGTCATGTAGTAACTTCTGCAATCAATTTTACCTCCAAGAAATGTTACCGGTTTTGTGTAATTTTACTAGTCCATATTAAAGTCATTAGCTAACACAACATTAGCTCAGTGAGCAACCACTCTAACACCATTTTACAAGGCAGG
Organism: Lanius collurio; assembly: GCA_020086605.1. NCBI lineage: Eukaryota > Metazoa > Chordata > Aves > Passeriformes > Laniidae > Lanius > Lanius collurio. Next base: position 5,412,601 of record JACBWW010000022.1, read on the forward strand.
TCTACAGAGAACAAGGGCATAGCAGGAGGGACCATCAGTGCTGAAATCAGTAAAAAATTTCCAAACTCCAAGTCACCAGCTCAGAAGGCTACAGAAAATAAAATATTGCAAAACTATACAACAGAATACAAAGACTAGCCTGGAGTTTAGGCTCAGCTCTATGCAAAAGACAGCAACTGCACCAGCTCGCTACATATTTTTACTTATAACCAACCTTCTAATATAGTTTACAGATTAATTTATTGCATATTACAGGAAAGGATTCAGAGAAACATTTATGCCAGTACAGAACACAAATTTGAGATTTCTAGTTTTTAAGAGAAAAGAAAAAGAAGACAATTGCTGTAGACTGGAAGCACATTCTAAAACTGCATAGCAAATCTCCTTTATCCTTTTCTTCCCTTCTTGTGGAATAAGCACAGCCTAAGCAGCATTACTTGCTTCTCACTCTTTTCTTCCTGAAGTATCCTGGGTTTCTTGACAGCAGAGGCAGAAATGCCATTCCTTTAGAGGAGGTTGTGAATAGGGAGAGTAAGCCAAGAAGGAAAGGGAGTTGGCCAAGGAGGCAGGAATTCCCAGATGCCCAGAGGTTTGGTATGTTTAATGTGCTGGAGGAACAAGCATAATACCACTGAAGTTGTACTAAAGCTCATTTCTGAGCCTAGTAATATGACAAAAATAAAAAACTCATTCTAAGGATAAATAACTCTGATGATAGCTTCAGTGTTGCTTGTGGTAAAGATTTCAAGTAGCCATAACATTAGAGGGTTTCCCACAAAAATATTTGGTTTACAAGCCTGGACTTGTTAAGTTTTCAGCGACAAGCATTTCATTAGCCAATACTGGAAAGATTAACTCGAATACAAAAAGCAGCACTGTTTAGCTGGAGAGCCTGAAAAGTAGGTGTGATGAGGCAAAGGCGCTAAGAATGTGTTTGTGTGTGTCTCATCCTCATTTAAAGCAGAAGAGGGTGGGAAAATGTGCTAAGTAGGAGATGGAACTTGCTGAGGCACAATGAATGTGAGAGCAGAGGGACAAGATTTAAGTCAAGAAGGAAAGTGGCAGAAAGCAAGAATATGCCTACACCTTGAGAGATGAAACAAGTCTCTAGACGAGTATAGCTGCCTGTTTTTCAATTCAAGTGAAAGTGGGCATGAGAGGAGATAAATGTACCTGTTCAGGAACTCCTCAGTTTGTTTTACAGTATGCACATGAGTACATCCACAGGGTTACAGGAGAGTACAAAGAGAAGCATCAAAGGATAAAACACATTAAGAATATATAGTATAACTATAATGTTTTACTCTGGGAGGGAGCACGAGGATTGATGCAGGTGGGAAGAGGGTTTTGTCTTGTCTGGTTAAATTTTCTACATTAGAGTACTATTGATTTTCCTAAGTATATAGGATACTGTATATACCCCATTCTGCTACCCTTACACAGGTTAATTCTTTTATCCATTTCAAATGCGGTCAATCAATAACAGTGATCAGGTAGGTTGTGAAATTGCCTGGAAAACACATCCACAAAGTAAACCCAATACATTGGCCTGTCTATGTGACTTAAAGCTTAGCACAGCATTGAAAATCACTAATGGAACACTGTGCAGTTTGTTCATGCTACGAGCAGTCAGGAATCATGCATAATGTAATAGTGCATCTGCTAACAGCAGCTCACACAAGCTAATTTAATCTTGTTTTACACTAGACACAAGGAATTAATCTTTAAAGCTGCTCCCGTGATTCTCTTTGGCCCTTAAAATATCGAGGGTCTTTCCACCTCCTCATTTACAATACTGTAAAGGGATGCATTTCAGTTATCATCAAGTATTTACACTTCATCTACATTAGCTGGAAAATGGATGCAACTCTATAATTTATCAGTCTTAAAAAGCACATTGCTGGCCCAGTCCAAAAGGCTGCATTTTGTGTAGTCACATCTGAAACCAGTATTAAGTCTCAGACTCTACTGTGGAAGTTAGATCCCCTAAATAATTAATATTTGAAAATAAATACATTAATTTTTTTTTTTAATTTATTTCTCGACTTTCACAGAATCTGCTGAGTTGGAAGGGACCCAACAAGGAATTTCAAGTTCAACTCCTGGCTCTGCACAAGACCATCCCCAAGAGTCATACCACATGCCTGATGTCCCTCAGGACACTCTTGACCCTCCTGGCTGCCAGGGCACACCTTAACTGCATTAATTACACACTTTGTCTCACACCTTACCCTTAATAATATTGGCTTAAGTACTTGTATTGGTACAGTGCTACTGTGCAAACACTGAAAAAGACAGGCTTCACTCACAATAACTTATCTTGCCAGTATAAAAAAAAGATACAGACAGATTGGAGAGCATTCAAAGAAAAAACCAAAAACAATATTGATGAGAAAGACAAGAAATAAAATACTCATATATAATAAACTTGACTTTGGCAAGATTTCAGGCTGGAAGCCTGATCATCAATTTTTGGACCTAAAGCCAAAGAAATTTTAGCAGGGCTTTGTAAGACAACAATGAAATGCTTCTGCAAATGTTCATGGCAAGCTCCTTGTAAGCATAAGGAAGGCTGACAGGAGAGAAATGCTCACAGGATGCTAACAAGTGGGAGGTAGAAACTGGGCACTCATTACTCACCAAGATTAGTGAGGCATATGATATCTTGATATTGAGAGCAGGATGATAGATAACAGGGAAGGAAAGAGTGAACATGAAAACAAGTATTTTACTACAAGTGTGATGGAGCTAATGGAAGTAAAACAAGGGAGGAGGGAAAGAAATAGTCTGGGTAAACAGACTTTACAAAAGGTTTCTGATCATGCTCAAGTGAAACAATATTCTATTTCAAGCAATAAAATAAAGGAGGAGGATGAGAATCTGAAAAAGTTTACGCTGAAGATGGGACAAGATAGACACTCTTTTGGAAATGGTTTTTCAAAATCAACAATACCAAGACATGGCCTAGACATCAAATGCTGGGCTAGTAGATGGTGACAGTAAGTGACAGCATAAGGATGTTGGTCACTGCAAACAACAGATATGCTGAAAAGAAGGTTGTTTTAAACAGTTTTCAGCAAAAGTTTAAAACTCTGCTTTAACTGTGATATATTGAAGATCCACAGAGAAACATTAGATGGTGACAGGCCAGCATATTATACTTCAGAGAGGGCAGAAATAAACATAGGTGGGATAATTGTTGAGTTTGTATTCGTGGACTATATCTTAGAGACAACACACAGAAAGAGCAAAGAGCAAGCAAAGGACACACCCAAGGAGATGAAGAGCTAGTGCAACCTCTCTGCTTATTGCAGGGGGCTGGACTAGGGGAACTTTAATAACCCCTTCCAACACCAGCTATTGTGATTCCATAAGGACAAACTCATTGGAATCAAATGGTAAAGCCTGAATTTTATTTACAGAACACCATCAGAAAGTAATTCAACAGATAGAGAGCAGAGACAAAGAAGGAAAGCAATAAGCAGAAGTTCTAGAAAATAGTCAAAAAAATTTTGACAAAGTTAAATTGTGTCTGTATGAAGAAGGTAGGATGCATCTGTATTTAGAAGTATATTGGAAAGATATGGTCCAAATAATGACAAGTGTTAGAGTCCAGAGGGCCACCAAGCTGATCAGAGGGATGGAGCACTTCTCCTAGGAGGAAAGGCTGAGAGAATTGGAATTGCTCTGCCTGGAATAGAGAAGGCTCCGAGGTGACCAAATTGCAGCCTTCCAGTACCTGAAGTGAACTTACAGGAAAGATGAGGCAAAAGTGTTTACAAGAGCATTTAGTAACAGGACAAGGAGGAATGTGTCCAAATTGAGAGCAGATTTAGGTTAGATATTGGGAAAAAATACTTTACTTGTGCTGCAGCCCTGGCACAGGTTGCCCCAGAGAAGCTGTGGCCGCCCCATCCCTGGAAGTTTTTGGGGCTTGGAACAGCCTGATCTGGTGGAAGGTGTCCCTACCCATGGCAGGGTGCTGGAACCAGATGATTGTTGTGGTGGAATCCACCACCAGAGATGATCGTCAAGGTTCCAAACTAAACCATTCTACGATTCTGTGATAAAAAGAGAGTAAAAAGGACACCAGACAGGGATGAAGTTGGAGGAATGAACTGAAATGGATAAAAAAACCCAACTCTTATGCAGTGTGTGCAAGGAGGAAGAAAATTTTTTAGGAAGGAGAGAGAAAGCAAGCAGGAAAGGCAAAGAGGTAGTTTCAATTTTTCTGGTAGAAACATGAACCCCAGCAGGATTTCAAGTAGTAATAACATAAATTGTACTGTTGGCATAGGCTCCAAAAAAAATCAGAACTAAAAAGAAATATACTATGAAAGTCACATGCTTGCATTTCTGGAAAAATTTGATATTGATCTGTAGGTAAGAAGCAACAAACATGAGGTGCTTGATTACTCAGATGTACAAGAGAGGAAAATGCTGTGCTTTTGTGGCTTATTAGGTGGGAATAGTGGAGTTAGGCCAATGCCAATCTTCCACAATTTTCAATTTCAATTTCATATTCAAGCCAGCCTTCCAAGCCCACTTGAAACCCTCAGGTTTTAGTCTGACTCGTAAGAAATACAAATATTTCCCAGATCTTCTGGAAAACTATAAATTGAAGTCCTTTGAAGCCTGTTTAAGACCAGAGTTTGGTGAAGTGTTGCAGTTGGAGCATTCACTAAGCACTGATCATAAAATACCTCTCTCTGCTTAAGCTTTAAATTTAAACAGGCCTCATGAGATTCAAACCTAAGTATCTCTGCACTGATTTATAGTAAATGTTTAGGGGACAAATAGAAAAAACGGGGAATCTGATAAAGACAATCCTTAAGCAGACAAACTAATAATTAGAGAAAGCGCCCATTCAGTCTACTTCTTGTTAGCATGCATTGATAGTATTTCTTCAAACAGTTTCTGAATATTTGGAAATGGCTCTGACCTTAAAATGTACGATCCAATGATAGTCAAGTAGTCAGCAGTAGTGGAAAAAGAATAACAATAATAAAACTATACAATTTATACATGTCAACTTGATTCACAATAAGCACAGAAGATCTTTAAAAGGGACTTAAATGTCAACGGGGTGTTATGAAGGAAAGAACAGGATAAACATCCATTTTGTTACAGAGTATGTGAAAAACTGCATGGAAAATAGAAATCGGGTTTGATTTAGGATTATGAACCCATAAATTCACTTGTACTTCTTATATGTTAAGCCTGTCTCATAGAATACTTATTATTATTTCTAAAGGAAAAAAATCCCCTAACATCCTGTATAATAATTAGAATTTACTGGTTCCTTGTGTTTCCAGAAAATACTTTGTTGACTTCATTCTCATTTATAATTAATTTTAAGTTCCTTTCTGTTTGTTTTAAATATAACTTAGTAAATAATTTGAGTGCTATTACCTCCATCTCTATACACATACACAGATAAATTATATATAATATACACATCCAAAAAATGCCTTTTCTCTCATTTACATATCTAATATAATTTTAATAAAATATATTCAGATATAAACAAACACTTAAAAATAACATTTAGCAGAATTTCCTTTAAAATTAAACTTGAGACTAGGTAAGAGGCCTGAGCTGCAAAGCTTCTTTTATGGCCATAAAAGGAAAGTTTAAGTAAACAATACACTGTTTTTATTTAAAAAAAAAAAAAAAAAAAAAAAAAAAAGGGGGGGGGATGAAAAAAAGAAAGAAAAATCATCCTACACCAAGCCCAGTCAAAATGCATTATTAGAGTGTCCAGGAAATTATAGCTTGTGTCCATTAGTCCTTTCAGGGTTAATATTGATGCAGATATTATTTCTATCCACGGTACCATTTATTTGAAATATTATGACTGGGAGTAGCTGCAGCAGTGAATCAAATCAATTGATAGAGCAGTTAGCCCCGCAGTCAAGGCTGCCTTTACACCGTGCAGTGAGCATGAAATATTATGGAGATTGTTCTTTAAAGTGATCACTTTATCATCATTTGTCTGCAGCCCAGGCTATTCCTTCCTGCCTGGCTTCCCTGTTGGGTTGGAGCTGTCATAACTCAATCAGCCGTATAATGCTGTTCACAGCACCTCCGGAGCAGGTATTGAACCTGTCAAGGGCCTCTCAGGGAATTATACTTATCCATTTTGACAGCTAGCAACACCACTCTGATATTTATGTCAGTTTATATATGTATGATATGTATTTCTTAAATGTAATTAGAAGCCTGTTTGTGTGTGATATATCTGAATTGCCCAGAGCTGCCCATGATTAAGACATTGATTTCTAACCTTGTGCATTACTGGAGAAGGGAATATGACAAGCTCCATCACTCAGGGGGTGCAGATAACCTCTTCTGTCTATATACATCATATGAAATTGTCACTATTGTTTATCTGTTCCACAAAGTTGACTACAAAGCAACTGTTATTTTAGTTTGCTAAATAAACTAAAAGACTGTAAAACCAAACCATCATCCCTGTGCCTCCAGAGCACTTGTGTTTTGCAGCTGAGTTATTTGGAAGGCAGAGCACACTCTGAAAGCTGAGTGAAGATCACCATCATGTTTGCTATGTCACTTGTTCTCATAGGCAGCTGAAGCATAACATTTGGATTTAAAGTGACATTTTTGTATATATTCTACATGCTAGGCAACAGAAAAGATACTGTATTTCCATTGAAAAGGGAATAATGACTTATATGGACAAATAAAAAACAAAGCTCCCTCAAAATCTACCACCTCTTCATGCTTATTCATTTATTTTGTTACCGTTTCAGAATGGGATTGTTACACAAAATAGTGTTTGCATGTATGATCAGCCTCCTAACCTTTTTCCATTTTAATATCTCATTGGTTTGAGGGGATTATACTTCCTAAATCATTCTTCCTTTCATTGTATAATTAATGCTGAAGTAATTTTTGGTTTATCTTTGTTGGTTTTAAAGTACAAAAAATATATGTAGGTATTTCTGAATTGTACCTTAGATAATTCACTTTCTCTGGTTCACAGAGCATAATCTATGTACATATAGTGAAAATTCCTGTGTTTCTAGATTAAGAAAAACTAAAATAGTTTTGTTTGAGGGTTTTTTCAACTCTATGCTCAGGTTTTACCTCCATTTATTTCCAAAACATTATCTCCTTCTGGATATAGTTGGGGTTAAAATTTCAAATTTGGGTAGACTTCAAAAAAAGCATCTGTATTAGATTATGTTTTGAAAATTTCTCTCCATAGCACTGGTTTTGCAGTGCAGGATTCTAAGAAAATTTCAATGTATTATTTTAGAGGATCAGAACTATCCATGTCTCAAGCTTTAACAACAGAGGTGGACACATTAAGCTGTCACCCATCATCAATAGAAATCCTCATGTGAAGATGCCTTAAAGCCTGCTGAGATCAGAGATTAGGGTAAATTGTGATCCTATTTCTGTTTTTTTAAACCCATAACAGACGAATTTAAGAAAAACAAGGAGCCTGCAAATGCTGCTTACAAATAGATGCTAATTTATTTAAATAAAACTACCTTCTGGAAAACTTTCACCGCAACCTTAACATTACATTAACTGCTCTTCATTTTCAGATTCGGGTGCTTAAATGAAATAGAATCTCAGTGAAACACAGAAACTACATTAGGAGAGTCCAGAGGATCAATCTGCAGCTCTAGACATACACTTGGGACAGATTCTTAGTAATCTAGAAAATACCTATTTCAGTGATCCCCCATGGAAAACCCGGTTCTTTTCTCACAGAAGCCAAAAGATACCAAAAGCTACCAAAAGCTACCAAAAGCTACAGTCTGGCACAGACAAAGAACAAGCATTTGACCATAATATCATTCAGATGTCATTGTTCTGAGCTTCCCTTAATAGAATCCAAAGACCCCTGTAATCCAAAGATCTGTGATGAGAGATGAGGGGTTTAAATCTTATGCTTCCAATGTAATTCTTCCAGATTGTATAATTTATAATGACAATGGCAACATATAATTTTGTTTTCTGAGTTAAAGTGTGATGTGCCTGTAGCTGATAACTTTTATGTAACTGGAAAAAAAGAAAAAGGAAAAAAAAAAAACAAGAGAAAATAATAATTTTCCTTACCTCTGGGAAAAAGGAGGGTTGTGTAAAATGTATTTTGTTTCTGATTTATCACACAGAACCATGATAGAGTAAAATAAAGTGCAGGCAGGAAAACAAATAAAATTAGTATCATCTAACAGCAAATTACTATTTGAATCTAAAGAGCTAAACCTTAATTGGAATAAATCTGAAAAGCTTGGTCATAACTTTTGTTGAGCTACATCAGCCATTGTAAGTAAGGATTGTGCCATTAGAAAATGGCTGTATCAGTCAAGGGCATAATCCCACCAGTTCAATGTGGATGCATTACCTTGAGAGACAAATATTTACATAGCCTATAGTGCTAAATGATACTGACCTCAGTGACCAGATGGCACAGTCCATACAATTACTATCAGCTGCCCCCAAAATATCTCCAGCTAATTAAGATCTACTTTCCTACATGTCATTATGCCACTTCCACTTTGCAATGCATTTTTACACTGAGTAGATGATCTAAGATGCAGTCAGAAGGAAGACCATGAAACTCACTGAGAACAAATTGCACATAGTCTTTGTTTCATCCTCATAAGAAAAACCTTCACATTATTTTTGTTTTAAAAAGGCCTTTCCAAAAATGACTCCAACTTTTGAGAAAGCAAACTGACTATCCTGGTTCTACCATGTAATGATAAGGACATACTGAACTTGAGAGTTATTACTAATTCTTTGGATGCTGAAAAATTTTCTTCTTCCTCCCAAAACTTTCCAAGATAATTGTAAATGCACCTTTTGTACAGCTAATGGAATTAGGATGCTTTTAGTTTTGAACATGGGAACTATTTAACAGTGTACAGAAACAATTCACAGGGGAGAAAGAGGAACCATTATCTAACATATATAGCACAAAATTTAATTTTTAACATGTCTAAATCACACCTCATAATTTTTGATTTCTTTGATTTGACCAGCTAGGTAATTAGCACTTCCATGGGGAAAATAGGTGCATAGAAATAACAAACTGTGTCAGCTGGAAATGGCCTGAACACCAGCATCAACTGAAAGCACCACCCCTTCTTTAATAACAGTGATCAAGACTCTCCTTTCACATCTCCACAAAGGCAGCTCCCTGCCAGCAGCAGAGCTTCCCTGTGACACCCCTGGTTTGGAGCTGATGCAGAGCACAAAGTCCCCAGCAATGAATCACCCTGGTTAACTCCATGCTTGCATGGAAAATCAAACAATTTCATACTCTTAAGTTATTTAACTGCCATAAATTATTGTGCTGCATATAATATTTATGAGGCATTTTTAAAGCACTGCACAAGGACTATAAATGAAAATATGGTAGGAATTCCTATTTCTGTTCATATGAGGAAAGAGATGCAACTGAGTCAATGGCACAGCTAAGAGGAAAATTCTGATTCCCTGTGCTGAATTTTGGCAAATAGTCCTAATAAAGGCTTTTCTTGGGCCACACCTGTAGTCTACCTTCAGACAAGCTGAACTTTATTATGGTGCCTCAACAAAGATACCCAGTGCCATTTCAAATGCACTTGGGGATCCATCAGCTCCCCAATTCTTGCTACAAAAAAGCAGTCTCATGGCCTGCACATATATGGATTTCTCAGGCAACACAGGACATTTCAAGGGCTACAGGTACCTTCAGTTTGGCAAGTGAAACTAACTTTCTGTGCCAATATCTTGTGTCACAGCAGTAAATTCCTGAATGTGCTGAATACTGCAGCACCAGTTCTAAGACAGGCCCAAGCCAATATTAATTAGCCAAACAGTTTGAATCCATGAGCAGATATAAGAAATCTTATTCAAATTTCAGAAAAAGCCAAACTGCACCTTCTGTTTACAACTCATTGTTACAACTGTATGGCTTGCAGCATTCATTCCAAAGAAAAAAATAAACTTTGAGTGTTCTTTCTAGCTGCAAAAATCTCATTCAAAATGTCTACATAAATTGTTGAAAGAAAACCAAACCTTAAAAAAAATTGCTCAAATGTGAGAAGTTTTTAATGATAGAATTTTACTCAAGATTTAGATCTGCACTCAAAAATTTGGATCTGTTATGAGCAAAAGTAAGTAGATTACAGATTTGAACATGGTAGATACCCAAACAAATATATGCCAACATATACTTGAAGAGCAGCATCTGTGCCAGGCAGATGAAGGTCCAGGGGCCAAGAGACAAAGCTCTTGCTGTCTCAGAAAGGGAAGCCTGGCTGCAGGGCTGAAACCTCCAGTTTCTGACCAGCACACAAGGGATGGGGCAAGGGCAATATCAAGCAGGGCTCAGAGCAGGACCTGGCAGGAGGCACGCATGGTTTCTGGGTTAAGGGAGCCAGGAAAGCACCTCCCAAGAGCTTCCATCCACTCATCCCCCAGTGTGTGTGACACAGCTCCTGCAGCAGCCTCTGGCACAGCAGTGGCAGGGTTACTCTGTCACTGAACTCTCAACTGTCACAGGGTTGTGAAGAATGAAACTTCTGACAAAAGAAGAAATTCTGTATTTTAATAATCCTATGCAAATTAGTTTTCCATAATGTCTGGCAACTTTTTTTGGATGCCATAGTCTGTCAATAAAACATGAACACCACAGACATTCCAGTAACATAAGATCTTAGGTATCAACTAATTAATATGTAAATATAAAGATACACCTATGGAAGTATACTTAANAGAGATCAATGGAGCAGCTGAGGGAGCCAGCTGGCAGGGGAAAGGAGCAAAGGATTGTGAGGGATAAAGAAATAAAGAGGAAAAGAAAAAAAGATTTGTTGAATTAAACAGTAATGAGGAAGGGACAGAGGAACCCACTAGCCCTTTTAGAAGGACCATGCTAAGTCCTTCACAAAACCCAGGACTCTCTGGAGCATTCTAATCAGTTTAATGATGCAGATCCCCCTTCCACCCCCTGAATAAGCTGAGCAGGTTTTTTGTCTCTTTATCAAAGGATGATTTTTCTAACAATGATATCATTCACAATGCATACATTTCTAGAGTTGAGACAGTGCTATCTGCTGAGATGATCATGGTCATAAAACACTGTTCTACTACAGAGCAGTCTGACACGATCCTCAATCTGGGAAAGAATCTCAGCTGTCTTAAAGAGAGGCAAAATCTGCAAGGAAGAGGAACACATTTTAAAAGACCAGTGCTGTGTTTGGGGAAAAGTGGATAATCTTTCTTTCAGGCATGTAAGAATATCTTCTCACCTGAAGCAGCACCAGCCAACTTGGAGATAAATATAGGCTGCAAACAATTCCTGTGATTTTTCTTAATTATGTTAATTAGGCAATTTGAGACAAAAGTCTTTTTAGAATTTGTAGTTGGAAATGCCAACAAGGAAGAGACTGATAAAGGAATCGGGCTTTGTTTGACAGAGAGAAGAGAGGTATACAATCATAATTATGGAAGGCTGAGGAATATGGAAAATACAGGTTATGCAGAAAATGTTGATGTGCCAGAACATAATGATAGACATTTCATATTTTAAATTCTGTATACTGAATATATGCCCATTATGTCTGTTGAGTAGTTGATATACAAGAAAAACATTCACATGCCCATGTTTACATCCTGCACTATTAATACAGATTTCTAGGAAGTATAAGGAATATGAAGGAACAACAAATGGAGGCCGAATGTAAATGAAGCAGCCGTAGATTTGGTATGAGATGTGAGGTGACAGGCATTCCTACCAATATGCATAACATGGTTGAAAAACCATGGCAGGCTGCTTCAGGCTCTCTGCTGCTGAGAACAGTAATATGGTGAGTAACCTTTATATAAACACATACAACAAAAAGAAACACAAACCCCTAATTGCATACTGCATGAGAAGGGAGTGCCTATATTCATCTACCTTGCTTCACAGAATAGGAAAGGCAAAGAAAACATCCAGAACCCTATGAAGCCTATATAATTGAAACACAATATGCTCTTTTCTTCCTTATAAATTATAAGCAAAGCTTATTAAAATGGTCACAAATCTGTCTACATTTAATCCATTTCCAAGCTGCTCACAAATGCAGCAAATCTGACTTTCTTCTTGTTTGAGTTGCACTAATGTTCATCTCTAGTGCTCTTGCATCTCAAGATGTGTTTAATATTCTGGCAGAGTACAATCTCAGGTTGTCTCAGGATAGATGTTAGTGAAAATCCACATGGATAACATGAAAGCATGGATTCAGCACGGATTCAGACTAGATGCAAACAGAAAGATGAAGATGAGCCATTCTCTTTGGCCACAGATTTGCAACATTATATAGAACCAAAAAGGTATTTCACAGACCATATTCCTAGACAACACTTCTGATTTTCAATGTTTCCTCTCCAGGGACTCATGAATGATCTGTGGGCCACAGTTTGACCTGTTTCATTGATTTAGTTCACCCCAGGCTTCAGGCCCATTTCTGTATGTGGTGTTGGCAGGACACCACAGAGAGGGTAAGACAAAAGCAAGCCTTGCCCTGACTCCAGGCAAGGAAAGACAGTATCCACTCAATGCACAAAGGATGGCAGGTCTAAAATAGTCCTTCCTTCAACAGAATTCCAAGCAACAGGAATTTAAGAACCATTGCCAAGGTATTGCCACATTGCAAGAGCATTGAAAAATACTCGTAAAATGCTTTCTAGGGGCTGGTGTTATCTACCCTGTGTGTCTTTTGACATGATCTCTACATGAGATTCATAGAGGCCAACATACAAATCTCATTGCTCTTCCAACATCTTTTTGATGGCCTTTATGATACAGAACCCTGGAAGCTTTACTTCAAGGACTCAAAAGCTATTTGAAAGGATATTGCTACACATGACATCTGGACTCTTATCTCTCTTTTATCACTCAGCTAATTTACCTAATGCTACAGTGAAAGAATTTCTTTGTTGAAGAAAATACCACATGAATACCATCCAGCTTTCTCCACCAGACAAGACAGACATTGAGAGGGAAATTTTCTTCTCTGTCTGCCACCAGAATACCTTTAAATAGACATCTGTGCCTCAGCTTCCCTATCTGTGAAGACTGAAGGAGTATTTGGTTCTCAGAGTTTCTGCTTGACAACAGGAAATATGTAGCAGATTCAACTCTGTTTCATTTTACATTTTTGGGTTCATTTGATCTCAAAGCTCAAAAACAGGCAAAGCCACATGACATTTAATTTGGAATATAGTGCATAAAAAGAAGACTGTACAGTACTGAATAGAAAAGTGATGCCAAGCAATTGCTAGTAATGATGAAATAATATTGGTACACTACAGCTTTGTTCACTTCAAAACCAGCAAAGAATGGCCACCAGCTTGCAAAATGGTGCTACAAGAAAAGCCAGACTAATTTGCTAGGTCAAAGAAGTGGGTGATTTTGAAGCTCCTGCCTCCCTTGGTACCTTAGGAAAGAGATTGGAATGAGGAAAAAAACTATAAAACAATGGCTGAAATATATGAGACCTCAGAACAGCACAAACTTCATTAATGAAAAAATCTGGATCTTCACTATTCTCTTCTGGGAGAATTAATCAGATGCTGCAGTTTCAGATTTATAGATTGCTGTGAAAATGGGTAATCTGAGGGGAAAGCCTCATAAAAACTTAACAGCAACACAGAGATAATCTGTGGGCTCACAGTGGCCATGTCAGGGCTAATTGAAATGTTTAAGAGCAGCACAGCTTCCAGGCTCCCTGTGATACATGCTGAAGACACGAATATAGACCATCTCTTTGTCTTGACTGGACATATTTTATCGCTCTGTATCATGAGACTGTCACCCCAGACTTCTAATTGCTCAAACCTTTAGACACAGGGCACCTAATAATTGCAGTACCATGGCCAGCCTAATAATAAAGATAATTTACAGTTCAAAAGCAAAGGGTAATTTGTAATATGAATGGCTTTTTGTGTCCCTAAGCTCATTTCAGGACCTGAGGATCCATGCAGCAATAGCTGCAGCCTTTTGCCCGAGTGTGTGACTTACTCCGCTAGTTTATTTTGCCATTTTGTTCCAAAGGAACACAGAAGCCAGTGGATTTGGGGGAAATCAATTGGATGTTCTGCACCAAACATATTCAAAACTGTATCTTTATTCCTCCTGTACAAAGATATCTCCTGCACAAACGCAAAACATTTTAACTTTGTATAAAATTCCTATCTGTAAGTGTTACTGAAGTGTACAATACCAAATGGAATAAAACTCAATCATAATTAGAAAAGTATCAAAGTCATGGTGATTGTTGCATTAATTTATGCAGAAAACCAGGAGTTAGTAAAAGCAAAACCAGATCTCTCTTAGAAGGAGAGGATCAAGGATTTTTGTCTTTATCAACACCACTAAGAGACTGAAATGCCTGCAGAAATAGTTTCTATTCACTCTCCCAAATTCAGGCCCCTTCCATGCAGTGTCCCTGTGCTGCTTTGTCCCCTACAGTGGATCAGACCCACCAAGACCCTCGAGTCAGTGTCCTGCTCTTCCTGTGGAAGAATTTTCTCTTTCACAGCACCAAGCTCCTATTACACAACCACATATTTTCTTTGCATTTTTACAGCTCTCTCAGTTTTAGAGTCAAAGCCCGTGCCACAGCCTCAGACCACTCCTGGCTTTGCATTGCCACCCACATTGCAAGCGTTACCAGAACAAAGCCTCTGTTACTGCAAAGCTTTAAGCCGTGACACTTCACAGGAAGCCCCAGTACACTCTGGGCAGGAGAAGCAGCTCTTCACTCCTTGGTGAGGCCCAGGTACAAACAGTAGGATGTACATGCTTTTGTCATGGTCTGAACCTGAAACCAAAGGCACAGGAAATCTGTCTCTCCAACCATTTTAGACTCTCATAATTTTTTTGCCATTTGCTTGGCATGTCTGATTGCTCTGAATGTCTCACACACACCCATTCATCTTGCAAGAGTAAATGGGTCTTAAAAACCTTGTTGACAATCTGACCACCAACCCCATGTGTGATTTAAAAATTTGAGAAAAAAAAAAGAAAAAATGGGAGAGCACAAGAATGAAACAAAATTCTAACAGGGTCCTTCAAAATGCGGTCACACTGACAGGATGGCACTGGAATCTGGGTTTGTTTTAAGCCTACATTGTTTAAAAGCAGCAGGGGACCAAAATGATGATGGCATCATACTGGCTGGAGAGAAGAATCTGGATTGAACTCTCAAGCCAAATCTAATCTTGGATTTTTGTTACTGTATTCTTCATTAAGAAACTCCCACAGACATTGATGGGACTGCAGCATGAAGACATTCCTGTGAGCAGTGCATGAGGATCAAAACCTACTCTATGGGCACCACACATGGAAACACTATCCACAATTTTTCTCACCAGACATTGAACATCTTGAGAGCACAAGTAAAGGAAAGCAACATTCATAAAATCAAAACCACAAATAATCAAATATTTAGTTTTCTAATCAAGTCAAGTTGTGTGTAAGTCCTTAAACAGCATTTACAAGCATTTGATTTGTTTTCTCCATTGACTATATAAGAGTGCTCATGGGCTCACAAATCAGGGCTTGTTTGATTTGTTTTAACATGCTTGCCACGTCAAGTGGTTTTTCCATATTTCTTGCTATTCCTTGAGAAACTTGTAAACCAGGTCAATTTATTGAAATGTCAGCTTTTATAAATATTCCTATCCAGCCCAGCCTCAAAGTTAACACATGCTATAATTACAGCAAAACCATTTATGGAAAGTAACTAAAAGTGGGATAACCCTTCTTACTCACACTGAGAAATATCCTACTTCTTGAGTCAACATTTTTATTTCAGTTAATTTACTTTTGGAATTCACTCTGGAAAATGTATTAGCAGCTGCAGAACCTGTCCCAAATCTTACTGCTTTTCCAATTAAGTCTCAATCTTTAAAATGGGCGTTAAATATCTCTGAAAATTTTCTGTAAGTTCTGCTTTGCCAAAATGAGGGTGGTCAGCTATAAGCTCAAAGACAGAAGTAAATACAGCCATATTTAGTCAAATGAAAATAATATAAAAATTAAAAAGAAAAAAGCAACCAAAGTGATAGCACCTCTAGAAAAAGGTGCTATCTTCCTAGCAGTAGAGGCAACTTTAAATCAATCTCATCATAATTATTTGGTATTTTGCCAAAATGAAAAATATTCAATATTATTTTATTTTGCAAGGATTCCATACTCTTGGAAAAATGACATCTGGAAATAGCAAGCAAAACATCAATGCAGAAATGCAATCCCAGACAGCAGCCAGAAACAAGAAGCAGTAGTAGACATTAAAGTGGGAAAATAAAATAACAAAAAAAATTATTTAAAAAGTGTCTATATTAGCAAGTTGAAGCACCATTTGAGTCCTTTGTGCTGCAGCAGCACAGTTATCTGATAGGTGTAGCTTCAGTGTGGAACAGTTCACCCAGCATAGGAAAGTACTGAACTCTGTGCCTGTTCTGGAGGAGGAGATTTGTTTTACAGATACCCTGGTTTAGCTGAGATACCAATCCCCCAGCACTTCACCCCAGTGAGCCCACAGCAGAAAACCATGCCCTGCCTGCCCCTCCTGTAGCAGCATCATCACTGCCTCCCCTGCACACCCTCCCCACCTCTGCCTATAAATTCAGGTGTTGGAAAGGACAATGAAAGTGATCTGCTTGCACCGAGGTCCCAGCTGCCTGTGGACAGTAAGGTAGCTCGGGAATACATGAAACTTCCTTGTATTCATATCACTGATATTGAAACTATCAGTACAAAATAGAAAGTGCTGGGCAAACAGAGGGGTTTTAGTCAAAATTAGGGGCTTGCTGAGACATGACTGAATTTAAAAGTAAATCAAGCTATTAAAATAAATATTTTTTTGCTTCTTGCTACCAGACTCCCACCCATAACTGCATACAGAAACTGGTAATTGCCCCATATTTTGGTTTGTAATGGAAACTCAGATGATGAAAACCCTTTTCAATGATTGGCATTTATTCTTTCTCTTTTTTTTTGCAAATATGAATTTAATTTAAATCAAACAGGTTAAATTGGAGCCTCTTATTTTGTAGCAGCACCAAAAAATAAAAAGAGAAAAGAAACCAAAACTAAACCATAAAACCAACCAACAAAACACTAAAAGCACCACAAACAGAAAACCAAATCAACCTAAAAGTCGGGGGGAAAAAAGCCCTATGTGCAAAATGCATGTTAGTCAGTATGTACAAGATAAATATTAATATTTCAAATACAGCAGTTGGAAGTCCTGCCCCAAACATCAGCAATATTTTGTACTGGACTAAACTAAATGTTTTTGTGAAAATCTTGTTTTGGTTTTTCCCATTTGGAACATGAACATACTGGACACGGGAACAAACAGCTGCAGAAGTGAAAGGATTATGTCTCTTAAACAACAAAGCACAGGAATCCTCTGCACCATCTTGGGAAATACATATTATGTAGACAGATTGAGATAAGTGTGCACCTTCTGCATCTTCAGTGGAGTTGGAAAAGAGCCTTTGCCCATGTTCTGGAGAAGTATACACCAAATGCTTTTGAAAATCTTAATACCTGAGTACAGAATTATTTTGTTAAGAGGCAGTGGAACCTGAGAATAAAATACAAAGGATACTGCAATTTAGTGAAGATCTAGCTCTTCACATTCATGCTGTAATTATTAGGATGTACTGCAGAAATTTTACCTAGTCAGCAATTCGTGTCACAAATGGGTGTAGAATATATTGCCTTTCAAAAATCACAATTCTTTTTAAATACCCAGTCAGCCAACAGGAAAACACATTTCTCCAACCAGAGATGATCATCACCTAAATCTATGCAGTTTCCTTTCATGAAAGAGCAGAGGTCTTTGCTTCTAAAGTGCAGGTGCCCAACCTGGTGACAGCAGACACAAGATGATAAAAAGGACAACAAACAGGAGCACGAAGAAATCTTGTGTGAAAGGGAAAGTTATTAAATACGGAGCCTTCACTTGCTCAAGTTCAAATACTATATAAAATTTCTGCAGAATAGGTTACTGTAGTGCAGTGCAGAAGGGCAAAAACTGAGTGCAAATTAGGAATGTTTGAGACACCCTTAAAGGCTGCTTTGGCTGAATACTGAGCTCTTAAGAAAGTTGTATTACTGCAGATCAACAGGTAGGCAGTGTGCAGGCAAGATATTCAAAGGAGTCTGACAAATGATTCTAACTGCTCTATCAAAGCAATTTTACTTTCTTTTATTTTACCACCAAACTGTGAAATCTATTAAGTGATTTTGGAATTTATTTCAATATGAGGAACCTAAAGGAATAGTTGGAAATGTAGCATCAAATGACCCTTTTTTAGATTAGTTACTTCTATTATAATATCTATTCCCACCTTGGTTTGCTTCTATGCTTTTCTGGCTTCTCAGTTTTAAGAGGATGATTGGCAAACTTCTGAGAGAGAGGAGTGGTTCTTCAAGCCCAAGGAACAGCTGGAAAGACAGATGTCATCCACATTACCATTTTGTTGCTGGGGAAAAATAAAACAGGCTGGTAATACCAACTGAATAAAAAATTTTAAGTTAATTCCAGCTGTGACCATGTGATCAGCATCTACTGTGTTTGCAGCTGTGACCATGTGATCAACATCTACTCTGTTTGGCCCTTCATCCAAGCACATCTGGTAAAAATATTTGAGTAGTGTGGGGTGAAAGGAGGCAGTTTGTGTGGAGATTATGTTTTATTTTACCATGTATAATACTTTGTTTTTCTGATAGAATTTTAAAAAAAGATTTGTGGGCAGATGATAGATGGGAAGAACATTGAAAATAAGAGTGAGCCTATAAGATAGGCATAAATAGGACTAAAATAATCACAGAAGTCAAGTTATACAGGACTGATTTAAGATTATAATGAGCTTTAACTCAAAGTGCTATTATTACAATAAAAATAAACATATGGAAAGACTCTTTTGAAAATCCTTATGTTACACTGAGATAAAACAACAGGAAGCACACAAAAAATATTTACTATCCAGATAAAAATGCTGCTATAACATGTCACCTACATAGGGAATACTACTTGCAAATTGAATATAGGTAAAAGTTACTGAGTATTACCCACATATGAAAGAAAGACATAGGATCCACATGCACTTTACCATCTAAAGCTGCCTAATTCATATATAATTGAATACTCAGCCTTACAACCTCACTAAGCCAATGCACTCCCCCTGCCTGGCACCCACAGCTGCTCTGCCCTGTCCCCTGTGCCACGCTTAGCACGTGGATCTGGGACAACTCAGTGGTCTCTTGTCCTGCACCTGAGCTGAGACACAACCGTGCCCTGGAGGAGCCCCTGTGACCTCTGCTGTGCTTGCATGGTGACATGAGTGCACATGGCCTGAGTGCTCACTGCTGCTTCACAGTGCATTTGAGTCCAGCCCTGAAGTTATGCTGATCACACAACAATTATTTTGAAGTCCAGCTTACTTCTGCTGGGGAATAAGGGTTTCCAGAATTTTTTTGAGTGAGCATGTTAAGAACACACCTACTCTATTCATAAGCCAGAAAGCATGAAATTAAAGTGCATGAATCCAGAAAAACTGCTCTAGGTTGGTAAATGCCTTCAGATGACCATCTGCCCACGAATAACCAAAGATCTGAGGTGCTCCCAGGTGCATGAGATTTGTACAATTCCCTCTTTGCAAGTTCTCATTCACTGTCTGTTATATAAACTCTTAGAAGAGATCTTTTAAAGATCTAAATCTATGAACCAAATCTGGGCTGTGACTCTTTCCTTTAGGAGTGATCAATGTCAAAAAAACCATTAAGATGGGGAGTCAGTGCACCACTATATCAGAACAAGTTTTTTGTGCTATTTGGCACAGTTAATTTTGACATCTGCCTATTATTGCAGAAACACACAGCTCTCCTGCTGCTGATAGGCTGGCAGAGCTCAGCAAGGCTTAACTGGATTTTAAGCATTACAATTTAGTGCACTTATTTGAAAATAAACAAAGTGTTCTGACAATTTAACAGTATTTGGGTTATATATTTGATGTTTTTGATACATCAGACAGCCCTGACATTCTGTTGCTGCCACGTGTGCAACAAATAGCAAACTAATGGATCACACAAATCAAGCTTTAAAAGGATTAAAATCTTTCTCCAGTCTAGAAGGTGCACAGCAATTACTGCTCACCTGCATAACAGCATTCAGTGACAGTAGGTAGTTATTGTTCCTTTCATTTTTTACAGGGCCATGGAGAAGCAGGATTTAAACCATTAGTGGCAGTTGTATCAGGGAATTTATTTTGAGTTACATATGATTGTAGTGACTCAAACACATTTTATATTTGCTTTTATTTTCGTAAAATATTAAACAGCATTATGGTGTTGAGTGATTTTGAATATTAAAAAATTGTTCCTACTGACAATCACATCCCACCCTTCTGTTTGCAAATATGTGAGTCACTGATTTTCCCATACATGCTGGTCAACAAGAACTGAAATACCTTTTTTCTTGGCAAAGTAAAATTACGTCTAGAAAAATCAGATATATGAAATCATTAAATTTTGGGTTTTATATATATAGAAAAGAAAATTTAATTTAAAAATTAAATTTTACCTCTTTTGTTTGGTTGGGGTTTGTTTGTTTGTTTTTGGTTTTTTTTTTTTTTTTTTTTTTCTTTTGGTAACTCTCACTTTCAATGAATTTTCAATTGAAGATGTGACATTCATCGCTTCAGACCCTGAAAAAGTTACAAAACCATTCACTGCACTTTTGGATTTTTTTTTTTTCTGGCTCAGCCTTCTAAAGCTTTGCATGACATCTCAATACTGAAGTCAAGGTGAACTTTCACATATTTAGTCCACCAAAACCAGTTATGGTGAATGAAGTGTTGCTCTGAACTAGTTCTATCCACAGCACACAGTATATCCAGAACTTCTATGCTGAGAGTTTCTACTCTTGGATTATATTTCAGAGATCAATTCCAATTTTGCAAATTACTACTCTCACTTGTCCAAAGTGCTGTTTAGGGACCAGGCTATACATGCCATTTTGTCAGCCTAGACACACTGTTTGTCTCAATGGGAATAGCATCTGTTATTTTAATTCATGCCTTCTAGGGCCTGTGGCCAATGCAAGTCCAGGAAATCCTTCATAAAGCTATCCCCTCTTCCAACTAAAGAGTATAGTGAGACCAAAAAAACACTGTAGTAAATGGAATTAGCAAGGTCACAATTGTGAAGATTTTATATGGAACTTGCAGTTAATGGCAGTAGCATTTGCCTCAGAGTCTTGTGAGACAGAATTACAGTCAGGAGTATGATTTAAACTTACTATATACAGGAGTACCAGTGGCAAAAGATACTTTCAAATAAAAATAATATTCAAATAAAAACTGTGCTCTAAAATAATACATTTCTGAGATGAGGTGTTTTTATCAAAGAGAAGTGAGACAAGTAGAAATAAAGAGGTTCATACTAAAAATGCCCTGAAGAGGAAACCTGAATTTTCAGACAACTATCATTCAAACACGGGCCATCAACCTGTAAATAATGCTATTATCTTATATGTAGAGCAGAAGCTGTATTTGCATGTACATTTAGAGAACTATAAATGAAGTTCATACTTTCTTATACCCTGCAGCTCCAGGGCAGGTCAGCACTAAGTAACACCAGGGGTGGAACAGCCCAGCCCTGCTCCATGTAACACAACAAGGACACACCAGATATGCCAGTGCACTCCAAAGCCCCATGTCCAGGAGCAGCACTCTCTCAGGGGCCACATCACCACCTGGCACGTCTTTGCTGCAGAGCTTTTGTACAGATGTTCCCATGGCTGGAATGCTTGGGGTTTCTCCCCTTTTGTTCTGCCCTCCAGAGCTTTGAATGGCATCTCAATACTGTGTGTCAAATTTTGCTCTCGTTTTTTATTCATTCCAGATTGCACTGAGACACAGCACAGAAATGCAATCAGGAGATTCTGTTCTTTGATTTGAACAGGAAAACTTTGGAAAACTTTAATTATTAAGACAGCCTATGAGAAAGAAACGAAGCATTTGGTACCTCTCTGCAGTACAAGGTTTGGGATGGAAACCTGTAGAATTTTTATGGAACTGAGTTGATTATACCAGATATATATTGCAAAGCCAGATTTTAGCTACCTCTCCCAAATCCTGCCTGACCCTAAGTTCCATGGTACAATCCTGTTTGCAAATAATTACTTTCATTTAGAGAGTGGTGTGCTGCCTGAAAATTACATAGATGCTATGTTTTCAGCAAAAGCCCCACACTCCTTCTAAAGGAGGATGCTCTGCAGGACACCCTGCTTCTAAACCAAAGGCAAGAATCTCTTTGCAGATACTTGAAGAATGACTTTTTAAAATATAGTTGGGTCCTCAATGAGTACTAATGTCTGATGGAGCACATGCTTTTAAGCTATCAACAGGCAAACGCTTTATTGTTGCTACCAAAGCAGTCCCCACACTACCTGGTGCATCTGAGCACATGAACCCTGTTGTCACAACACCAGCTCAGCTTCACCTCAGTTAGTAGCATTCTTAGGCTAAACTAAGTAATAATAGCTTTCCCACCCATAAAAGTCTATATACATTGATAGAAATAGATGAATTTCAGCCCAGTTTCCTTGTTTCTTCCTCTGTTATTTAACATTAATTGCTACTGACAAAGGTGGTACCTACATCCAAGGGGAGGCAATGCCAGAACTTAGGCTCCCAGTTAAGAACTTAAATACATCAGTGACATGTCTATGATAGTTTCTGGTGATGCTCTTAAAGAATGTCTATATTCAGCACAACATCCTTGCATCACACAAGCAATATTAATCATTTGAAGCCAATTTCCAGTCTGCCTCTGGTATGCCTTGTATCTACTACACAGAAGAATGGTAGAACTTGTATTTTCAAACATGGAGAGAGCCAGAGGGAATGTGAGGCCTTGATTCTCCTTAGCAGCAGCCAGAAAAAAGCTGCTCTTCACTATTTTGAAGGGTATTAGACAGCTTTAAACATGTACTACCACACAGGGACCTTGGAAGAAATTTTAATTTCAACAATTACCCATCAATTACCCAATAACAACCTCTATGCCTACAGCCAAATTATGGTGACAATAGAACTGGTAAGGTTTTACTTGTGCCACCCTCTGTATCAACATCACTTTGCTGAAAACAGGGTATGAAGCTGATGCAAGAAAATGGAACTGTTACCACTAACAGGAAATTGCATAAACATCACAATCAGGATCTTTCTGAAAAGACAGCAGAGATACAGCCATGGAATGTGGTTGAAACTTATCAAGATGGTGGCAAAAAATCAGAATCATTATGCATCTCTCAATCACTTTTCCCCTTTTCCCTCTGTCATTGAGTAGCATATAACTGTTAGGATATTGCTTTACAGTTAAGGAATTTAAACTCAGGAAACACTCCCAAAGTCAGCTCATTTCAATATCTCCAGCAATGCTGCTGCAACGAGATCATTGCTAACATGTGTGGGAAAGGGGCACAATCACCCTGTTAGCTAATGCCTCCAGAACCAATTGGAGAAGTAACACTTACAATCCACTCATCCATGCGTATCTGCGTGAAGAGTTACAGAATTGTCTTCCTTGTAAAACATTGCCGTGAAAAATAAATCTTTCTAGACAATAATATAGCAACTTCTGCATCAGCTCATTGCTATTAATATTTAGGGAATACATCAGGACATCATAGAAACCAAACATACAGATGGAAATGACATAAAGAGAAATACCTTCCTGAATTTAAGATTACCACTAATTCATGTACATGAAAAAAATCACAAAAAAAATAATTATTTCCCATGAAAAACATGCATGACTACACAACTGCCTGGATAAGCTGTTAAAAAAAAAAAAAAAAAAAAAAAAAAGATTAATTCCAAAGAGGATTCTTCTCTGGGTAGTTCATGGCCAGACTGCCATTTTTGTGCCTGGACTTCTCTGTAAGCTCACTGCTGTCTAAACATTTAAGCATCTCCTACAACTTATCCTGATTGATAGTATAGGAAAGTCCTTCCCTTCCCCACACTTTTATGCCATGTTATAACTTAGAGGGACCCTGGCATGTGTGGCAGATGTTAACCTGTGCAACACACAACCTTCCATGAAAGCAACCTGGGTCCAAATCCTTGGATAAACAGCTCAACACCACCTGCACAAGCTGGCCATCTTGTGGAGTGAGCAAAACTAACTCCATCCATATTCCTTCCCATTTCTGACAGTAGTTCTCATATCAGCTCTGATATCAGCAAATGTCAAGTGGGCGGTGCCAGTGATAGGACAAGAAGTAATGGCCATGAACTAAACACAACAAATTCCACCTCCACAAGAGGAAGAACTTCTTTACACTGAGGGTGGCAGAGCACTGAAACAGCTGCCCAGGGAGGGCAGGGAGTCTTCCTCTCTGGAGCCATCCCAAACCCGCCTGGACATTTCTGTAACCTGCTCCAGGTGAGCCTGTCATGGCAGGGGTTGGGCTGGGTGATGTCCAGAGGTCCCTCCCAACCACAGGGAATCTGTGATTCTGGGAAATTATCTGCCAAGTACCAACATGACAAAAACTAATCAGGCTCTAGAAAAACTTTAATCCAAGAACAGTTCAGATAAAGGAAAGAAATAATTGGGGGTTTCTGCCATAAGGAAAATAAAATTAAAGACCAATATGGCTGTAGAATCATAGAATTGCTTGGGTTGGAAGGGTCCTTTAAAGCTCATCTAATCCAACCCCTCTGCAATGAACAGGTACATCTTCAGCAAGATCAGGCTGCCCAAAGTCCCATCCAGCCTCACCTTGAATATTTCCTGGGATGGGGCACCTCAGGGCAACCTGTGCCAGTGCTTCATCGCCTTCATTGCAAAAAATACTTCTTCTTTACATCCAGTCTAACCTTCCTTTGGTTTAAAACTATTACCCCTTTTCCTATCACAACAGGACCTGCTAAAATGTCTGCCTCCATCTTTTTATATGCCCCCTTCAAACCTTAAAGGGCCACAGTGTTTTTTTTAAACTGCATTACAGGAGCTGGCTGTGGTACATACCTTACCTCATGTCTTGGTCTGATCAGAAGAGCACAAAGATGCTGTACTATTTCTGACACTGCCCAGTTATCCCATCAGGCTACACACTCCAGAGAGATCACAAAGCAGTTCACCATCCCTTGTAAGAGAAGGTTCACACACGCACAGGAAAAAGCACATGGAAACAATAAAATAGAAAATATTAAAAGAAAAAAAGATTGAAAATAAAAAAAACCCCAAACACTGAGCACAAAATGACTCCACTAACTGTACTGAGCTTTTGAATCACACCAAACACTGGCATTGTGCCTCACTGAGGAGGCAGTTTGCCAGGATATTGCCATGGGCAGCTAATAACCATTCACACACAATGGGCAACAGAGATTAAGCCCAAATATTTGAAGGTTTGCTTTAAAAATATTTTTCCCATATTTAAGAAAGAAAGCCGTATTTTATTCTTTCATATTGAAACTATTAAGCCAATTTCTTAAACACTAAAGCATTTCTTATTTCCACAAGCCACTGCTGTATCTGTTTTCCCTCCTGGGTGTCCTGCTCTAGTGCATGTGCACTCTTGTGCAAGGCTACAAAGTCTAGGGAATTCATTTAAGTCACTCAAGTCCTACGCCAGGTGTTTGTAAGGATCAACGTTTCAAGGACTTAAACAGATTGTGGGTTTCTATAAATTGCTTTCAAATCCAGTTCTTAGACTGGATGATAACTGATATTACTGGACAGAGTTAAAGAAAAACCTCTCTCACATTTTCATTTTTGACTATTTCAGTACTGTTGTTTCCTGTTTCATGCTGGAGCCATGGGGTTAAGAGATGTGACAGATTTTATGACACAGACTTATTTTCTTAAGGAAGGAAGGCAGAGGCTGTGTTTTCTTAACATCACTATGAATGATTTTGGTGATTTGCTCTTTGCTATCAGTAACTGATATGGTAATGGAAAATGTGATACAAGACAGAGATTTGGAAAATTTTGCTTTATGCTGTGGCTGAAAACTCTTCTGTCTAACAGTACACGTTCCCCCTGGATTAAGTAACCTTTGCAAGTTTTCCACAAACTGATTCTGCCGAATAGAAATTGATTAATGAGCTCAGACACTGAAATTGTCACTAGAAAATAGCCATTGAGATTCCAGTCAGCAACCACCAGCCCTAGGGTCAAGGAAGACCATGGACCGATGTAGCTGAAAAGAGAGCAGCCTTCATTTGTCTTCCCTCTAACTTCATTTTAACTGTGCCTGATGGCACTGGGTGCAGCCAGGAGTCTGCCACCACTTTTTTGATAAAGCCATGTACTGAGGGCTTCTCAGCTGAACTATAAAAATTCCTTCAAGGCTATAGGGCCTGAACCTTCATTGCCTCTAAGCTTGTGAAGTTATTTATACCTGTGCAATCTTAGAGAAAAGTTGGAATCAAACACAGTGTCATTCCAGGCATTAGAGGCACCATCTATGACGTTATTTCGAAAGTTTCCTGATACTATTATTGCCAGCTTCTTTTGAAATTACACACAGCAGTAGCATTCAGCTTACTCAGGAGGGTTCACTTCACTGTCACTCCATTCTGCCTCATACCACAACAGCTAATATAATGAGCCATGTTTTAAAATAAACATTCATAAATTCATAAATGTAAGACTCCAAAGAGCTTTCTCTTGGACAACATTCAACACTCCTCTCAGTCCCCAAACTGCAGAAATTTGTATTTGCTGGCCTCAAGACCAAATTTGCAGATACAGATACTGGAAATTATGTAAAAGTTGTATCACATAGAATTGTATTTTATAATATGAGATGGTTTTCTAGAAAAAAGAAAAAATTGTGAATTAATACTAAAATAGTTTATGTTTTATAAACTAATTTTAAATTCTAGTTTCCTGGTAACTACTCCATCAGTAAGGAGAGATGATTTATGCATGGTGCTGGAAAACTTTTTTCTGTGAGAACTTACTGCATTGATTCAGAATCAATTATTTTTCCACCCTTTAAAAACAATGCATTTTTTTATAATACAACAGTCCTACAGTCAAAAAGATCAGTCCTGTGGGTTTTTTATTCAGATTTTCTATCCTCACTCTCCATCTCCTTTATGATTTCCTTCTTCCCATTATGTACTTCTTGGGAACATGAAGTCTCTGGAAACTTCTTTAGGCAGAAGTAATACAGTTCGAAAGTTACTTCACAATGTGAACATTTTTCAATACCTGAGGTGTATTTCACTCATTGATGTAGGGAGACCTTATATTTTAAAGTTAGAAGGTTCCCAGCAGTCACATGCCTCCAATGTAAATTGCAGCAAGATATTTTAAGTCACCAGGTTTCTCTTTCCCACCTGCAAGATGGGCATCAGGAATTTCTTAGGAATATTGTGATGAAAAATTCTAGCTCGTGGTGGATTATGGTGCAGACTTTGTACAGACTGACTGGTGACATCAGTGCCAGTTCTGAAAACCCTGTGCCTATGGGGAGCACAGTATCTGAGCTACTAACTTCTATATTTCTGTACAAATCCTTATATTTTTAAGTCTGTTCTACATTTTAGAAAGTATTACACTGCACATCAAGGTACCTTTAAAAAATAGCAGTAAGTTACATCAAAAAGGCCATGTGAAATTAACTGTATTCAGCATATGCTAGCAATTTTTGTTTTATCCTAGCCAGTCAATAAAATAAAAGCAGCTAATTAATGAAAAATAATTTTAAGTACAAAGCATTTTGGACACTAAATTGCAAAGTATTAACAAAGTATATGCACAAATTTGGACTGTATTCCAATGCATACCCCTCATTTTTTCTCTCTTATAACCTTACTGAAACAATAATTGAGCTCTAATGAATTTTAGGAGTATCTTGTACCTGAGAGAAGCAGCACTGACAGACACACAGGTTTTGCTGCCTAGAAATAGAGTATTTCTAGTTATAATGATAGCCAGACAAATAGCATACAGGCCTGAGTGGCTGCTTGGCATTATTTTCATCAGATGTCACAAGGTCCCTGGGTACTTGTACAATCAGTAACACTTCACAGAGCCCTCACTTCTAACAAATAATTAGCTAAAATTGAACCAGAGATTTCTTACGTGCATGTCATAGGTTTGATATGAATAATGAGGGAAGAGGTTAACAGCAGGTCATAGACAGTTCCCTATCTTCCAGCTTATTTATTCAGTGAAATGAGAAATTGATCACATTATTTTGTATAGAAGAACCTGATTCATTACAATCAGCTCTGAATTGGCAGTTTTTGCTTTAGGCAATTTCAGAACATTACTTATGCTTCAAGAGTTACTGGTAAGGTCATTTTACAACTTGTAATCACCTCTCTGACCCCTTCATGACCAGAGCTGCAAAAGCTTAAGCATATGTGAAAATTGAAAAAAGCATGCATGTGAACAGAAAACTAATGGTTAAACAAGAGGAGCTGAACAAACAAACCCATCCAGCCAAAGTAGGGATAACACATTCAGGTGTACTAGAAGATATTAGGAACACATAATTTCTTGCACATCAAAAATGCACATTGAGTCTTCCCTAATTTGGCAAGACAGCTATTGGAGAGAGAATTAATCTGGTAAGTGCTGTATTAACTACTGGAGGGCAAGAAAAAAGAAAGGCAAAGGAGATAACTGCAGGTAAGGATCTGGAGCTAAAGATGGCACTATGGGGGGGCTGCAGGGACAGAAAAGCCTGGTTAGTTCCTACACCTAAGAGTAGCAGTGGTCACTGCTCCATCTTCTACTGACCCAAATTCCCTTAGCACCATGAATCAAGGCCTTTTTATTCTAAAGAAGGCTTATAACAACTTTCCATAACTGCACACACCACAAGTTAAGCTCTCTTAGGTACCCCATATCACCAAGAACGCTTTTACCTCCCCTCACACCAGTACCACTCCAACCAGGTTGCCTTTTCCAGATAGAATGAGGAACTGCAATCCCTGCAGGGCCAGAATCAATTCCTTCCCAATTACAGAGACACATGGGCTAAAGGCAGGCTCCCTGTTTCAGAGCCAGTGTCATTCAGACCTTGCAGAGTGCTGCTGCTGGGCTCTGGGTTAGGTGGCAGATAGTCACTGAAAGTACAAGCTCCTCCTTAAATAACAAAAGTTATTTAATTATTTTTGAAAAACCTAGCTCCTGAATCAGGCTATGCACCCTGCTGTGTGTTATAAGGAAAACAGAGGGGAAACTGTAATAAGTGCTCAAGAACAGGAGTGGAAAAGAAACAGGACAGAACTTCATCTGATTTATGACTAAAGGTGCAAATTGGTACAGAATTAACTGCTTAGCATATGCCATTCATTAAAACAGCTATCAAAGAGCAACAAGTACAAAACAAAGAAACATTGCATGTATGTTACAGCTGGAGTAACTTCTTAATTATGCCTGCTAGCTCCATTATCGCCACTTCAAAGCGTAAGAAAGCAGTGCTTTAAAAATCATTCTGGGGGGTAAGTGAACTAGGACATGTTCAAGGATATATAATATATAATTTACAGATGATTCTTTCTAAGCACCTAAGTTCCATATACTTGGGAAGCTAATGTTCAAATCTGCAAAAGAACTTCAGCATCTAAAATGAGATAAAGAGGACTTCTTTGGGTTTCTACAGCCAGTAAAGGAATTCTTCAAACTCCTCCCTGACCCCACAGTTGCTACAAGTCTATAATTGGTTACAAGTCCCTTAATAATATTTACTGAGTGCTTAATAGTCTCTTTTACACTTGATGAAACAGCCTTCTCACCAGCACAAGTAAGTAGTTTGAGATTATTGAGCAGATAAAAATGACATGATCAACAAGAAAGCAGTTGTCTTATGTTCCCTAAGAACCAAGGCTTCCAAAGCATGTCAGACTGCTAGGGGTGATCAGAACTTGTCCAATGTATATTGGAGGAGAAAGGTGGGATCAAAGAGGGAGACATCTCAATTTTAATACCATAGGTTAATGAACATATGCTCAAAACCTTCCTTAATCTGAGAGAATCCAAAAAAGTTTCTTGTCTTCCAACTCTTAGTCATGAAAAAGCTACTGGAAACATAGTTTTGGAGATGCAGTTTCCTTCTAAAACTGTCCTAGAAGTGGCAGTTAAGAATGTTTAAAACATGCCTGTAACAGTCATGTAAGTCAATACTGGTAGTGGGACAGGAGAAGGTTGTTTTATGCTCACTAGAAACTGGATGATACATGCAGCTTTCTTATCTTCAGGAAGCTTGATTTACTGGGCTTTGTTCAACATTCAAAAGAAAAGTGGCTGAAAAGAAAATAGGAAATATGCAGTTTAACCAAAAAAAACCCCAAACAAACAAACAAACAAACACCAAAAACCAAACAAAAAAAAAAACCACCCAGCTAAGAAACTTATGAAAATCTGTTTTTCACTAGTAAACACTACTTCAAATATTTTTGTGAACATATTTTATCCAACTTTCTTGGTACATGATTAGCCTTTCAGGTCAATGTCCATGGAATATGTAATTAGAAGTTTAATAAAAGCAAAACTAAGTATCGGCTACATATTTCATGTACTCCATTTCAACATATATAATGCTTTCCATTTTTCTCACATGCATTTCATTTTGTACCAAGTAGCAAAGGGAGAACTTTTCATGTCTTTCCAGTCTCTAAAATTGTCCCCCTTATGCATTTTCATTTAAGACAAAGTTTCTCCCTTTCATTTAAGCCTTGTTTTATTTCCAGGATACTGCTTAGGTTCCTTTACACAGCACCCACACAGATTTAACCTTTCCTTTGTACAAGGGTGCAGCAGTTTGGATCTGGTCAAAGCTTTTCTTGCAACAGACTCTCCCTCTCTTCACAGGCAGGGTGGGGAAGTCCAGCTGCCATAGACACACGAGAGCAAAGCAGGTCTCTTTTAACCCCACCCCTTTTCCAGAGCTTCCACGCTGCATTTACTGTTGATATCTGCTGGGACATACAGTATTTGAAACAACCATGCATTTTGCAACAGTTCTAAAAGCCAGCCACTTTTTTTTTTCACTCTGGCCAGCACAAAAAATACATCAATCTAGACAAAATGGTGCATATATCTACAGTCCCTTCCAAGCCTCAGAGTCCCACAGGTGCTCTTGCTCCTGTGCCACCAGCTGTACTGGAAGGCTAAAGAGGGAAGACACTCCTGCTGGGAAAATTCACTGATCCTCTGTAAGGTCTTTCACTCCTGCTCCTATTAGACTCAATCATTTTAAGGGCTTGGCAAACCATTGGGACCTGAACTCTATTTTTGTTCCCTGCTGGAAATTTTCTAGTTGGACAAGTCAAGCTTCCTATTGTGAAATCAAAGGAAAAAAAATTGTTCTGAGATGCTCTGACAAGAACAAGAGCTACCAAAATTTAGCAATGATAATTTTTGTTCAGCATAGAACAGCCCTAAAGAATGTCATTGGCCTAAAGAATATGTCACACATTCAGATGGTAAAAGTCAAGCAGCACCTAAGGAGATAACATAAAGACCATGATTTAGCCTTGTGTAAATGAAAAGCATCTTTCCCCTTTGGAACTATCCTCTCTAACCAGTAGTGGTCCTGGGCCCAAAAGTGAATACAAAAATTAGTTATAGCAAAATATGAATGCCAACAAGCCAATAGCTAAAGTACTGTTTCTCTGAATAAAGACAGAACTAGAATCTCCTTGCATTTTCATCCAAATAGGTCTTTGCAAGAGTTGCAAAATATCAGGGA
This sequence comes from Lanius collurio, assembly GCA_020086605.1. Lineage (NCBI taxonomy): Eukaryota > Metazoa > Chordata > Aves > Passeriformes > Laniidae > Lanius > Lanius collurio. The sequence goes on from JACBWW010000022.1 coordinate 5,444,367, forward strand.
GATAAAATTATGGAAAAGAAAAGTAAGAATTCTATCTATTTAAATCTAAAATTAAGCAACACTAAAGAAACCTATTTTGTAAAAGTATTTGGAAGGATTTCTGCTCAAACTCAGGGTGATGACCCATTTTCAAGGTCTGATGATTACACAAAGCAAAGTGGTGATTTTTTCAGGCTAACTGCAGGCAGACCTATCCCATGATAAACTGTACATCCAGCTACAAACCTCAGAGGCCTAAAAATATAGTTAACATCCTATTTCTACAACAACAGTATTATAGTCTTTCTTCAAACTTTCCTAAATCCCTATAATAAATGGAAGATATTTCATTTTAGACACTTGCAGATTCCATAATGAGTTAAGCCTCTTTACAGTTTATTTTAATAAAGCACAGCTTTCTAAATATACAGAGGCTATAAAACTTGCAGGTTGGAGCAATAATATGTTTAGTAGCCTTGCTTTATAAAGTGGAAATGTTTGCATGTCTCAAATTACGAGCAATTTAAAGTAGGAAGTAAGCAAACTAGCTCTTGTGTTATGAAGCTTGACATTGTTAAGCCTTAAGAGAACACATACTTCAAAGTCACACAGACTGAAATATGCTCTGGAAGCCTGGCAAGAGGACCAATGCCATAATGATGTACAGCACAAAAATCACCCCAAATTTCCATTTCTGTGTGAAGTCACCTTGCTGTAAACTTTAAAATTTTACTGCTGATCCTATTTTTAAAATTAATTAACTATTCATTTTCTTATAAAAAAGATCAGGGCATATGAAAAAGATAAGAAAGCTTTCCTTTGGATATCAACTAAGAAAAGTAGTAACTGTAAATTACGGACAGTAAAAAATATATACCAGTGTTTAAATGAAGAGAATCAGAAATATCACTTGATAACAAGTATTTCAAAGGTAAATTACTATTCTTTTCCCTGCACTAAATTAAGTGTGGAGACCCTTCTTTCTTCTCCATGAATTTGGTATTAATTTTCCATTGACACCTGTGTCTTTTCTGCTCATAAGCAGCAGAATTAAAGTCAATTACACTACTTACAAACCTAAATGTAATAATTCTGAGTTCTTCATGTCATTGTAGTTAGACATCAATTAATATTAAATTATTATTTATATGAAATACAAAAAAATATTAATAAGAATCTAGAACCATAACAGAAATTAAAAAATCTCAAACTAAGCAGTCTCTGATTGGTCTGTCAAATCAGCCTGGAATACTGTGATTTTTCAAATCTATACCTACTTTATTTCAGAATAGAACTGATTTGAAGAGGCACCCACCTTGACCTGAAAAGAATTATTGTCATAGAAGGCTAGATCATGACATATGCACACATGTAAACAAGTAGAGTGCTCCATGCATAAATATTTAGAAAAAGAAACATCATTTATCAGTTTATTTAATAATCTGGATGCAAATAAGATGCCTACAGGGAAACCAACAATGTAAAACAGTATCTAAAGTTTTTCAGAACACAGGTTAACTGTTACTAAGAATCATTGCTTGTTTTGTGTCCATTATAATGCAAAAGTAACTCTACAGTTCTAAAAATCTTCACTTTAGAAGTTGTTCCATCTGTAGATATAAATATTGTGACACAATATATGCAAAACTATGAACCATGCTGCAAATTCCCCCAATTTTTTTTAAATTCCAGTCTGCTCAGTTTTGAATGTGAGTTGCATTTAATGAACCTTCTTATTTTTCCTTTGTTCCTTTAGTACTCATTTAGATGAAAGTCACTGGCTGATGTTAGACATTTTTATCACACACCACGCTGAATCTTATACATAAAATGTTGTTGGGGCCTTATAAAAATAAAGATTCTTGATGAATTGTCACCATAGAATTGAGTTACTATTTCTATCCATTCTGTTGGCACTAAACTACAGTTAAAAAAACCCTCAAGTATTTGGAAAAGAGTATCTTCTCCAAAGCCCTTTTATTTTGATATATACAGGGCAGGTCTGTGAGCACAGAGGTGCTCCTTTTGTAAATATTTAGTAAACAGAGAGAGATGGCTGATCTTCCATGGCATATATCTGTTTCTGAGAGTTCATTAAACATCACACAGGAGATCATTAGGAATAGACAAGGATGACACACTAAGCTAACTGAACAAGATATTCCAAACTAACCAAATCCTAAAGCCCAGTGGTGCTTTCGAAAATCCCTGTCTGTGTACCTGAACACAGCAAACGCCTCAGCCTTTTAACAGCCCTGACATGTAATCAGCATTGCTTGTGTAATTCAACTTCAGACATGAAAGACTGCTAGCACAATATTGCTGTCAGAAGAGAAAATAATGCGTATTGAAAATAGGGGAAGTTTTTTAGATCATCTTCTGCCAAATTCATGCCCTTTGATGAAGGACTGAAGCTGCTGAGTGCAGAGAGCCACAGAGATGCCCTTCCCTGGTTCAGAGGAGCTTGCTGAGCAGCTGAGGGAGAGTGGAGCAGAGTCTGCACTGCTCTGGGCTGCTCCAGCATTTCTGTACTACATCATGATTTACACTGTAGGTTTTCTCACTAATGTATAGAAGCTGATGGCAGCCCTCACTAATGAAATTTTATTAGCTGTGTTTAGAGCACGAAGGAACAAAAACTTGCAAAGTGAGTTCAAATAAGCTGGTGTGGAAGCAGACACGTAGCACAGGCCTTTGAGTTCCCACACCTTTGCTTCTATGCCAGGAAACTGAACCTTCCCTTTCAAACAATTAGAAAGTGATAGCAGCAGCAAATCAGTCTTTGTTCACCCAAAGCTACAGAACTCTTCTCTGTGCAAAATTAGATCACTCCGGACACTATCTCTCCAAGCATACATGATGTATGCAGTTTGTCTTTTTTCTAAAAAACAAGAAACATTAGTCAATTCAGCAGAAAGAGGGCTTGTGCATTTCTGTGGGCTCATATCATCACAAAAGGAACTGACTAGTTTGATCCACACCATATGTAGGTGATGATAGGTCTGTCCTGCTGATTCTGATATAATAAGCAGCTTCAGTTAGCTATAAAATAAAAACTGCATCTTTATGGGTTGGGTTTGAATTTGTTTGTTTGGGGTTTTTTTTGTTTGTTGGGTTTTTTTGTTTTGTTTGCTTTCTGTGTTTTTTGGGTTTTTTTGTTTTTTTTTTTTTTGTAAGTCATGTGCATTGAGCATCAGAATGCTTTGTCAGATAATGCTTTCAGTTGATGCTTTTGGAGACTTGAATGCATGTAGCTCCTGACAATGATTATATGCACGTGTCCCATATAATTCCAAAAGCACACCCATTATGAAAGATTAGTACAGTTGTGCTTATGATGTATTTAGGTCGTCTGTTACTGAATATTTCTACTGTCAGTACAACAAAAGTGTGATGATCACAGTTAAAGCTTAACAAAGAAAATGCTGTCAGGCAATTAGTAAGCTGAAGTCAGCAGTACTAAAGTGAAATATATCATGTTTGGAATAGCACAGTGGTTTGCTTGTGATAAATGTTGAAACAGGTCCTCATACACAGAACATATCCTAGCCGTGGAAAAGAGTTTTGCACCTAAAAAAAACCCCCCAAAAACAGCCCCACAAAAAATCCCCAGAACTTTAACTTCTTACTATATATTTCTTATTTTTCTTTACAAAACAGTCTCAGCCACTGGCATCTATTTACTCATGAGAGGACTTTTGCCATTTATGAAAAGGTAATAGCACAGCTCAGGAGAAGTCTGCAGTACAAACATGTATCTGCTTAAGAGAGAGTTCATCAAATGAATAATCTCATAAACTGCAGAAATTGTAAAATAATGGAGTGAATTTTATTCTTGAAAGACAATTATGTAAAAAAAAGAAATAATTTGGCAAAACCTGGAATACTAGGCTCTCCATTCCATTAGAGGAAATAGGAAGGTAGAAATAGAGTCAGTTCAAGACCAGCAAGGTGTCTTTCAAAGTCCCTAAGCCTTCCCTTTTGCAAAATAGACAATTAAGAAAGCTATAACATATGTTTTCAAAAGGAGTAACAGCTAAATTCAAGTACAGCCTGATCAAGCATGATTTCATCACAATTTAGTCTATACTTGCTGACTTATACCAGGTCTCAGTTTGTTCTAAAAAGTTTTACTGGCCCCATTATTTGTCAGACTTCAATCTTGTTATCATCCTTATGACAATAAATGCTACTATATCATGTTTTAAGAAGAGAGGCTAGATCATTCCTGAAAAAAAAAGATGTGTTTTTAAAACCAGTGAAATACAGTTCGGAGAGAGAATGTGCAAAATGAGATAAGCTAAAGCAGAAATAATGCAGGCCTTGAACAGAGAGAAAAAAAATCCTTATTGTACTCTAGAACTAACTCAATTATTGTAAACGTTCTCAATATCAAAACCAACATAAGGTGAAAAATTCCTGGGCAATATACAAAACAAAGTTAATACTGTGCCTTGAGCTACAGAGAACTAAATTCTGAGCCTTGAATGCCGGAATACTAATGCATAATACAAAAACAAAATAAATTCAGCAAAGAAAGGTTTTGGCAAGATTGTTAAAAGCAGTCAATATAAATACTAAAATAAATAAAAATACCAAATAAATAAATAAAAATAATTAATTAATTAATACCAAATGCTTGGCAGGCTATCACCTACGGAAGGTACAACTGTTTTCATTTACATGAATAGTACAGACAAAAAAAAAAGTAGGAAAAATTGCTTGGCAAATCAAACTTTCTCTCGATAATATTTGTCACTATAAGTCTTAGATTACTGGAAAGACAGAGAGTTGGGAAGAGTGAGCAAAGGAAGTGATGAGTGCTGAAGCTCTTTGTGCAGGAGAGCCTCCTTCTCTCTGCCTGTGTGGATCAGCTCCTTCCCCCAGGCCTGCCGTGAGCAATCAGCGACAGCGACCAAGAAGCAGCAATAAGGAAGCCACACCCTATAAACCCTAAATCACACAACCACTCTATAACTGTCACAATAAGCTGGCAAGCGTTCTCTGATAGTCTTTGGTATTGTTTTGTGGAGTTTGTGCCTGTAATGGAATCCATAAGTTAAAAACTCCCTGGCACTGGGCACACACTGCAGAGTTCAACAGAGACAACCCCACACACAGTTGTGCATACCTGGCCCAAAGCTTTTGAAGGCTGTATTTGCAGGCAGGCAGGCATTAGGCAGATGCTTTGGGGAAGTCACTCACTGTTATTCCATAGAAAGGGAAGAAACTGTCCTCTGGAAGCTCTCTTGCAAAAAATTCTACTTATTATGATCTCTTTTACAGAGGCACCAACTCTGTCTGTGGCACACTCATTCAGTATCTTACCACTGACCTTCCACATTCATGACTTTCAGGTATTATGCAGAAAGGTAGAATCAAACTGCTCAGATTTTCACTGCTCCATTCATATCTACAGAAAATCATCTTAGAATCTTTCTAATAGCAGATGAACTATTACTAGGCCATGTCTGTGAACATTTGACACTGAATTTCACCATTTATTTTTAATGACATACATGCCCTTCATTGTGATGGTCAACAGTGTTTCAAGAAAATTCTGAGAATAACTTTTTTTCTGAAGGAATAATAATTTAATTTTCTGTGACGTTCTGCTGTTTCACTAATTCTACAATTCCACTTAGTTCTAATAGAAAAATTCTTCTCCCAAAGGAAAAGACATTTCTCAGGCAGCTGGATAGATCTCTGCTGCCTTTGCTTGAAGCCTTGAAGTGACTTTTTCTTCAAGTGCCAAGACAACAGCCAGAGCACAATGTGTTCCACCTGTACAGCACATATGGTGCCCTTGGACAGCAAAAACTCTGCTCTTAAAACTAAAACTTAAAAATAAGAGAAATCACTTCCTAAACCAGTCAATAACCTGTCAACTATCAGAGGAGAGGTTACCATGGTATCTGGGAAAAGGAGAGAAAACCAATCCAATGCTCAAACTATTCCACAAAGCAGAAACTGTGCAACATCACTGTCTGAGGGCAGAACTTGAAAGATATTTGTGAAGTTCCAGATGAACAGACTTCATTTCACTTCAACTTTTCATATATTTAAGAATTCCTCAGTCTCCAATCCAGGTTATAGCTTAATAATCTGTTTTCTCCCCACTCCTCAGTGAAGCTCTCACATTCTGCCCTCTTCCAGACACAGCTGCATAAGCTTCCTCCCCTTCTATCTCCTTACACAAAACAAAGACCTTGTGCTTTGGCTTAATACATATTAATTGCTTTTAATGATATTTAGCAGTGGAAAAAAAAAAGAAAAAAAATATTCACCAACTCCCAAATATCTAATCATTGTAAGTGTTGTGCAAAGCACATCTCAGTAATTCTGCAGAAATCACAGCTATGATAGGATTGAGAGCATAGACAGTCACCTCAACAGCTGCCTGCTTCAATTCATTCTACTTATTTCCCTTATGGGGCATGTGCTTCATTTTTTAATTATGTGCTATGGGATATGAGGGGGGAGAAGACTTTCTCTGACAATCTGAATTGTTTTCTCAGAACACCAGCCAACACTGACAATATGCTATTTCTCAAGATGAGTTATTTTGATAGGCAGAACTATAATGACGTCAAGAAAACAACAGCCCCAAAATTAGTAATCACAGCATTTTCCTCTCACTCATACTTGTATGGTGGCCTGAAGAACTCCCATTCACTGCTAAGAAAGACATTGGAGGCCTATAGTTCAATCCAGGTAGGCTACTGTTTTCCTGTTGTTTGAGTGTTTTTTCCTTATTCTTCATGTTTGTGATCTTTCATTTTGGATGTGTTGAATTACCAGGAAAGGACAACTGCACTTACACCAAGCCAGCATAATGGGTGAAATCAGAATGACAGAATGTCAGAATGACAGTGCAGTACGTGCAGTGTCAGGACAAGAATGCTAAGAATAAAAATAAATTCTGGAGTTTTGTTAGTCTGAGGATCCCAAAATTATCTTTACATCCTTTTAAATCATTTCCAGAGAGATTTTATAATGCTTTGCTACCACAAGTACAGAGAAAATCCTAACCCCATGAATAGCATTTGGCCATAGGCAACACCAGATCAGGCCACTGCCAAAGCAGCAAACTCACACGGGGCAGTGCAACGACCTTGGTCTATGCTTGACCCCTACAAAACCAGGTTTGGTACTGGCCCTGCTAAAGGGGGAATCAGGATCTGAGAGGAGGCTGCAGCCATCTGTGGGAGCCCATTTCAGCAAGAGATGTCAAATCCACTGACATCAGGCTCCACAGTTTGCAGCCTCAGATGTGACCCTTTCTTCACTTTCTTTTTTTCCTTTACAGAAATGACCCAATCCCCTTTCTCAGGTACAGTGAATCTCAGATTTGTTGTTACTACTTTGCGTAGCTTCTTCTTGATGTCCCAGGGACTACAGAGAAGGCAGTTACATCTTTGCTCTTTATCTGAGCTATGTGTGCCTTTGAAATCAATGTCAGCAGCAGGAGTAGAAGTTGAGATTTTAGGACTTAATTTCACTAACATATACAAATATACAGGTCCATCTGACAACCTCAGAGGGACTTTTGACTTTCTGCCCTGATAATACCCTACATGCTATGGCAGGAGAAAGTGAAGTATTTAACATCTACAGACAGAAAACCTAACCCCTCAGTTTCTACTCCTTCATTTCTGCTACTGTTGTTATTATTATCTCACTTATCCATAGTAAGCTATTTCCTTACCAGGTTTATGATGATGTAACCATATTATCTTCAACTGAGTTATTGATTTATACTAGCATAACAGAAGAGTCTGGCCTAATAAACATCTACAAAATGAGAATAAAGACCAATTAGTGCTTGCATAGAAGCTGTTTGCACTAAAATTAATTCTGTCTGCAGTAAATCTTGACAGCAGACAGAAATGTCAGTATGAAACCAAGGATATTTTATTTTGTTTTTCTCTTCATACTTACTTTATTTAAAGGATATGTGTTTTTTCAATCAATGCTAATTTGCCATTAAAAGTAAATGGATTAAGGCCAATTCTGCCAGATAATGTCTGCCATTCAAGAGCCCTATAGTATGAAAGCTTCTTTCCTAAATCTACAGATTTCTGCACAGCAAGGGCTCTTGCATGGTTTCTCAGCATTTATACATATCATCTCACATCACAGACTGAGCTGGTACAAAGAGACACTGGGACCTTCCACACAAAGGTCACAGGCCACTGTTATTGACATATGCCTTTAATCCTTTGGATGCTTCAAAAGATGAAGATTAGCAGCAATCCTCAGAACTCACACCCAGGAGATAGTTATTTGTCAAAAAGTTGATGTTATTGATGCTTACAAAAGAAGGAGAGTATGTAATTTATCTAATAAAAGTCAGGTGTTGTTTGCCTAGACTCCAGAGTTTTGACAGTTTCCTCGCTGAAGTGTTTGATGTTGAGTTTCATGTAATAAATGTAAATTTTTCATCAGCTATGCATCTTCTTAGGAGCAACTGGTATTATTGTGTGGATTTTCTTCCTTGGTTTTCTCCAGAGTTTTTCCTCTTAAAGTCTTTGTTTCCTTTAGAATTCATTATAAATGACATAATTATACGTCTTTTTCTCCCTTGATTGAGAGCGTTTCTTACAGACGATGATTTACCATTTGGAAATTACAAATAGCATGAATAGATACAATTATTATATTGCAGAATTTCCTTTAAAATCCAGAAATGTGGTTTAGCTGAACTGTTTGCAAATGATAAGTAGGCAGGTCACATTATTTCCTCTAATCCTCATAAGACCCCTGATACAAACGGAAGTGTTTCCTCAAACTGGATTAGAGGGTTTCCTCTGGAATGTTGAATAGATTTAAGATTGGGATGAGCAGAAATGGACCTACAATACAAGCAAAAGAATTAATAAAAGTAAAAATAATTACTTTCATGAGGATTCTTTCAGGCAATGCCCTGTTTCAGTAAGGTGGTGTTCCAGCTGAGACAGAGTCAGACCAAAGCACATTTACTGAAAACCTTCCCCTCAGTTTTGACTAGACCTTGGCCCAAGTTTATGCAAAAGTTCCATTAACAACTTCAATTTTTGAGTCCCATTTTCCATAAAGAGAAAGAAAAGAATACAATGCTTAAAAGTGGAAGCCATGGTTGTATGTGGATAGAAGTCTTTTTATAGGGTCACCTGTTATCATAGGATTTATTTCTAGAGTGCTTGAATGTGTCTTGGAGGTGATTCTCTATAGCTGATGAAGATGAATCAAAAATAACATTTTTATTTGTTTTACATAAATGCTAGAGTATTTCTTGTTTTGTTTCTGTTCCTGTGGAACTGCCAGAATGCAAATGTTTTCTGCTTTAGGAACACACTTAAAAATAAAATCGTAAATAATTTGACACTGGTGTTGATTAATTAATGAAACAAAACCCCAGGGACACTTTCCTACATATGACTGCATGTGTCCATTAGTGTGTTAGTTACTGCTGGTACTCATCCTCAAAAAGGGCTGCAGCAAAGTCTGTTACAGAAAGTATGGCCTGAAGCCCATCAAAATCAATCTGAAAATGCAACGTCTTCAAGAGAGTCCTGTGTGCAACAGATGGCTGTTAACAGCCTGCTCTGAGCATTTGAAACAGGCTCATCCTGCCTTGAAAACGAGGGCCAGAGCATCCATTAACGGAGTGGGGAGAGGAGGTGAGAGGGCCAAGGGAATTAAAGATCAAAGAGCTGCAATTAGGCAATGTTAATGAGGAATAAGCTCAAAAGGTTTCCACTTCTGTAAAAAGCCTTCAGTTTGTTTTATAAACAGAACTCTGTGTAATGTAGAGCCATCTAGCCATGATCCAGATTGTTTTCAGGCTCCAGTCTCTGCCAGGGAACCATGTTAGGGCTGCTAACATGTTAAGCATACTCTGACTGAAATCCAAGCCAAAGCTCATATTCATTTTAGTCTGTGCAGGGCTAGGCCAGGGCTTAGGACTTCTTCATATCCTATTCAAAATGTCTAATATGAAGTCCCACTTCTTTCAGCAAACATTTGCAACTTAAAATAAAGACACCCCAAAATATCCACATCATGATATTTTTCTGAGGTGTGTAAAAAATTTGCCGTTCCTTTGATTGTCTTCAATCTTCAAATAAAATAATAAATAAATAAATAAATAAGCACCAAACCCTACAACTCAATTAATTCTGATACCATAGCTTGCTACTCCAGGAAGTAATGCACAAAAAACTTGACTTACATAGAACAGCCTGTAGTTTATCTAAAAAAAAAAAATACTGCAGAAGACCCAGTCACTCCTACCTCATCCCATTTCCTGGTCATACATTGTTATCCCCTTTGCTTCTTCCAGCACTGGCATTTATCTGATCAAGTCAACCAACTCATAGAAATAAACCTCATAAAAAGCAACAAATCTATTTGAATGATACAGACACAATTCAAATGCTAAATGTGTTAAGAGAAGGGCTATCTGTGGAGATGTTTCTCCATATAAAGGAAAAATACCCTAGGAGCCAAAGTCTGAGGACAAGAAGAATGAAAATATTTTAGCTTCTACAGTAACCCCAGCCAAATAATACCAAAAAGTTTAAGAAACAGAGTCACACTGAGTTGAAATAATCTCTGTGCTACTTCTGAGGGTAAGTCCTGTCTCTCCATATGCCTTCCCTATTGACTTCTCTGTGTCAGTACAACTTGAGAGACCTCAGGAAAATATAACCTTCTCTGGGTGGGGAATTACTTTTGCCAGATTGATGAATCAAATTATTTCGAGTAAGTAGCAGGAAGAGGTGGCAGAAGTCCCAACAGAGGGACAGATAAGGACCTCCTTTCTTTGTCTATGATGAATTTGTAGACACCTGTTCATTAGGTCTAATGAAATTTAGCCAGAATGAACATCCTGTTTGCCAATTAGCTAGGACACGTAAGCAGATCTGTTCTCAATAGATTAGTCCCAGCAGCCTAAGTGAGACACTGTAAGGAGTGTCCCAGCAAAGCTGGCAATGATGGCCAAACACTTGATTACAACAAAACTGTTCCCTCCTGACATGTCCCTGGTGCCAGGAGGGTACAGACTCCTGGCAAAGGGAATGTACCAAGTGTAAATGTGATCCAAATTGTAGAACCACATCAACAGCAGTACAGACCAGGGAAAAGATCACCTGATTGGGTAACATCATCCCAGCTGAGGCACAGCATTTATTGACAGAGATATTAAATACCAGAAAGGGGAAAAAAAAAAATCAGAAAAATTGTTCTCAGGAAGGCTGGAAAATCACATCTGTTCCAAGTGTGGAACTTCTAATGGTCAAGTAGTTTTGTTTGTAATAGACTGCCCTTAATATATTGCTTATATTTTAACTGAAAAACAAAAGCGAGATACGTTGCCTTCTAAAGGAATGAGAAAAGTAATGATCTCTGCATGTGAGAGAAACAATTTTTCATCTGGATGACCAACACTGGTGACATTATTTTCTTGTGTTCCTCTATCAGTCTGCTTTCTGTGTCCCATATCCAGGCTAGGAGGAATCTTTATGTTTAAACCATCAGGGGTCTGCTGGTGCCTTTGACTTCGACATGATACATCAACACTGATGGCTGTTGGGTCCTCTGACATAAGGAATCCCTAATGGCTTTTAAAGATCAAACATAAAATTAAAACAACACTTTTATCTGAAGTTCTGGCCATTATTTTCCCTTTCAATTTTTTTCCCCTAAAATTAGATGCTAGCAACATATCATGTTTTTAATAACAATATCCTGCAGAGTTCAAAGTAATTTTCAAATCATAATATTTTTAGTTTACTGAAACACTTTTTTGGGGAAAAAAATCTTTTAAAATTCAAAATTGTCTGCGAGTCTGAACAGAATAGAATTCAAAATTGTCTACAAGTCTGAACAGAATAGTTTAAAATATGGGGGCAAAATAAATATTCTATTGGGAACTTGCAAAATGAAGACAACTGTGAAAGTTTAAAATGTTTCACAAAATAATTTCTGTGGGTTTTTGGACCAGGTCTAGTTGCACACTTATTACAGTAAAGCAGCTTTTAAAAAGCAGCTGTGTTTTCTGCCAAGAGGTGACAGCATTTCATTGTGGGGATAATGTGTGTAAATGATCCCTTCATTATATAGGGTCTGATCTTGCATTCCTTGTGCATCCTAAGTTCACACTGAAACTAACTGTGAGCTAACAATAGTATTCCAGACAAATTCTAATGGGATAATTGTGTCATTATTGCTACCTAAATTTCCCTTGTTTCATTGGGTTCAGTGTTTTCCTTTCTGCTATTGAGCCAAAGTCTTCAACTCCAAGGAGTTCTGCCATATAAAGTTGCACAATTTTGGTTTGACTTCCTATTTTATGCACCTTGGTGCATTTTCCTGCTGAGGCAAGTGCACTTCAGCAGCAGAGAAACTTTCTCCCATGTTGCAGTATCTGGCAACTGTTCCAAAGCAAACTAACACTGTCCAAGAGAGATCAGAAAATAAACATATCTGCTCAAATGGAAACACAAGAAGCCATTCAGGTTCTGGGTTACTGTCCCCCAACCTGGAACTTAGCTAGGATACTCAATCAACATACTTGCTCTCACAGATACTACTTCAATGGTCAGTGGACATTTTGCATGGACACAGAAGGATAAACTCCAGTGTACAAGTCTATGCAAAGCAAATTAATTGTTGCAATCATATCATTAAAAGTTTCAAAAAAAAAAAAAAAAATTCCTGCCTCAAAGGTGACCTTAAAACCTTTAAGACAACGATAAAACATCCATACATTAGTAGCACCTGCATACTCACAGTTTGAGGATGTCTTACAATGAAAATAGGAAATTATCTCAAATTAACAACCAAAAAAAAAAAAACCCAGGGTTTTGTGAGGGAGGGCAAATAAAAATGCAAATTTTAAAGACCAGAATATCCATAATTCTTACTGAAGAGTAAGTTAAACACATGGGGGGGGGGGAAGAAGAAAATAAATAAAATGCCCAAATTATTTCTTACAGAATCAATAATATAAACCATATCTCCATTATGCCCTGGTTTAATTGAAACTACATTTCTCAATCTTTGCCAGAAAAACAGGAGAATATGGCTACAGAATTCATATGCCCACTTTTTATCTGCATGACCTGCTTCAAGAGCTAAGCCAAGTTTCATTAAAAATTATTGGTCTCATAACTTTTTTTTTCTCTGCCAAAAGACTCCCATATGGCACCAATATCAAGATAAAATTGTAGCCGTGCAAAGTTTTTCCCACTCTTAATTTTTTAAAAAAACTATAAAGCGATTTTATGGCAAAATCAAAAACTCTCAAATATGATAAGATCTTCCTTGATAAAAGTCGCATGGGCAGTTGTGCGAGTTTTGAAATGGGGTATTTTTATCTGAAAGATGACACACAAGATGTTCTCATGTCTTATGCACAGTACTGAACTATACCAGATCAGTGGAATAATATCTACTCCTTACTGGGTGCTTTGCTAACACATATTGTGGTATTAAGGAATTCTTTTGTATTACTGTGGCATCTGCTAAAAATGTCAGATGTGATCACAGGCCTTGCAAAACAAGTATTTTAACAACCAAAACCTTATGATAGGTTATATTTCAGTGACTTGGAAACAACACTGCATTATCTGAGAAAACAGCACAGATGTTGCTTAATAAACTGCTCAGTTTATGCATTGTATTAACCTCATGAAACATTTATGCAAATCTTGCATTAACAAAAGGTAAAAGAATCATTATAGGTTATGAAGAAAACAGTGTGACAACCTTTGTTTTTACCTCCATGTTTTATGGAGGCATTTTAACTCTTAGAGGTTTCTGTTTAGGAAGACACAAGGGCATTATAGATTTTCATCTATTTTGTTTTCAGTTCTGCTATCATTCCTTCCAGCTGATTTCACATTTTATAATGCTAATAGTGGGTGTATGGTTTTGAGTTTCTCTACTGTCAGCTGGTCAGTAGGTCTGGGGGATATATTTAATGGAATCTGACAGCTGATGGAACTGATCTCATTGAAAGGGGATTTGATATGTGGGATGAATGTGGTGACCCTCAATTCGACATATTAATGACCATTATTATTCAAACTCTTGCAGCCAATATAACTCTTTTTCTTGCACACAGCAGTACATGTGTATAAAAGAAATGACTTATGGATGAGTTAGTCCATATACTAGTTTGAGTGTCATTTAGTTAGCATGTCAAAACAGATTAGCTATTTTACCCTGAGATAATATTAAAGGAAAAGCCTTTGTACTCTGTACACTTGTAAACAAAGCAATGATAAAAATGGGTAGTTTCACTGGTCTGAGTCAGAAATCCAGCAAATACACACACCTCCATCTGTGGGAAAAAGCGTTTTGCACTCTAGGCAATAGAAAATAAAACTCAGCAGTCGGATCCTGCAGCTGCAACCAACAGGTCCTCCTGTGCTATAGGTCACCCAAAGAAGTTATATGCACCCTTTGTGCACTAACAGCTTTTAGAAAAAGAGAAATGTATCAGCCTTGCTTCACAGAAATCAGAATTTAGGTAACTAAACTACCAGAACTTCACATTCTGCATTGACTCGTGACAAAATATTCACTGTTTCATTTACTCTCTGCTGGTAGGAGAAATTTGGCCCAATCAAAGCTCTGCATGATGGGACAAATAATGCTATATTAAAAAAAAATCCTGAGATTCCTGCCATCTTTGGGCAGAAGGGAAGCTGATCACAGATGCTTTAACAGATGTGTAAAGGACACAAAAGGAAATCTTAATATGTGAGCAAAAATTACAAGGAACCATTTAATTTTAAATTATGTGCTACTGCAACTTTTTCAGGTCATAAATATATAATCTATTCTTGATCTTGAGCATTGCCTCCTATTTTGAATGTCTTTTAAAGCCAAGGGCACTCTAATGCCATTTAATCAATAACTGCTTTCACAATTTTTTAGCAAATATGCAAATTGTTTACAGATTTTAAAGGCTACAGATGTACATGCCTATTTTTTTTCTACCATGTCTGAGGAGAGGTGATGTTCTACAATATTCATCCAGGGTGCCTGCTGAGCTGGGCAGGACATTCAAAACCTTTGCAGCCTGTTTTATGGCCCTGGTGGTGCATGAATAATAAAAGCACATTGCATTTCTCTCCTTTCCTGCTTTAACAAGCTCTCCAAAGGGGGAGAAAGCTCTGAAAGGGACCAGATAAAATGAAGTCACCAAAATAATGCACTGAGACTCTTGACCTACACATGTATGTATTGCAGCATATGAGGAATGCATCAATAACCTTACAGTTATTAAGGAAACCATCTGAGAAAGAGGATGTAATTAGATCATAGCAGTGAGGTTCACATTTGGTTTCCATATTTTTGAGGATTCAGTCAACATTTAGGATATCTCAATTAATGTATGGTTTGAAAGGCTGAACCATATGATGACACTCAATTACTCATTCATCTAGCCAAATATGTTAAAAGTACTTGAAAAGTCAGTTCTTTAATCTTTTATGAATTGCCTTTATCTGAACATTGTCACCACATGGGCAAGGGCATCGTGTATCGTGACCAGCTTATGTTTACTTTCTTGCTCATCATCTATTGATGGAAATTCTAGCTAGGATTGTTTCTCAAACTTAATATCTATGCTTTCAGGACAGAAGGGAAGTTGAAGTAAAGATACACTTAAAAACTCACAAGGAACATGAACACAAACACAATCAAGGTACTGTTAATAAGAGAAGGAGCTTATCATGCATGTGAATTTTGTTTGAAAATTTAGACCCTTAATCCTCTAATGCACACTCAGTTTTCAGATCCTTCCTGCAGAGCCGTATCACTGTCCACAAGCTGAGCTTGCCTTATGGGTACTCTGGTTTTTATCATTATGTTTTACTTTGCAAAGAGCATCTCACTTTAAGATAAAAGCATCTGCAATAGGTTCTCTGCAGAAAAGAAAGAAAAAATGTTGATTGCTTATCTTTGAATCCTCAAACTTGTTTATAGCCCTGTTTCAAATATTGATTATTAGTTCTGGCTGATAATAACCACTGTCCTTGTGCCAGTACTTCATTACTGATCTTTCATTCAATTTCCTTTCTTTCTGATTTCTGCTAGACAGGAAGAATTTCATCTGACCATTGGAAGTCACTTATAACTGCAGGTATTTACATAAGTGCATCCCTACACTACATACACAAAACCAGCACAACACAAAAAAAGGTTAATACACATGAATGTCCCTCTTATAATTTTAAGAAGATCAAGGCTTTCTGCACATCTACTGTCAGACAGAGAAATCTGGACCAGAAATCAACAATCATCCCACTTTATTTTAAGGGAAACTAATATAAAATAAACCAGAGGAAACAGAAAGAACCATTGTTTGGTTGGTTTTGCTCTACTTCATGTAAAGTGAATATAACACTCAGCAGACTTTAGGGCCCTGAGTGCTACATAATCCCACATATTGGCTTGCTGAACCTGAGCCACAGCTGTTCTGATAACAGACCCTTTGAAATTGCTACAGCTTTGAATAAAAGCAATGTTTGCAGTAATGATGTTACATGGATGGTAGATTAATCATTGCTGCACATATTTCTCAAGGTCTTTTTGTGTTGCTGTTAAATGAGTGTTTAGTACTCTGAACACCTGAAACTTCACTCTTTTGCACATTTTCCAAATGGTCAAATGGAACGAGGGAATCCCACCACCTATTAGAAAGGGCAGGACTTTACATGCCTTAACATGGTAATATTTATTACAAAATCCTGTGAGAAAAGCTGGATTCAAGTCACTTGTTCCATCATTACATGAAGAAAAAAAACTCTACAAGACAAGATTGTAACTGACAAAACAGAATGGAGCTCACAAAATACAATTTACTAATTGGATATGATCATAAGCTTTTAAAAATTAAACATTTCTGAGTGCACGTAAATCCAGCTGTATGACTTTTATAAGAAATTTAGGCATCTTGAAAGAGAAAGTTCAGGTAAAATAAAAATAAGTACTCTTTTAATACAAATCACATTTTTTTTTTAATTTAAAAAAAGAAAAATATTACAGCTCACTTATGTGCATCTTGAGATCAATTTTATTTACACTACAAATGAAATTTTTCCATTGCTCTACTTAGGGATCTCAGTACGAATTTTATAGTCTAATACCAATCATTCCATCTTTCAATGACATCCATAGGTCGAACCTAACACTATTTTCACAAAAGAAAGGAAAGTCATGGTGCCTGCCTCTTTCTCAAATTAGTGAAACATTTTTAGTCAGTTCCTGGCTGGGGATTGGCTGTGTTTTTATGGGAGAAGGTGACAAAGCAGTTGGATTTTCCATGCAGCACTGGAATGGCCGGGCTTAATGAGCACAGCAATGCTGCTGCACTAATTTCTCTCTGCATCATCCTTAAAGTAGTTAATTGTTCCTTCTTCAGTGTTCAGGCTAAAATTTCTGCAGAGAACTTTTCAGAGCAACTTTGAAATTCAAGTAAACTCACTGAGACTGGGAGGCTCAGCCAGAGACAAACAAAATTCCACCTACTTTGTGTCAAGGGCTTCCTATTGTTTAATTCTAGGCCTTCAAAGGCACCAAGTCAGTGAAACATTAACAGTAGACACACCATGGCTTAGATTTAGTCCATCTGAACACCCCTCAAAATATCTGCTATCATTTATTCATATTTTGTAGCTTATTAGTTAATTTCTGCCCCTTGAGCAAGCATTTAGAAGTACAACAAAAATAAGAACAGTATTAGTGGTTTCTGTCTGTTATAGAATTGCCAAGGCAAAACTATCCTGGACTGAAATAATTTGTTCATATTCCTGTTGATACATCACATGCAGTGATCAAATTCTAAGTTATGAGGAAAATTTTATTCTTACTTAATTCAAAGCTCCAGGTTTGTATCCAGTAGCAGCAGACACTTAACAAGACATTGCTGAAACTGCCTGGTTAAGTCAAGATTTTTATTATGTGACAGTATTGACTGAAGAAAACAGCAAACCAACTCTGGTGTAAATCAATGAGCTTTTGCTAGGCTTTCACAAAATAAAAGACCTGCTGGATTCAAAAGTAAAATAATCAATTTTCTTCTACTGAACAGGTTGAACATTGCAAGGAACAATTCCACAACCATCCACTAATTTAAAGGTACTAAAAAAGAGCCAGATTTTATTATCAGACCTGAAATATTTAGGTTTTGAAAATATAAACACAGATGAGATGCAAAAAAAATGCGAGTTCCTGCTAAATTATCTACCTCAGCATCAGACAAAGCTATTCTGGAAGAAAGTTTCAAGAGAAAAATCACTCTGTGAAGAGCCCGTAAGAGTAAGCAGAAGTAAATGGCTGATATTTTACATGTAGTACTTTTGATCATTTGTGGATTTTTGATGGGCAAATATATTTTGTTTATAAAAGGGGAAAATAAATGGGAAAAAAAAAAGTACTGGTAGATACTGGAGGAAACAGATACCATTTCTGACCACATAATGAAAATACATGGCCTTTTTACCATTTGATTGAGATGATTAAATAAAGTCAAATCTTTTACTAAAATTTATAACAAATTTCCTTCTCTCTCTTTCTGTCATGGTTAATTTGTCATAGAAATTTCATCTACAAAAGTGTAATTTTAAAGACTTTACTTTCTCTTACAGTTTGGTTTGGAGATTACAGAGAATACACTTTCTTTCAAGTATACGAACAGTTTTATTCTTCAAGAACTCTCTGCAGCACTATAGTGGTAGTGCTCTCACGAATACCAGCTCCAGATAATTTTATTTCCTGTTGATAAAACATCTGGAGTTATACCTGGGGTCCTGGCAGAGGAATACATATGTGTCAAGGAAATTTAAGGATTCATGGATCCAGAAATGAGCTGGATAAACTTATGAGAAAGAGGATTGACCAAATTAATACTAAAAAAAATAAAAAAAAAATCACAACTAGTTTTTACTAGGTATTACCTTCAGACACTCCTAAAATGAGGTTTATTTCGGTTAAACGAGGCTTAGCAAGGCTGTAAAATGCATTTTACCCTATCAAAACTAACCAGAACCTCTTCACTTGACAAATAGCTTCAGAAAGGCACCAAAGCTCACATAATTACAGGCTAAAAAGCCACTAAAAATAGACTGTACCACACACATGCAGCATAACAGCTTGATTTCATCATAACACTTAAATGCAATATTTTTCTGCACCATATTATATTAATATGATAAAGTGCAGCCAGCCAAAAAATAGCTGAAGAGCTGCAAAGTGATTTCAGAAATTGAAAAGCAATTTCAAATGTTTGGTAAGCATTAACTTGCTCACTGCACCCTATCAAAACCAGCTGCTAGACCATAATTCTAACCTTTTCACTTTCAAAAATGTAGGGCCTTAAAATACTTTATATTAATGACAAATGAATATGGTAATTGAAAGTGTAAATATAATTTTAAAAGAAAGCTCCCACCATCAGAATCTTCCTCCTTTCACACTGGCCTTTTTTACTAAAGGAATATTTGAAAAAGTGTTACTACATCAGATACTTACTTATCTGTGCTGGCAACCAACAGATTTAATGAAATTTTAAAGCATTCCTCTGCACCATGTGGTCAGTGATCTCACTAAACACTCACTTGATACAGCTCTGGCTGATGGATGCAGGGATGCTGAGACATACAGGCATGTTCAGAAAATACAATGCCTGAAATGGGTTTTGCAGCTGAATGCAAGTTCAAAGATCCCAAGTCTCACCTACATTAAGATGCCTCGCTACAGTCCTGCATTAGGCCTTAATGTGAAAATGGGATTCATTTTCAGAAGCTCTCCCTCATCTCAATCAGCTCCCTTGGGCTCAGACAAGTGGGGCAGAGTAGCAGGAGCTGCTGCCACTCCCCATTTACACACACAGCCTCTGGAGTGGCAGAGAGCAGTGTGGGCTCCATGCACCCCTGGGCACTCAGTGTGCCTTTTGCCTCGCTGGCAAGTACTTCTACAGCCAGCTGCAGTACTGGAGTAGAACAGGACACTGCTGGAGGTACTTCCTTACAAAGAAAAATTCCATATATTTACTTGAACTACACCTCAGCATCTGTTTCACAAGCAGAGTTCCTGATGAGTAGTTCCTCTTCAGCTTCTCTGTGCCCTCCTTTCAGATACTGTGCCAGTGACCATGCCCTGGAACAGGTTTTCCAGAGAGGGTGTGGAGCATGCCTCCCTGGAGAGATTCCAGACCCCTGGAACTCCATCCTGTGCCATGTGCTCTGGGATGACCCTGCTTGAGCCGGGAGGTGAAATGACCCACGTGCCCCACTGCGGTCCCTTCCAGCCTGACTCAGCCTCTGATTTCTCTCTTTTATCTTTCAGATCTCTAACTAGCATTCCTTGCAGCAGTGGGACAGAGTGGGAAGCAGAGGTAGCCACTTAGCCTGTACAAACTCACTGCGGCTCTAGCACATAATTACAGGCTCTCTAAAGCACTTCAACATGTCTGGCTGTTAGAAATGCACTGCAAGAAAATGAAGCTGACAATGCTTGTAAATTTGCAAACTTCACTACCAAAGATCTCAGCAGTTAATAGCTTCATGCACTGCAATCTTAAAGAATAGTTAATTCCATAGATAAATAGACAAGAAAATTTTAAAATTTTGATGGTTGGAAGTAAAAAATGAGAAATTTTGTATTATGAAAAGTTAGTATTGTGTTAAAGAATAACTACTCTTACACTGTTTTAGGTGGGACTTACCCCACTGTCATTATGAGAAAACAGGAAACTTTCTATATAACAGTCATAAAAACTAAATAAAATTCAAGTAATCAACATCAAGAGGTTCATATTAATCGTCATGTATAACCTCCTACATAAGGAGCCTTAACTTGCCTCAAGAGTGTGAATCACCCCCATTTACCACGTTTGAAGCAATCACAGGACAGGCTGAGAGATAAAAAATGGGATAAAACTAAACACAGGCTTCAGGAATGAACCCAATGGGCTCCAGCAGCTACTGAGTATTCATTCCAAGCAGTCAAGGACACATAGGATGAAATAATCCCAAGTTACAAGGATAACATCAGTACCAACTATTTGGTTTTGTCCCACAGATCCATTTCTCTCGGGTCACATCCTTTATGCATACAGGCAAAGCTTGGCAACAGCACACAATAATTCTTTTTCCAAATACCTTTGTCAAGATATCTGCCACCATAAGATTTTTTTAGAAGTTGTTCCAAACACGGGCAAAGAAAGGCATAAAGAACTGATATTTAATTTCATCAATGTAATATTTTAATTGCTGTAAAGTTTTGCTTAAAATTATTTAAGTGTATAAATCTATATGACAAGTTAATACCTTACAGTTGTGTTCCATAGGTGAGAACAAAGGAAAATTTATTATTGCATTTAATTTATCAAAAGTTTAATAAGAATGTCATTACTTAATCCTCCCTGCCTTATAACTATAAACAATACCCAACTTCCTTGAACTTTATTCACACTGTAATAAGACCAAAACCAAAGGCATAACTTCAAGAAAAAAAACTAATCCTTTTCCAGAATTGCCTAATGGAGTGTGAAAAACTTCTTGAAAGCCTACAAAGGCTAGAAACATGAGTAATGGCTACCTACACGTACAAGTTTTGAGCAAGAATGCATGGGATGCTTCAGGTTTCCTTGGGACATATTCACATCTCTACTTTAAGTCACATTTACTCAAGAGCAGTATCTCCAAGCAGGGTACTCTCAAAATTCAATAAATAAAATTCAACAAAACAAAACATCTTCTTGGATATGTAGCTGCTTCAAAAGTGACAATACAAGCATTTGGAATGGAGGAAAGGAAGAAAACACCTTCAGCTGGAATGTCTTGTTATCCAAAAACTTCTACAAAAAAGCGGGGAGGGACATAAATTATCACTAATTCTGAGCCAAAGAACAATATTACCTATATCATTTTCTCCAAGAAACCATGAAAAACTTACTTTCTTAAATTAACCATGTACCCACACCTGCTTTACAGCTTTCACATGACTGTAGCTTAAATGCATTTCACACTTACTGGTCCATTTTTGCAAACATATTGCAACCTCACTTTTGAAACATCTCAGTTTTACGTTAGAAACACACACACATGGCAGTCAGACTAGCACAGGTGAGGCAGCACAAAAGCAAAACAGAGACTCTGTGTCTGTGTGCATGTATGTATTTATATATGTGTGTGTGTGTGATATATATATACATATAAACACTATGGTGGTACAAAAGCTTCGGATTCCAGTTTTGTGATTTGATTCCCCACCAAATCAGTCAAAGAATTAAGATGAGTTCTACTTCTCTTGATGATTGTGTGCAGATCTCTGAAATATTCAGATGTTAAACATGCACAGAAATATGTAGCACGGCTTTACTGTTATAATAAAAAGCATAAATAGATAAGACTGTTTTAAAAGGTGAAGTTATAAAAACCAAACACAGTTCCAGTTCATAGCTCTGTTTTCAGATATCCCAGCACAGTGCTTGCTGTGTAACTCGAGGAAAACTGTTCCTTGTGTCTAAACCAGCTTCTCCAGCTTCTCTCACAGGGCTTCCCAGTCAAAAAAACAGATCTGGGGCCAATTTACTTGTATGGGTTTTTTGAGTATAACTGCTGTTATCTGGAGCTATCAGTCTAACAGAAATAATTTATAAAGTTTTCTAACAAAGATCTCATAACATCCTCTAACAGTCACAAAAGAACTGACGCAAAACAACAGTAGGGATTTGTGCTGCTTAACAATAGCAAGTCTAGCAATTGCTGAACTCTCCTCATTTATTTTAAATTCAGTGAGTGTTAATCAGTGTCTTGGAGCATTAATCAGTATTAATTAAAACAGACTTCAGTTCATGTTTAAATTTGTAAAAATCAACATGCAATTGATCCAAAATAATTTTTTAACACAGTACCTACTGTGACATTCTTACTGTTTTCTAGAAGAGAAAGGAAATCGAAGCGAATGCTTTCTAAATTCTTATATTTTACAGAGCCACATTTAAGAAAAGCCTACAAACAAGAAACATGTCCATAGTAGCAAATATCTGAAATTTGCATTGAATGAACCAAGAGATGAAAGAATTGACTTTTATCCCTCAGTAACAGAGTTAGCACTGGTAAAAACAGAGAAATTCCAAGAATTCCCTATTACTCTCACTGAGACAAAGCTTTCATTTCCCTTTTATTTCCATGTTGGTGGTTAAATCATTCTGAGTTTTCTCAGCTCATGTCCCAAGCCTTTTCTCTAGTTAAGTACAGACCAAACAGCATCTTGCAAATACTTTCTCTTGTTGCCAGGCCTAAACCCCACCCTGTTGTACACTAATCTGCTCTTGGTGAAAATGCTGGGAATGCAGAGTTTCTTACATATGGATTCCTGCCCTCAGCTCAGCTTGGCATAAGGTATTGTCAAAAAGGTAATGAGAAAGGAACACACCCTAAAACCTCAAAATTGGGAATTATAATATCTGCCATGGCAGGTCATTTCTTTACATAAGAAGTAAAGAATCTTATATTTTTCAGATTTTAGTGAAAGAAAAAAATAATTTAATAGAGATTTAGGATAAAGAACATAGTGCTTAAAATGTCCTATATAAAGAAGTTAGTTTATACAGGACCTTTCTTGTTAGGAACTAAAGCCTGTGATATACAACAGCCAATTGTCTTAAAAAACCTTCTCATCAATTCTGTTTCCTAAATTATTATCCATTAAATGTAGTCCCTGAGTAACAAATGTTTTGAACCTTGAAGAGCTCCTTGGCCCAAGAAATTTAAATAAGTGTGTGTGGCAAATATCCATACTGCCAGCAGCAGCAGGAGGAAGCCATTACTGTTACTTACACAATCTATTCTCACTGAGAATGTTGCCCAATATAATTTACAAAATTTCTGTTGGAAATGCATTAACAGCTGAAAAGCAAGCAGCTTCTAAGGGATAAATAGAAAAAAATAAATTAAAAAGCTTGCTTCCAAGCTTCAAATGTTATTGAATGTCAGCTGCAATCCCTGCAGTCAGCAGTCTATAACCTTGTAAAGACCAAAGAACACTTTCATTTTAATGTGCAGATTTCATCTGATTTTGGTTTAAGAAACTTTTTATGGATTCCGTTCAAATAAAGCGACAACTGGTTCAAATGTAAAAGTATCTTTCCCCATGAATTAAGAACACAAAGTGCATGAACTTTTCACACAAATGTCTGATGAGTTCATGCACACATCTATGTACACACCAGCATAAAGTGCCATTCCCAGGCTGCATTTTATTTGGTAGTGAAACAGTTTTGCTGCTCGTCGCACAGTGCTCTCAAATGCTTAGTTAAACTTTTTCATTGTTTCAAAATCTTTAATAGCCATTTGTGTTCTTTACATTTTAAAACAATGAAAAGGATAGAATGCATTTTCTCAGTATAAACACGTGTCCCCAACTCTTTTGTAAGTGGATCTCTCTTCTCTTTCAATTCCTATTTTAATTTTTATTGAAAATTCTTTTGGCACAAAAGGACTGTACTCTGAGAGAATAAATGCCTCAGTCTGCCTTCTCACAAAAAACCTTCAAGAGGGCATTAGAATCAAGAAACACTTCAAGGTAGATCTCATGAGGTATTCTACTGATCTCACCCTTTCTCAGCCCTAACCTCACTCTACAAGCAGCAGTTAGTGGCTGCTGCTTGCCAACTCACCTTTCTAGGAAAGCCAAGAGGCTGGACATTTTCTCAGCTCTGACAAGCTCATCAGTCTTTTTCTTGGTCCAGGATTCTGGCACACAGCAACCTGTTCTAACAGGGGAATATGCTCTGTGTCATGCAAGGTAAGTGTCCTTGGTATGTGGTATCCTTACAGTCTCTGTGCTGTTGGATCCCCTTGGTGTAACCTCAGGAAAGAAAGGGAATGCACTGTTTTATAAACCTGCAAAATATGTAAACCAGAGAGCACCCCTGCTCTGCCAGGCCAATATCCTGCCAGCTGATGATATTGTATTTCACTGCATGGTACATACAATTCTGTACATAACAGCAGAATGAGACACTCACTACTGACACCAGACTAACATCATGAGAGATGAATGGAGCATATAGGTCATGATAAAGAGTCCACCCAGCTATCACAGATAGCAGAACAAGTTTCCCCACATCAACCTGGCTATTTGCTGCTGTCTTGTTAACTTGCCATACCTGCTCAGTTCTGTGCCAGCTGATGAGTACCCCACTAGCTTTGGCTCACACTAAGAATCTGTTTTCACATTCTAGGAAACAGAAGAGAAACTCTCATAATATGGAACAGCTACTACTCTTAAATGCACCTGTCATCCGAGTCAGAAATTCAGAGGCTCCAGAGGGTGTAAAGATTCTGCATTTTATCTCTAGATTGAGTTTGCTGCACCAGCACCACACATTGTGCATTACATAGTCAAAATCACAGTATCACCTCTAGCGTACAAGACCTTTAATGAAGACCTGTGTTTGTACTAGAGCAGCCTATGCTTTATTGGAGATAATGTTCTTTTGTTCTTTCAGCTGTTTTCATTTATGTTCGTCCTTCTTTTGCATGTTCTAACTCTCCTGTGTGACAATTGCTCCTTCCTTATGTCACACCTATTTGTTTAATGTACTGGCTGGTAATCTTCACAATGCTGTGATTACCTCTTGGTGATACACACAACAATCCATTATTTTCCTGACAGGTTAAAGCAATCATACACAGGGATGCAACAAATAAACAGATCTGGAGATGAGAGAAATTGTACTGTAACCTGGCCTAAGAGACTTTACCTACATCAGCTGAGAAGAGTCTTTGGGTTGGCAGGACAGAATCTTCATGCTGACTGTATCCATTAAATGTCCTGCTGAGTTGTTGGTTTTTTGTTTTTTCCAAACCTTTTAGACATTTACTTGGAATTCTGTTTGGAGAAATTCTAATAGGTTAACAGCACACACTTCTGATTTTTTCCCCTTTCAACTTAGTGATGTCCCTTGGTAGCTTTTTACCCTACTGAGGGCACAATACTGCCAATGACAGCAGTACAAACATCACACGTGGGTTCAGATTCACCTTGTGTGCGAAAGCCTGACAGCTGACAACTGAGGGCTGAAAGAGAGGCAAAGTCAGCATTCCCACAATAACACAGTAGCATCTAACAGCCTTTCCCAGGTACTTTCCAATGCCCCCTGTTCTATTCCATAACAACATGCATTCCTCTGTGTTAGCTGCACTTTCTTCACAGGAGAAGATGTAGGGTTGTCCACAACTCCAGGGATTCTAGTTGACCTTCAGGCAACACAAAAGAAGGGTCGAAACAAGGCATTTTTTGAATTTTCAGGAGCACACACTGCTTGGATTGCCTCATCCCCCATGCAGCTTAAGTCCTGTGCAGTCTTCAATGATCACTTCCCAGGTACCAGATTTTCACATGAAAAGACCCACAGATTATCTGCACGCACATATTCTCCCAAATATTGTTTAGACACCATTTGGAAGAAATTATTTAGGTAGAGAATACACAAAACATGATAGGCTAGATCATAGTACAATTGCAGGCAGAAAACCAAGATAGGGCATAGAAAACGGGAATTTTTAACCAGAAACAACTCAAAACTTCTGCAGGAGTAAAGTTGGCTAGCTCAATAGTGGCAAGGAGAAAGAAATGTCTCCTTCCACAACTGCAACAGAACACAGCTTTGCTGCACACTTCATTGGGAACCCCCATCTTGTAAAGGCCTCCAACTGCTCCTAAAGCCAGTCCTTTGGCCCCTACCAGCCATCACTGTAAGTCTGCATTGTTCACAAGGGTCTGGCTTAAACAGCTCTGTAGAAACAAGAACCCAATTCCGTGAAGGGAAAACCCCTCAACTCTCATTGATTCAAGGAGAGGTGAGGGAATGGTTACTGTGGAAGAGGCAGCATTCAGAGTGCCTGAACCTCACATGCTGACTGCACCCAGAACTGCAGCTCTGGTTTCAACAGGTAATAATTAACCAGTATTGCTGATCTCATTTGTATGAACCAAGGTCTCCGAATCTGGCCTTACACGTGGTAGAAAACATGTCCCAGATATTTCATGCATGACAGATAACCAGAAGGCCTGACTTACAGCACTCTACTGAGTTACTCCTGTAAACAGCATGAGCACGTGCAGATTCTACAGCTGAAGTGTTTAAGGTGAACTCTTGGTAAACCTGAGAACACCAAGAATATGGGCTGTTTTTAGACAATGTTTTTAGCACTGGCAAGGTCTGGATGTGCTTGTGTAGCCTTGCACTTCTAACAAGAGCAGAAGCCAACTTCAGTAGAAAAGGTATTCCTAGGAAGACTTATAACTAAACCTTTCTAAAGATCTCAAGCTTTCAACAGTGAAATACAATCAAGAGTACAGAAAAAACAAGAACTTAGCATTAATTTAGATGCTTGCATCAAATCCTTTAAGTTGTTCCCAGAATTTCAGTCAATTTATTAGGACTATAACCACTTTGTGAATCCTTGTTTCACAGCCTAAGGATCAAAACCAACCATTTACCTCTTATGAACCAACCATTTACCTCTTATGTACACTTACCAGCTGTACAATTAAATGCACACATAAATAAAGCAAAGAATTTATGCAGTAAGGTGTGGCAGAACCTATACATAGATTATTCATTTAATGGATTGGAAAACAGAGCAGAAAATAGGCTAGTCTCCATTAATAGTCAGAACAAACTTGGAACTGTATGCAATAAATACATTGTTCCTTTACCTAAATGACTGCAGCTAACTGGAGTGTAAAGACCAGAAGACACTCAGTTCTCAACTCAGTGGTCTCCCTGCCAAAATACAAGCCCTTGATTACTACAGTCACCATTTTATGCCTCCTAGATCTGTTTTCTGCAAAATAAATCTTAGCCAACTTCACTGACCCAAGTCCCATTTGCAACTAACCATCTTTAGTAACACTGTGGTATGTTCACATTTTACTGCAGTAAAAAAAAAACAAACAACCCCCCATATGAATCCTTTAGGGTGCTGCTCACCAATTTAAAAGTAGCATATTAAACTTCTTAAAATCTTTGCAATCTGCAATATAAAAGCACATTTTATGTTAGTAGATAATTTAGCATCCATAATCTAATTAAATGAAGTGAGTGACAACTGTATTCTCTACATAAACAATATACCAGTAACAGATTATGTACGTGCTTAAGAGACTGGAAACCCATCAAAAAAGTTGTTACAAACACTTGCCCTTATCATAAATCCAACTAACATTATAGGCTAAATTCTGCTTTCCTACTGACATCACACCAACAGGGAACTATCCTGCAGGGGAAGAATTATTCATAAGACTGAAAGTTTTGTGAGACTAAACTGCTGGATTATGTTTGCTTAGGTGACAAATGAGCAAATATATTTTTGGTGTTACATAGAGAACTATGCCTACACAAAAAACTTCAATTAATCTTCAACTACAGAGTGGAAGTCATTTCAGAAATCCAGAGTAGTGCCAGAAGTACTTCATTCTGGTTGCAGATATCCTCAGAGAAAAAAGATCAGTGGATTGTAAAAAAATTTTAAAAAAACAGTCTCCATTACTTAGAATCAATTCAAAACATCATGATTTTAAACACTTATCTAGGACTTATCACAATGTGAAAAAAGGAAAAAGATCACCTTTTCTGTATTAAATCTCAGTCACTTTATTACAAGTACAACCAGTTTTGGAAAATGGAAAAATGAAAGAAAATAAGAAGAAGGAAAATATTCCATGTTAATTTGGGATGTTTCCATAATGCATGGGAATGCAACAGGTGAGACATTACCACAGCACTTTGCCCTCAAAGGATACTCTGCAGGTTTGCACTCAGAGCAACTGCTCTGCTGGTCCTTGGGGGTGCTTTCCCTCTTTTAAAGTGTTCCTTTGAAAGCTCTCCCTCCTGCCCACCCCCTTTCAGCACTGCAAGTGCAGAGTGAGAGGCAGTCGTGCTGACAGCATTATTGGCACGGGGCTGCAGCCACAGCTTGGGATTGTGGCACCTTGCTGAAGCGTGGAACACCTGTGTACACTGAACTTTGCTGGTGCCCCACTGCTGCTTCTTTTCAGTCATGGCACTGATGAGAAAACAGCTTAGAAAAATCAATGCCTTTAAATTATAACTTTATGTATTGCATGTACAAAATCACTGCCAACTCAGGAATACTTCTTCATTGGCTAAAAATCAATCTTTCCGATTCTTCTACTCCTTTAGTATTTGCAAAAAAAAAAAGGAAAAAAATTAAATCTTTTCCCCAGCCCCCAGCTGCATCTGGTTGCTTTGTTCAGGCTTTCTTCAGGTTTCCTTCTCAAGAGACTAGTTTTATCTAAAAGATCAATTCATTCAGCAGGGCACCAAGCAGAATTGAATATAATTATCCCAATCTTTACTGTGTAGAATTCATGCTTGAATTCATTCAAAAAATAGCAAGCATTATAATTAACTCAGAGCCCAACCAAATCTATTGAGAATGCCTCAGGTATCATACAGTCCCACTTACAATAGAACATTTTCATTTAAGGACATTGTACATATTAACCCTAGTCAGCATCCAATTACTCGGAATAAGTGAATTCTCTGTTTCAGGAATGTAATTTGAAAATGTTGTCATGCAATCTGAGGTAAAAGGTCTTTTTTCATTAATCTAGCTCTCATTAAACTGGAAGCCTGTAGGTTATTTCAAATCCATTAGATTTAAATACAGGTGATTACAATTCTATTGCATATAAAACAACAGAAAAATATTTTAGGAAATACTGTGTAGTTGAGGAGTTTGTGAATTGCCTCATAGTTTAAAAAAAAAAAAATCTGACCAGAAAATCCATGGCTACTGTTAATCCGACAATTACATCTATTGTAAAATTAAAATTAATTTTTATAAGCAGATGACTTCAAGATAGCAGGAACACTTCAGATATTTTGGGGCTCAAGATCCCAATATTTTCATGCAAACTCTTCACCTCCTTTAAATGTACAAAGTTTTGATTAGGATTTTGTACATGATCACAATCAGAAACATGATAATAATTTTTTATGTAGTGATCTAGCAAATCAAGCCCTTGGTTTGGTATAACATGGGAAATCTGAACTCTGAAGGATCTCAAATTTGCATTAGAGGCCTCAAGATTCATAAGAAATTATCTTTTCAGCTCAAAACACACCACACTGTATCACCTTAGACAGCAAGCTGCATAATTCCTCGAAGGCTCAGTCACTCAGTTCTTGGTATACTTTGTTCTATTCTTTTCTGCCTCTTTTTGTATCCTATTAAAAGGAGAAGATTTTTAAAAGAATATTTAGGAAATTCCCTTTCTCTAGAAAGGCCCAGAGTTGTGTAAGTCTCCCCTTGTGCATTTGCATGTGCAGCCTCCTGCAGGTGTGGAGTCACAGCTCTCCCAGCAGCTCTGGCTCAGAACCAAAAACATTTCTCTGAATTCTCCCCACAGTTTCCAGCTTGTGCCACTATTCCAGATCTCCAATACAAAACCAATCCACTCCCTAGAGTATTCTCCTCCTTGGATTCACTTCTCCTCTGCAAGTCCTACAGCCTACCTTGCCTAAACCAGTGACATAACCCTTCTCCCGTGTGCACCCACAAGCATCCTTAGGGTCTGTTCTCACAATCTATTGCTTAGGACTCAGCTGTGTTGTAAATCACAATGGCTGTCACCTTCTGGTGTGGCACTACAACTTTTTTGTCATATGGACCACCAGAAATAAGTCTGAAATGTGGAGCCAGACTAGATGACACAGACAGTGAGGGAGCAGTATTTCAGAGAATCATTTATTGTATTTTTTAAACGTAAGAAGACAGATGTGTCCCCATGGTGATCCACACAGGCCCTGTAAAAGCCTCAGTTATGTTTTGTTTTGCATAAGCCCGCTTGTGAGGGGAATTTATGGGTGCTGGAGAGCCCTCTAACTGCATGTGACCATCAATCAGATGTGCACACATGCACAAACACATGTGCACACACATATTGCATGTGCATACAACTGACTCGAGCTACCAATTCCCATGGCTTTCAAAACTAAATCTGTGTTATCCCACTGTCTGCCCAACATGCACAAGCAATTATATATTGACACATTTAGAGTAGATACTTCTTCCTAATTCTTACAAAAAGTGAAAGAAAAAAATTGCAATATTTCAAAAGATGCTCAGGAAACTTGCAAAGTAATGTATGAGATGTTTGTTATTAAAAGACATTTTAAATCACAAATTGAAAAGTACCTTAAAGAAAATAAATGCAGTGAGTCAGAAGTGTGATTCAGCAACAGGAACTTAAAAAAACAGAAGATCAAAAGTAAGTCTGCTGTAACTAAAAAAAAAAAAAAAAGAGAGAGAGAGGAACAAAAAGGATGTCAATGGATGCAGACAAATAAATCAAGTGAATCTGGACCTAAATGAAACCAAGATTTTACCCAGAGCTGTGCTAAAGATGGAAAGAAATTAAGACTACAGCCAGCTGGCTATTTCAGACAAGATGGTGTTGCAGAAGTTCCAGCAGAACCAGGGACAGAGGGAGACAAAAACCTGCCAGTGGCTCTCTGGCCATCCCGTGTTTGAGCCTCTCTCAAGACC
Organism: Lanius collurio; assembly: GCA_020086605.1. Classification (NCBI taxonomy): domain Eukaryota; kingdom Metazoa; phylum Chordata; class Aves; order Passeriformes; family Laniidae; genus Lanius; species Lanius collurio. The sequence goes on from JACBWW010000022.1 coordinate 5,475,938, forward strand.
CCCGCTGTTTCTTTAAGAGCTGTGTCGACTGTGACACTTTCAAAGGTCAGGATCACCATGTATTTCCACTCTGCAACAACCAGTCCAAGCAACAGAATCCATAATCAAGCCACAGAGGGCTGCCCCAGAGCTTTCCATAAGTGAGAGTAGTGGGACAGAGAGATGGACAGAATTGTCTGAACTGTCATTCTTCTGCAACAGAAAAGCCCTAGAGAGCAGAAGCTTGGAAAATATATAGTAAGGGACAAGAAAGAGTAGGAACAAAGCAACGTTGCAAGAGAGCTGTACACCAGACTTTCTCTAGGACCACACCTGAACTAAATATTATCATTGGTGCTCAAATATATTCACTACTTCAGATAGATTTTCTTAATTAATTTTTCTGTATTTTGACATTTTTGTTGCTTAGGTTTTTTCCTGATCTAATGGTTCAGACATGCACTTAAAACTGAAATACCTTTTCTATCCAAATACAAATGCAGATTTTTTTATTATAGAATGGTGGGGGTTGGAAGGCACCATTTATTTCAACCCTCCACATGTTCACATACCCATCCAGACTCTTTTTCGGTCTACCCATCACAGGACACAGAAAATGTTCCAGCACTGACTGTGCTTTCTATGTTTCATGTAAGCATGTGTAAAAAAGACTTTGTCCCTGACTTCCAGGAGAAAGAGTTGATTTTATTCTTTAAATCAGAGGAAACATGAAATAGTTTTTGAGCTACTCCTTGCAAGGTACTGACTGGAGGAATCCCTTGTGTTGTCTTGCTCAAAAGTACTGAACTCTGTAAGACAACATTATCATGAACACTGAGTTTTAATAAGTTAGGACTAGGTAATAAGCATAATTTAGCTTTATTTATTATGCTGATCAGTAAACATTAAAATTCTCTAACTCTCTGTTACCTCAAAGTCTGGCTGATTTAATCTAATAAGGACAGATACCAGCTGATATTGTGTCTGTTTCAGAAAGCACCCACACAGAGAGCTCTGCCAACTTTCTACTTTTCAAAGTCACTTATCTCTGAGATATAGATTTACAAATAATCCTCATTATATAGCACAAAAATTTTAAAAAATCAGAATTCATTTATTTTAAAATATCTCATACATCTACAAAAAGATCACTATATTTTGATCACTAAGTTGATAATGCAAAAAATATGAAGCATGTTACCCACGTGACTCTCTGTAGATCAAACATTTGCACTCTCCATTTATTTCTTTGCTTACAAACGCAAACATTTTGTTGTTTCCTGACAAATGAGTAACTGCTTCTGTATTAAAAGTTGTTACTCAACTGAAATCCCAACCCTTCTCTCCAATGTACCACATTAGCAGCTTTTCCTGGCAGGAAGGAGGATATCAGTCAGTCAGAAGCAAATGGGCAAAACCAGATCGTGGCACGAGTCAAACATGCTGCGCCACCAAGACCTTGTTCCTGTCACTGGCAATGCCAGAGAACCATCTGTGCCTCCCCTAAAGGCTGGCAAGATGTGAGAATAGGACTGTCCAGAACTGGGTATCTCCTCGGAAGCACCGGCTCTGCAGGTGACACACAGCTGTGTAAGTTCCACACACCCACGGGAAGAGTTAAATGGACAGGGGGAGGAGAGGCAAACCTGCCTCAGTTGCATCAGGCACTACTGAGCAATCATTCAGCATTCTGTGTGCAATCATTCAGCATTCTGTGTGCACTCCCCTCTGCCTCCCTCTCAGAAGCACTAAGGAGATGACAGCGGGCACTCCGCACAGGACCTGACTGCTTCTGTACCACTGCGTGTGCCCACTCCAGTTACTTTTTTGTTAAATCGTTGCTTTTTACAACTGCTCACCTATATGATCTAACAGCTCTGCATTCCAGGCAAATACTCCAAGCAGTGTTCCTCCAGTGAGCTCAAGGATTTCCTCTCAGGTGTGCATTGCCCACTGGAACATTCATTCATTTTAACAGATCCTAGTGATAGGTTTCATAAGGTCCATAAGTTTCAGATGCCAGGAGTTCAAAGACTGAGGATAACCAAAGTGAAGTTCTTCAGGTAGGACAAAAGAGATTCAGAGAAATGTGCATTAAGGTTTTACACCTACTGCAAGGCACTTTCTGCAGGAAGAGTGAAGCATGCAACAATAAACTGTTCAAAAGAGTTTTGCAAAGAGAGAACTCCTTTCTAGTTTTGGAAAGATGTGTACAACATAACTCTTTACACAAAGAGGATTCAGAGACCCTACTAAAAATTATTTTAAAAAGGGAAGGTTATAAACTGACCTTGAGGAATGATGGAACAGTGATAAGACATGAATTTAGAAGACTAGAGTTTGGGTAGTAGAATATTTCACATCAAAGCTGTGTGTGTTTTTATCACTTTATGCATGCTCATACTTGCAAGGTTTTGGACAACACCAATAAGGAAAGGATAAAATACACTGTAGGTAAAAATAGCAGCAAAGGAGGGAACCCTTTTCATATTAGAGAGAACAGAAAGCATGCCTGAAAAATGCCAAAATAATCAGAGATAGTCAAGGATACATTCTTTTTTCATCTTGCACTTAAGCAAGTATCTGAGAGTATTGAAAATGCACATCCCACAAATGTTTCATTTCATTTGCATCAAAAACCATATGATTCAATAACAATCTGAATTTCTCCAGTAAAACAAGAAGATCATGAGTCAAGCCTAAAACCACTGGAAGTAGGGTACCACAGAAGTGGATCAAAGGCATGTTGTGAGGCTGACAGCATGGATGAGCTCACCATTATGTCATCCCAAAAAGAAGCTCTCCTGGTTACTGCTGACTGTCAGACAGAGCAATGACACCCAGTCAAGATGATCTGTGAGCAACAGAGGCTCAGTTTACCAGCTGATTGCACCAAAGCTGTGCAAAGGAATGTTAACATGTGGAAGATACACATGCTGTGAAACTCTTCTTCTTCTATGGAGTATTACTTAGGTGTAGAAAAAGGGGCACTGTTTTCCAAAGAGGTGCCAATTTCCAAATGAGTTCCAAAAGTTTTCCATAACATTGATTTTATTTTGCACGGTGGGGGCATTGGGGGGAGGAAATCACATGTACAGCTTCAGATTTTTTAGGTTGAGACAAGTTTCGGAGGTCAGAAGATTAATGCCTATTTTGTTAGCTCAAGGCAAGGCCACAAAATTACTCAGCATTCCTTAAAATGGTGAAAACAGACTATCTTGGCTTAGTTCTTAGGTGTTTACCTGAAGTCTCCAGGAGAGTTTTTACACATACACACTCACAATTCCAATGGAATCTCTTTTGTTCAGAAAGAAAGCTTTGATTGCAATTCACCACAATTGTAATAGACAACAGGCAACTTAATGAAATTATATTTCTATAAATTACTCTTCAGTCTCACATAGTCCCCACAGTGGTGGATAGCATCTATTTGAATGCCTATACTCAGTGACAATTTTGAAAAGTTTGTTAAAAACATTTATTGCACTCAGAAACAAATACTATATGGTGAATGTGGCTATTCTGCAAATAAAATGCACAGGAAGAGAAATCAGACTAATAAAATTTGTAGTCAACATTATTCTTCTTTTGCAATTGATGTGAAAAAGAAGCTTTGGCGGTCCAGGGATAATAGCTTTACAATTAAGAATTTGCAAACCTTGGTGAGAAAACGGAGACTGTCAATGTGAGCTGCTCTGTATAGTGTATTTTAGAAAAGCTTCTCCCCACACCAAAAGAATAATTTCTTTTTAAGGAAAGAGGATCAATTTTTCAGGTGTGGGCAACTTTTAAAGAAAACAAAGAAAAGTTTTGTTTTCTTTATTTAACAAATGATCTCTAGAGACCAAAATATACAAACTCAAACATATCTAATCCAGACAGTGAAGGCCTGAGGTCTGATTACAGTGCATTACTCTCACACAGGTTTAAATTAACTGAAGAGCACAAACAAGGAAGAAGAGTTCTTACCACTGATGGAATGAAGGGTCTTTTCTTTAACAAAGTAACAGGAGATATCACCTTTCCCTGAGAAGGAGTCATTCATTATAAGCACAATGTGTTATTATTGTGATTTTTAATTGAAATGTAAATTCTGGGAACACTCTGACCTAATTTACTCCCAGAAAAAGAGGACAGAATTCTCATTTTCAGAGCACTATGCAGTTACTTCACTGTTATCAACAAGTCTTACTCAATGGTCTGGGCTTCTACCACTCTGCAAAGCTGACAGTATTTCACAGCATTCAGCTATGGCATCTGTAACACAGCACTGTCGATTGTTGCAGCAAGTAACTCCCTCTGATTTATTTCTTTGACAAAACATTTTTTAAGAAATAATTCTAAAATAGTTCTGAAATGACAGGGCCCTGTGGGCAGGATGCTGAATGCACTGACAACAGCACCAGACTGCAGCAAAGCCTCCCTGCGAGTGGGAACTCTCCTGCAAACCTCCTCACTCACAACAACTTAAATCAGAGCTGTTGTGTGTATTCAAAATTAGTAACTCAAAGTAATGTGGTAGGCTCTGGATTGCTGAAAAATTGAACATGAGCCTAAGACAGCCAACAACCACCCATGAAAGGCACCTTTACAAAGTCATCATCTTGGTCTCAACATCCAGGCATTACATGAAACCCAACTTTTCAGCTGATATAAACAGTAGAGAAAAAGCTGAGGTGAAAATGTAATTTAACAAAAAGGAATAAAATAATTCTGGCCACAGGAAGATCATTTAGAAGGGTAATAATAATAACAAGCAAAGAGAAAAAAGGATCACTGATCTTGGAAATCCATAGGGCAGGAATTAAACACTATAATCAAATTGTTTGTTGAACCATTTAGCATGGCATTTTCTTGCTGTGCAAGCTGAAGCACCACTTGAGACAGGCCATCTTGGAGAGTAACAAAGTGCACCAATAACTAAAGGGGGATGAAAAGAATATTGATAGTTGGTGACAAACGGCTTCCTGAGAAATGTTCCTTAGTCAAATAGCCACAATCATTAAATATATGAGGGTCAGACAATTTAATCTGCTCTTTTTATATGGATTAGTTTAGTAAAGTAACAGAAGAGACAATTAATGCCTCCATAGCTTTTCATGCCATGACACTAGCCCATCATTTTTAAAACAAATACTTGAAAGATGATTTCTTACACTACTGAATATGGCCACACTCATTTTATCAACTATTAACAGCACTGCTAAGGACTGGCTTTATTATGAAGCACAATTGCACATTCTAGAAAATCATTACAGTAAAAGCATAGACTATCTTTTAAACAAGCAGCTAACTAAATATTTTACATAAAGATTTAAACTCCTATGCTTTCCAAACTGAAACCATCATCCTGGGAGGCTCCACCTCTCTGTGCCACTACAGATCTTATCATACAATCAGATTTATATCTAGGGACAGAACACTGGTATCAGTGAAACACATACAATACTTGAATGAAATGTGGTTACTTTTCAAGTGTGAAGAAAAGACACATAAAAACTCAGGGCAGAAGGCAAAGAAAAATAATCATTACAGTCTATAGAAAACTATTATAGACTGGAAAAAAATAAGTGTAACCTGCTTGGAAAAAAATGTACCTCATTCTACAACTCAGTAAAGAGCTACACACAACTAAAGGAAAGCCAGTTTAAATCTTCTATTTAGAAAGTCAGAACACTGCTTCACAAAGAATAATTAAATGAAACCCTAGAACAATTTCTGATAAAGTTTAATTTCAGTTTGGCCAAGATGACAGACTAAGACTCCAGCTCCTGATGGAAAGTGTTACAAGCCATTTTAAGGCCAGCCATAAAGCTCTTGCAAGAAGCAGTCAACAACCCAAGGCCAGCAGAGACTGGTCAGCAGCCACAGAATCTGATCCAAGATAGCATTTCCAATCTGCACTGATACAGAAATTCTTGCCAGTGTTACTGGGTTTTCCAGGATCTCCTCAAGCAGCTGTTCACACAGGACACAGCACTTGCACACACGGATCTTTCTTTCAGTACTATGCTTTTCTCAGGTGTTTCCCTCTTGGCCCTTTCTGACAGTTGTTTGACAGATGATACAAATTGCCTGACACAGATTTTAAAGTCAGATATTTAAGAAAACGAATTACAGCTGATGTCTTTGGCATAATGCTTTGTGACACAGATAGTTAGGGAGAGTGACACAGTTGGAAAATAATGTAAGTTGAAAGCACTTGGAATAGCTCAGCATTCAAGGTGACTTTGTGCTGTAAATCACTACTTTTACAATTGTTTTGGGATACACTTTGTGCATGAGATACAAAGCCCAGGAGAGTCAACAGGTCTGTTCCCAACTAAATTCTCTGTCGATTTTATCAAGCCTAGTGAAATTGCAATTCCAAGTCAAAGCATGCTCATCAAAACTTATACAGAATCATATTTCATTATTAGTCTTTCAAACTTTACTCCTTTAGCATTGGTTGCTGAGCATATATTTTCACCTCTTTTGTCTTTAAAGATGAAAAAAAATTATTTGAGCTAGAGAGGAAGAGACATCACATACTCACAATAAAGAACTCCTAGCATGCTGAGCCAAATAAAATTCCTGATACTTTTTTCCCTAGTTTGTTCAATAGTGCAGTAGGACAAGAGAGGAAAACAAGTGCATGCCCTTGATGTTATTCAGGTTGGCAGCAACTGACCTGGTGCTATTATTCTGGAAGCTTTCTTTTGCTGGCTACACACTGCCCCAAAGACATTGGTCAACTAAACAGCACAGCTAAAAGCACGGGTCCTCTAACTTCAGTTTTGTTGGTGAAACAAAGCAGAAACAACAAAATACCACCTCCACCCCCAAAACCTACCACCACCACCCCCCCAGAACAAATCAGTCTGAAGACTGAGTGTGATACAAAGCAAAATGAGGCCAAAAGAGCATTCAAGAAATAATTATGTAGTAATAGCAGTTTAAAATTTATCATTCAAAGTTTTCAACTAGCAGTTAGAAGAGAGACAGAACATAGTACCAGACTTGTTCTATGATACATTGGCAACACATTGATGCACAGACACTGCTGACACCCAGGGCATATCTTTTACTCAGTTCAAATTAATTCTACAGGGTGAATCTTGGAGGGGTACACAACTCAGTCCTTTAGACAAAGTTGTTTAGACAACATTGTCTGTTTCATGTAGAGAAGGGGGCTGGGGTACTGAACATGGATGCCGGCAGTCATCTGAAAGTTTTTAACACCTAAATTAGTATTTAAGTTTACTTTTCCAATTCTAGAACACCATTAGCTTAAAATAAGCATAGAATGCTATCACATACAGGAAGGAGCAACAAAATCTGGCCCTGTAGTGCTGTGCAAGAACTCAGTAAATCTGGCCCTACTTAAATTTCAGTGGCCACCAACAGTGTGAAGTATTCCTCAGTGAGGGAAAACAAGGCAAATCCAGCCCAAAGTAACCCACCCATTTTAATTAAAAGAAGAATGGAATTAAAGGTTGCTCTAGGCAATAATGGTAAAGTTGAATTAACAGCAATATGGGAAATCTTCCATTTATCATCCTGGAACAATCACACTTGAGCATATTTATTATTTCTAAACATTTCTAAATTCAACAGTCTTAAATAAACACGAAGAACAGAAAGTTTCATGTTGGATGACTAAAATGGCCTGCTGCAGCTCAGTTGCCCAACATGCTATTCATTGACCGTGGGGCAGAGACTTCACCCAGGAGCTCAGACTGCCTCAAACACCATCCAGTGGTTCGTGGAGTTATTACAGGACAGCCCCCGCTCCTTCTGCATCACTCTCCCTGCACAAGGAAAGTAGCTACAAGTATTTCAGAACACTGAACACACAGGAAGGCAACTCCACCTCAGCCAAAGGGGAAAACAGCTAAAATAGAAACCTAAGGATATTGGGATGTAAAAACAGATATGAGTAAAAACAAACCCCAGAAACAACAGCTGCCATTTTATAGCAGACTTGCAATAAATGACCTTCAACTCCCTGAGATAAAGAATCAGTTTCTACAACGAGACAATAAAAGTGGCTTCTGTGGCACAGCTATGATCATGGCACTGACTGGAGCACGAAATTTGTATTTTAAAATTACATACCATGTAATTCACACACTCTTTGCATTTTAGCCCTGCTATGTCCCTCAGAGAGCAGTGTTCAGCACCACCCCATCGGCCTTTGCCAAGCCCAGCTCTTCTCCAGGCATCCCAAGCAGGCTCACACATCCTACACACACTGAAAGACAAGATTAAGCAGCCCTAACTAAAAGGAAGGAAGGTAACATAGCTGCTCTGTTAAGAAACAGACAAGTTGTTGATTTCTTTCTAGACAACCTTTTTTTGCATCATTTGGAGAAAAGATTCCTAGGAATTACAATGTCATTGACTGTCCTATTGTAATGCAGACACACAAGAGACTCTGTTCTTTCCCTCCCTTTTCTGTCATCTCAAAGAGCCTTGTTTTGCTATCACACTTTGGTAAGACACTTTACAAACATACTACTTGACTACAGTGCTGTATTTTACAGAAAACTGAAAAGGAAAACAAACTGGTTTGTAAGACAGCACCCTAAAACATCCCTTTTTCTTGACCTCACCCCAATTTCCAAATTATTTATGTAACTATCTTTCATATGTTTAACATTGCTTCTACTCATACACTTCATAACATATAAAGACTTCACTTAGAAGGGCCCTGCGTAGATCAGGGCCAAGCACCTGCTCCACTCAAGGCATACAAAGCATCCTACACAGATATGTATTTTGACTCAGGTTCTCATTTATGTCTGACTTCAGCAGCGATGTCCCAGTTTGCACTTTACTGCACACTTGGTCCTTTGCACAAGTCACTTTAGTTCCCTTGGCAGGAAGTTGTGGCCATTACTTAAACACATGGAAAAGTGAGGCACAGAATTTGAATGTATCTCTGTTTATACATCTGGTAATCACCATTAAGATCTCAAGCACTGAGGTGGGATGTTCTCATCAAAGTATACATCACTACACACCATTATTCCTAACTAATGTATTAGGCAGGCTACTAGTGGAGGAAATAAATTCACTTCATTTAATAGCTAAGAAAAAAATGAATCTGAAAATGTTATTTCAGAATTTGAGAGATGCATTTCCAAACACAAAACTCAGGTGTTTTTTAACTGTATTTATATTTCACTATCTTTGACCTGGAATATTCTCACAGCTGCAAAATAATTACTCTAAATACTTATTAAAAGGAAGGCCAGCATATAATTTTAAGTCCCTAGAATTTATGCTAAAGAAGAGAAACCAGAAATATAAGAACCTGAGAAACAAACAAGCCTTATAGAAAGAATTCATACCTATAAGGCTCTTATTTGCCAGGAGCTCACACATCCATCCCAGCTGCCAATGCACAGGAAGCGTGCCAGTGACCCTAATGGGAATGCTTATCTCAACAAAATGACCTTGTACCCAGTGGAGGCTTAGAAACAGCCAGCACAGCTCCTGAGAGCCAAGCAACCTGACAGAACAACCTCTCACTTATGCAAGTAAAGAAACGGGGTTATGTCAACACTATTGTCTTGAATTTAATGCACCATAATTCACATACTGGAAAGCCTTCGTGGGATTAATCATATTTTTAAGAGTAGTTAATCTTTTGTTTACATATATGCACTCATAGAGAAAAATGGGTGCGAATCCAAGAACTAAGAAGTGTTCCCTAGTGAATAGTTGTGTTTCTATCAGGGATCTGAGAGGGTTTCTCTGTGTAGGGCTGGGAGGAGAGACATGCAGTGGTGGGGATCCTCACACCCACACCCTGATGGCTGGCACACCTCAGGGCAAAGGGAATGTCTGGGCACCTCTGACACAGCACCAGAGGGGTCCTCAGACCCCATCTGCTCCAGCCAGACTGGGCTCTGCCCAGCCACAAGGCCATGGCAGAGGAGAGGGTGCCAGAGCTGCCCAAGAGGTAACACCAGGAAATATGTTTTGTTTCAAAGCCAGGTGACAGCATAACCTTTGCAAGAGGACACAGGAAAAGAAGCACAAGTGACTACTTCAATAAATAGAGAGTTATAGCCTTCACTTTTACATCAGCAGTACTTGACAGAAGATAACTTTTTCATTCCCCAAGCCTCTGAATGGGTAAGAGTAGTTGATAAGAACATTTAGGTTATTCACATCTCAAATTGCCACAAAGTAATCAGTTACACCATCAACAACAATAAACTAGTCAGCTGTATTGAAGTTAAATATTCCATTGGAGCAAATACATACATCTAACAGCTGGTAAGTCATACTGGAGCAGCTTCAGGAAGAAATCATTGCATTGTTTGTTTACATTTTAGCTGATTTCTAAGCCTACAGCAATATGATTTTTTTTATGGGAAGATAAGATTATACAAAGGTTACTTGGTTTCAAATTACCATTATCCTACATGAACATGATGCTACAGTGTAGTTTTCTCTGCTGCTATAAGTTGTCTATAAGCATTTATGCAGTATTCTACTTTATTCACTCACTTCCATGCTTCCAAAATCTACTGGGTATGCTTTCAGGTTAGGAATATTAAAATCCTGGTCAGTATGGTTGAAAACATGGGTGTAAATGAGTGACTCAACATCGGGGCTTTATCTAATTCAATAGGACTGTTTTGTGTTCTTCACAGGTTGGTAATATTTTCTTCACACAGATGACAGTATAAACACTTTGGTGCTTAGTTTGGTAGCCTAAACAATCCCTTCCTACACTGAAAAATCTTGCAACAACTCATTAAAAAAGCTGAAATAAACATAAGATACTGGGAAATACTGGTGACTAATGACGTACAGACTTCACTGAATGCACTGGCTTTTGATAGTGCAAGAGCAGGTCACATAAATAGTGCAACAGTGCCTGCATGAGATGAACAAACATTTGCCAAAGCTCTCAACAGCCCAAATGAGTACAGCTCATTGGTGGTACAGCATAATCACTTCTGTATTCCAGGTTTCACACCAGCATTTATGTACTAGTGACCTACACTGCAAAACAGCATGGCAAGGGCAAGGGATCCCATCAGGACTTCTGTATTCCACTGAGCTTCAGAAAGGAGACTGATTACTTTCATAATTATATGAAGGAATCAGATGGTGCAGCCACTGAGACATGACTCTTCTCTTGCTTACATCTGATTCAAACAAGTACAAATAAGAGAAGAATCAGGGCCCTAGATTCCATTCTTATTTCTGTGACCAAGACACTGCTGAATTTGGGCAAACTGCTTAACTAATCCTCATGAGCAAAGTCCCTTTCTTTGCTAAGGAGATAAAATGATATCTATCTACTTTAAAGGAACTAGTATTGTCCAGTACTTGCATTTATAGAATATTTTGAGAGTCCTAAATCAAGGGTGCTATTGAAGTAAAAAGCAATATCACCCCCTTTTGTCTTGAGCAGCAAGACAATGTGTAGGGAACTCTCTTTCCATTAGGAGAAATTGATGATAAAATCAGCTCCTTCTCTGGAACAAACAAAATGCTGTTTCCCTGAACATAAGAGAAATTAGACAGCTGGAGATGGTTTCTTTTCTCTTTATTCTAAGCTTTCTTTTCTCAACATTTAACCTAAAAAGCTTTGACACTTTTCTCAAGTGAAGCCTACTAGTGTTCATGTGGTTCTGACTGATGTTTTTTTACTGCTTTTCCTTTCTCCTTACAAGCTGTTTTTCCTGCATCATTCCATCAAACCCTTGTGCTAAAGCAATACTCTACAAAGCCTCTCTGTCTGCACTGCCAGGGAGGCCTTGCGTGTGTCTTTGTTGTGGGCAGTGTCACGTGTAGGTGGCTTGGGGAAGGCTCCCGGGGTTCCAGGTACCTGCCTCAACAAAGGGGCTTAAGGACTTCTCACTTTCTGAAAGGGGGGACAATGCCAAAGCCCCCAGATTCAACCTATGGCAGCATTATCAGCAACACAATCAATTACTAATAATAGCTACACAAACACAAACATTTCCTGGATATTCTTAAGTGAGTCTTTAATTCCCTTTTTCCTCTTTTAGATGCTTCATGTGTTCTGAACTACACTGATGTTCCCAGAAGTTCTCATCCTGAGTTACATCCAGTATGGTAAAGCCAGCTGAGAATACTCCTTTGTACATGTTCAACTAGTGCAGTATTTTGGGCATGGTTATAGGTTAATCTGCTTTTTAACACAACAGCATCTCCTGCTACAATTATAATAGTGTAAATGTGCTTTGACCAGGATGGCTTTACCCTCCACAGGGATACCTTTCTACTGGCAAAGTACTTCAAAGTACAAAGTAGCCTATGTACAGTTAAAGAAATAAAAATATGATCTACTGGTATCAGCAGCAGCTCAGGTATTTCTAATGATACATTCTGTTTTACTTTTACTAAACTAAATTATCTACTTTTTTTTTTTCCTCCTACCCAGGACTTCAATATATATTAAAAAAAAAGTAGACTGCTGCTTTTGCAGCTCATATGAAACATATTTAAACAGTACCTAAAAGAGATTAGCGAACATTTGTCAAAGTTCTCAACACTCACAATGAGTAGCTTATTAGTGCTACCTTTAAAACGGTTGTTTTATTTTATTTCACAGTGAAACCTATGACAAATCCTTTTCAGGGGGAAAAAAATATCAAAGTCATTTGTTTTGTCTTCAGGGGGAATTTTGCTCCTTTTCAAGAACAATCAGCACAATTAGATTCTTAATAAAACTGTGATATTATGGGGCATTGCTGCTGGACAGGTTTTCTAGTGACTGGTACATCAGATTTTTACTAAGTAAGAAAATAGGCAAATATGAAAACATCCTTAGGTTTTAGAACCCAAGGACAAGAAACACTTCTTTTAAGCAGGTGTGCCTTCCTGGGCAGCTGTTAAAGATTAGTAAATTACAAGCTCAGGATTTTATTCTTAAATATGGCTAAAGAATAAACTCTTTAGTCTGGCAAGTTGGAGTCAAACTGCCACAATGAGCACCTGTTGAGAAAGCCCATTATTTGAAGCTGGGGGTTCTGGGTGAAAAGATCACTGTGAATTAATTTTGATTGCTTCACAAAACTCTCCATAACAAATGGTCTCTGACAAGTGTATCAGGGGACTTCCATTTGAAAGGGAGAAAAAAAGATTTTGTTTCTAGGAAGGTAACATAATCTCTGCAGTGACATTAAAACACACCAGTGGCTGCACTGGCCTGAATCTCTCTTCTGAAACAGATTGTATTTGCTTAGGTTACCAGGTATTAGGTTTTGGGAAGGGAAAGAGGAACAAATGATTTCAAAATCTTATCTAAAAAGTTAGCTAAAAAGAATATGGCCAGAGATCCATGAATCCTGAATTGTTAAGGCAGTTATTTGCTTACAAGTTTAATCACAGGCACATATCAGGGTGTTCTGGACTGCTATACACATTGCCAAAAAGGAGGAAGAGGAGAAAAGAATAAATCAAAACAAAGGTTTTACAGTTGACTTAATAAATCAGCAGCTTTCTTGTATGTGTTAACACCAATAGTAAGTTAGACTAAGTTACAGTAAGGATGATAAAAATATCTGGCAAATGCTTCTCTTGCTTGGTACACAGGCTATTGAATGAAACACTGTCTCTGATAAGAAGTTTCCATCCAAAATAGACAACAGCACTACCTGTCTGTCACCCCCTGATTAAATCTATGGCCAAGCTTACCATCTGTTTGTGCAAATGAAAAGTGTAATATTCCACCAACGACTCTGCATGACCACTTTACTTAAAGGTTTCCTGCAAAGTGATTTTCAGTTTATCCAGGGCTTATTTTTAGAATAAAAAGAACCACCAGAAAGCACTATGCTTTTACCTAATAATCATGATCCAGTTGATTTTATGCTTGATTTGTCAACTCTTAGCCATTAGTTTTACATGAATTACAACTTCTGATTCCTTCAAAACTGACTGTAAAAACTATATCCATATGGAGATAATAAAATGCTCATAATGACTTCCTTTTTAATGTGTTTCTGTTTTTAAGGCAACCTGAATTATATCATCATCAGGATATTAATTGCACAAAAATTTGGATGTGTCTGTATTCATATGGGTACCAGAGGTTTGTGTCTATAGTTAGCAAAATTACTGCAGCCATAATAAAGTCAGAATGGGGCCATATAATCTGATAAATAAAGTAAGAGAAGAATTCTGAGTAAATCAGATTCTGCACTTAGTTAATTCATGGTATAGGTAGGAATCAGTCTGGTATTAGACCACCAGCCACATAATCTTTCCAACTTTTCCAGTATCTCTGTTATACTACAGAGCACATGATGGGCACCTGAAGAAACAAATACTGATGCTCTACTTCTTTCTAAAACCCAGACTGGTATATTGTCATAATCCCAGAACAGAGTTATTAGAAGAAGTCTTCAAGCAATGGGGCATTGCTGTTGTAAAAAAAACCTGACAATCTGACCTGTTTGGAGTTGAAAGTAAACTCTGCATTGAAAAAATGTATGTCAGCTCCATTTACCTGCACCTGCCTTTGACAACAGCATGGTCCTGCAGCCCTCATATCCAGCTCCTGCCCTCCCAGAACCTTCACAAAGATGGATGCTCAAGGGAGGAACTGACTGCACAGACACTGCCTGGTACAAACTACTTCTATTTGAACAACTTCAGGGCTTCTTCCACCCAATTTTGTTTTCTACCCAACCTCAGCTATCCTATATAACTCTTAAAATTATCATATATATCTCTTCAACCAATAGATTTATTCTCATGGTAATTCCATTATTCATCTAACCTAAGACATGAAACAATGGGTAAAAGTGAAAAAAATCCCATAGAAGTTGCTTTATCTTAAAAGGACAGAGGAAAAGATAAAATCTTTGTAATAATGCCCCTGTGATTCTATTATAGCACATTAAAAACATAACACACAGAAAAGTATGGGCAGCGGGAAATATGTAATATATCTCCTGCTTTCTTTCTTCATGTCTCCAAAATAAACTACAACTTTCCCATTTTGAAAAGTTCTTCCTTAAGTTAATAAAATCTGTCACTTTCCATAATGGTTGATTTGAAGAAAGTCCACAGGTGCAGTATTCTGTTGTTCACAGCTTGGGAAGTCAAGGCTTATAATAAAAAGCCCTCTGTGTTATGGTTCTCCTTCCCCATCAATTCACATCAAGTATTATTAGAATCATCTGCCACCTCAGTGGTGCTTCCTCTGTGCTCAAACTGCAGAAGCAACAATGACATTTTACTGCTCTGCAGGTGTTGCTGTGTGTGGTCACAGACACAGAAGTGTGGCCTGCCATTGTTCTCCAGCAGCACTTTGATCTCAAACACAAAAAGCCACAGAGCTGCCTGCCCCATTCATTCTTATGCTGGGCTGATACCGAGCGCAGAGAGAAAGAAGAGGTGACAAGAGCTGGGCAATCCATAATATTTATTTCAACAAATGCTCCAAATCTTTTTAAACATCATAAGAACACGGCTCATTAAACTACAACAGCCTTGAAATTGTGTTATAAAACCACAAAACAAAAATCAATACTTCTGCTGAAAAGGAGGTAATGAAATATATCGAGTTGCTTGAAAAGTGGTTTGTATGAATCATAATATTATTATGTGCACATCGCTTCTGCTCCCAATACTTAAAGTTAACAAACTAGGGAGTGTTTCCTATCTCATCATTAAATAGGTGCTACAAGTATTTATCAGTTATTTTCCAGACTTGATCCTTCTGCCATAAATAATGCTGGGATACAGGGGGCTTAGTAAAAGATCAATCCAATGCATATTTGCTACCTGAGCTTCAGCTGTTGTATTATTTCACAGTCTGATCAATACCATGCTCCACAATAGAAGGGAAAAAGCCACAACATCACTTTGATGAGTCACTGTAGGTTTATTGCTGAGCCAGAAGGAGGTAACATTTCTGATTTTATAAATACTAAATTTGGTTAGCAGCATTTGACCATTATTAAATAGCTTAACTTTCAATTTCAAGTCTTTTGCAGTGACTTGTCCAGATTTTCAGCAGTTACATAAACTCTTCTGGAATCAACACTCCCTCTGTTGAAACAAAATCCTGTGAAGTATTATTTAGAACTCTCTCATTTATTTTAAGCTGGGGTTATTGGTCTGCAAGTGAATTTAGGGAAATCTGTCAAAGTATTTTGGCACTGACAAACAATAACGGGATCAATATTTTTCTCAAGAAAAATCAATGATAAATATATAGAAACAATGAAGAACAGAAGGAAGAAGAGACGGAATAGTAACTAAATGAGACCAGCCAAAGGCTCAGCAGCTGCTCATAGCCACTGTACTCTCACCCTCCTCAGAAATAAACCCTCAAATCTGCCAAACTCTGTAATGTAATCCAAAGAGAGCTAAAGCTTCCCATACTGAAATTAATTCATTTGAAATAACAGTGCTATAGCCACACCAGTCTTTCAAGATGAAATAAAGAAGCAAACTATATACCAAAAATCAATGGCTGGAGGGTGGAGGGAACTAAAAGCTGTTTTTAAGACTTCTGCGGAGTGCTTAGATTAACTATTTCCACCAAAAGAGAAAATGCATAATGTTAAATAGAGTCCAACCTGGGCTCTGGGAAGAGAGGAATAAAACAGAGCATAACCTGAAACTTCTGTGCATATAATTTGCTGAAGAGAAACAAGGTCTTTGATTTGGGAAAACTCATCCGAAACACCTCCATAGTTGCCACTGCTGTACCCAAACCTTTTTTGCACATCACTTCTTATACCATGGCAGGGCAGATTAAGCCATTTTACTGCACCTCAGTCCTTTCAAAATCTCCTGTACCAGCAGTCTGTCCTAATAAATGCATCTCCAACCCATCATTTAAGACAGTTTTGGTGGCACTGGGAAGACTCGAGATGTCCACTCACCATGAGAGAACAAAAGCTTAGTTTTATACCCCAACAGAAAAATCTCACTTCCTGAAGCCTGTGAGCTTCTAGTCCCAGCTGGGGGATGGGTCTGCAGAAGCTGAGGAAATGCCATCCTGTAAATGAACATCTCAACTTCCCTTTGGCATGCAAAATGAACTGGCTTCTCCAATTCCAGCAGGGAGCCTTTCCAAATTATGCTTTGATTTTACTACTTAACAAGAGGAGGAGAAAAGGTGCTACAGCTGGTAGCTACTGATATTTAATCTTACATTTATTTTTACTTTATTGTTTTCTATAAATAGTCTTGTCTTTCACCAGCTCTACTGCTGCTAGAACCTTTTCCAGTAACTGTCAACATTACATAGAGTCTTAACCCCTAAGAGAGAAAGAAATGAGGGGGTGGAAGATGAGAGACAGCTACTAATCCTGAAGAGAGACATATCACTTCATCACAGGACTCCCTGCTACTTCAGAGCTTTCTACAGTAACCAGCTGTACAATAATTTCATTTGCTTAAGGTCTAATCTCCCCAGAATGTTATTTGGAAATGCAGCAGCCTGGATTTGACCCTCTACAAAGAGCTAAGAGTGTATTGCATCCATCTCCCCACAGCCACACCCCATGTCAGCTACAGGTACCTGAAAACATCCTGGCTCTGTCAGCACATTGCCCCCGCCACTTGTATACATAAAAGCTAACCACACAACAGACTGATTTATCTCCTTTGATAACACTAAAAAAAATCATTACTTTTTGTGGGAAAACTGTTGTCCAGAAGGGCAGGAAGCAGTAAGATGATCCCAGTGTGTTTGTCTAGGATGTCAGCTGGTAACTGTCCACTGTCATGGGACTTGAGCCATGATTTTAAGTTACTTTGTGTCAACACATTTTACCAGCTTGATTATCAGACAGCATGGCACTCTCCAAAAACCCTGATTCTTTGGGATGGTTTAAATTGAGCGTTATGTAAACTGGAATAGCAAAATAAACCTTTGAACAAGCTTCAAATTTAGGCCAAATTGCAAAAGAGATGGGGGGCTAGGGAGTTGGAAATTGCTGACCATATTTTTCTTGTTGTTAATATTGTCAATATCTAATTTTCAACTAAAAAGTAAGTCATTCAAGATGAGCAGTAGAACATCAGAAAATATTAGAGATTTGCACCAAAACCAGCAGCTGCAGAGGACTCCAATTCACACAGTTTGTTTCGGTGCACTCTCCACTACACCACACTGGCCACGAGCCCTTTCACATCGCCCTGCCTCACACACTACCCTCAAACAAACCAAAAGGTCACTAAGGCAACAAGTCTGGCCCTAAACTGTCACACTGTATATTATCCAGCATTTACTTTTGATTAAATATGACTTTTACAATTCTACTTACTCTTTCTTACCATTTTCTTCATATATGAGAAATGCATAAAGAGAACTGATTACCTGAATCTGTTTTCTGTGATAAATATCACAGAACTGGAAATCAGCTCTGGGTACCTGTTTGCAAGGCAGCAATGCAATCACTATTTCCTTGTACTGTTCCCAAGAAAGTGACATCTTGCCTACATGGAAAATTTTAAAAGATCATGGCTACATCCAGAAGTTCAGAAAAAATACAGTATCTCTTGAGACCTTCTGCAAAATCTAATGTTTTGATCATACAGATATAGTGAAAATGTAAGCATATATAATACAGGATTAACTTCTGACCTTCATCTAATAAGTGGCAAATAAAGTACTGAGGTATCAGCAGAGCACTTCCAGATGTTCCAGTAGATGCTGAAATGCAAAATAGCTGTGTGTTGGCGATTTTATAACCATTTATGTTCCCAGAGAGTGGCCATGTATGATATACACACATTGTAAAAGACTAGTGAAAACAGTTTCCTATCTAAATACCCAAAATAAGCAAAAATTAAACATAAGAAACTTTTGTTAGAGTCATTTTACAAAACACATCAGGAGATTGGAGCAACTGGCTGAGGTCATACATGCTCAGAACCAGAGATGAAACTTCCATTTCCTAAATTATCACCTCGCATTTTAACCACAAGCAAACCATCCAGATAAGCCTCCAAGGTTCCAAATCACTCATAATTAAAATGTAATAAATTCCATTCAACAGTGCTAACAAAAAAGGAATGTGGGTACATCAAGCTAGTGTGTCCTGAGACAATGAAAACAACATGACCATAGGTTCAAACAGCATCGATGCAGGAATTAAATTCCAGTATTGTTGTTAACTTTTCATTTTCACTAATGGCTTTTAAGAAAGCCAGACATTTTTCCTCAGTCCATTTTACCTTTTCTCTCCATTTGACAACTATTGATTTTCATTTCCTCCAAGTTTAAGTGCATTGAATGCTACTGTGACTGGTTTGTTTGCTTTTTTGTTTGTGCTCCAGCTTTATTGAGGATGCCAGCATGAATGCCTACAGCTTTCAAAAGAAGGAATTGGTTTAATAACTTCTTAAGATCCAGGAGGGAACACAGGGGCCCAGTCTACTATTTGTATAGGTCATGCAAGAAAAGTGACTCTGGGTGCCCATCTGATGTCAGTAAGGAGACTGCTGAAGTAAGAGCCTCAGTGTTTTAAGCTGTTACTGCTGTGCTCTGTCACAACAGGACAAATTATGGAGTGTTTTCCCCCCACTTCAGTGCAAATTTAGACATACTTCAGTGGCATTTCAAGCTAAGCCTATTTCGTAGGCAGTTGTCCCTTTAGGAGTCTTGGTTTGGAAGGCAACACCTCATGTAAATTATAGCTCAGATGAGCTGGAGCTTTATGAATTCTTTTCTGCCTGACTCACAGATACATAAGCACAACCTCCTTTTGTAAAATGATCTCCTTTAGCTCTGCAAACCTGCCCAGTATATTTTGGACTCTTTTCTATCTGAAACAAGGAACCAAATAAGAGTTCACTCAAGTCTTTGCAGTGATATGGAGAGTGCTTATGAGACCTATTCTGCCCATTCAAATATAGAAGGAGGAGAAATCTCGGTGGACAGGCATAAACATCTGGGCTGAAAGGCAAAGAAATAACACCTTAAACAGCCACATCCAGCACTACAGAAATTGTCTGTGCAGCACTCGGGCATTCTTCAATGCTAGAAACCAAAATAAGTTCAGCTGACTTAAGCAGGGGGTTAAGTTGATTTACGTGGCTCAGCACCAGAGGTCTGTGCTGGTGTTAAGGGCTCCCCACAGCTGACCTAACTGGTGATTTAACCATCACAGACAGCCCTGTTCTCAGCAGCAGTTCTGACACAGGTTGCTGAGAGGACTCAGTATCCAGCCTAGACAAGTAAATAGACACATAAACCTCTGAAATCTGTTCTCTCTCTATGTAATTTGCTATTCTATGGATCCAGAAAGACAGGGGTTCACATGAATGCACGTTTAGTACTGAACATGATTATCCACTTTGTTATTGTACATATGAAACAAATGTTAGCTTCACTATGTATTAACTGACATTTTAAAATCCTGATGAAAGTAAAGCAATTTAGAATTATTCACTGCTAAAACAGGTAGTGCTTTGAAAAACAAAAAAAATCTTAAAATCATTCATCTAACAGGTCTTACTGCCTTCACTTTAGAATTATTTTTAATAAAAAAGATGAGGAAAAAGAAAGAAAGTAGTGATGAGTGGGGTTAAATCCACTATAGTGTGCCAGACCACTCCATTTTTTTGCTTTCCAATTCAATTCTAAATAGCTCTCATGTTGCACCACCTGATGCCAGCTGCTTCAGGGCTTCTGCTACACCCACCTGACATTGTGATGCTGCATTTTTAAGACCTTTAAATAATGAAAATAGACCTTTGCACTTCAGCATTGTGCTGGTCAAGAGAGCTGTCTGTACAGATGATGTGAATGTCTGCTAACATGGAGAGACTTCTTATTTTGAAAAGAAATGACACCAGAAGTTTCAGGGCTGATCCTTCCAAAGAGAACCTTCCTTATTTGCACAGGTGACCAAGTATAACATGGGCTTGGACACGTTTTTGGTGTTCACCTAACCTGATTTTAAAGTTTTTTTCAGAAGTGACAGTAAATTCTGAAAGTTAAGAGCTAGCAGTTTGGGTTAACTAATTAACAGCTTTAAAAAGAACGATGGCATTGCTTTCTCACTTTGCAGCCCTCCAGTGGGTGTTCTCACGGGTGCACTGTCTGTTCTGAGTCTTACAAGATGTTGGCCTCACTTGCCACACAGAGCATTGCAGAGAATGACCTCAACCCTCACGGGCACGTTCCTCACCAGCTCCTGCAGTGCTATGCACTTGAGCACTAAAGAAAATTCCTCTTTCCTGATCTCCTGCTTTCACTCAGCTGCTTCCCTTCTCACATCATTGAGAAATTTTGCTTCTTAAGAAATTTAGCTTGTAGATACAAAAATAATGTCTAAATTAGAACAGAAGATAAAATGTAATCCAAACTTGCAGCAGGAAAAAACAATAATAGAATTTGAGCCAAAAACATCATTTTAATCACTATCATTCCTACACTTCATTACCTGTAAAATATTTCAGCTACCACATGTGGTTCAGGGCATCCTGGTATCCCATGTCCCTGGAACAAGATCTTCCCAGGAAGGAATCACCATGCACTCACCATCTTCCAGGCATCAGGATAACCATTCCAATTTTAAGTGTAACCTGGATGTAAAACCCGGAAATATCAAATCAGAAAATTATAAGCACAGCTGTCAGTAACTCTGTTCTCAGCTGAAGTTCCATACTTTCCAACTATTCATGTTCTTTCCTATTAAGATTAGTATTTTCTAGCCTCTACTCCTGAATGTTTTGTCTAGAGATACGTATTTAAATAACAGACTGTGTTGTAGGTGAAATCTCTAAGTCATTATATTTTGGCTCAGCAGCTAACAGACACAGTGCTTCCAGCTTGTATAAATAACTGTACCTACTTATTTGAAAAATATTATCTTAACTTGTCAAGTTCATAAGAGAAGGAAACCAAATTAAAAAAATATTACCTTGATTGGGAAAAAAACAAACAAACAAACCAACCCCAACCAAACAGGAACAAACCTGGAGAACTACTGAACACTGACAAGGGAAACAAACCTGCAGAGCTATGGAACACTGGCAAGGAGACTGCAAAAAAGAACTGTCATGCTACAAAGTCACACTTTCTCCTGCCAAGTAAAGCTGGCTTCCTGCAAAGACACAACCAGGTAGCTTGTGACTTCAGAACTCTCAAAAGCAGGAAGCATGCCCCAAAGAAAAGGTCAAAACAAGCAGCAACCCTTGCATTTTTATGGTCAGCAAACATTCTTCACAAAGCAGGAACAAACAGAGGTATTTGTTGCCCGCTGCAACTGGGAAGGCTTGCAACCTGTGCCTAAGTCCCAAACCACAGCCCAGCCTATGAAGAAACACCGAAATTCAACAGGCTTTTCCCTGAGAAAAGGATTTAGGATTTGGTCGTAATCACCACACGAAATAAGCCGGGAAATTTGTTGCTTCCTCTCCCTTCTCAAGCCTGCCTGGCCAACGCGAGAACTTCATTCCTGCCCATCCCATGTGCTGCCCCGATTCTGTCCCCCCACTCCGCCGCTATCGTGGGTCCTTCTGACGAGCCCTTCACTCCGCCAGCCCCACTGCATCTCCCCGGTGTGCCCCGTGAAGGTGAAACGAGCACCCTCCGGGCTGTTCCGCGGCCGGGCACCGCGTCCTCGCTTCCTCGGCCCGCTCCGGCATTCGGGGAAGCCCCAAATTCCCCGGGCCGGCTGCTGGCAGCGGTGCCCGGCGGGAGGGGCAGCTCCGCGGTGTCCCGGCCAGCACGGTCCTGCCGCTCCGCTGCGGGCTCTTCCCAAGCGGGGAAGTTTCGCACGCCATCAGCCCCATTTTAAAATAAATCACGTCTGTTTCTGGGTGAAGAAAATTACTCACGATGATTAAATGATTGCGCTGAACGAACGCTGGCGCTTAAAAATACCACCCCACCCCACTGTGCTTTATTTTAATGGATGATAAAATTGTGATGGACAAAACGAGAAGGGGAAAAAAAGAGGGAGAGGGGAAAGAAAACTTTGTTGCTAATGAGAAAAATGAGGCCGCGAAAACAAAACCGTAAAGAAAAAAAAAAATCTATTCTTGAATAAGGATTAATTCAGTGCCTGTGAATAGGAAACGCTGCGCTGGGTAATTGCAGCGAGGTAGCGCGGCTCCCAGCTGCGAGGCGACGCGGGCACCTTTGTGCGCTTGCCAGGACAGCTCTGGGGAGAGGTAACTTCCCCCGGTCCCCACGGTCTGGTGTCGAGTAACGGGAAATTTAACATTCCGCGTTTCCAGAGCAAATTATTCCCGCCCACCCCACTTCCCCTCGCAGGAGGCCAACCGGGCGCTCCGCCTGACGGGGCGGGGAGCGCCGAGCCGCCTCTGGCCCCGCACCCTACGGGCACAGGGACGATGTCCCCGGCCTCTGCTGCGGGCCGGCCCCAGCTCCGGTGGGGCTGGCAGGAGAAGGGGAACGGAAGGCTCCTGCGCAGCGCGGGGAGAACGGCCCGGCACCGCGCAGCGGGCGGCACAGCCCGGGCACGCAGCCCTCAGCCCGGCACCGGCCCGGGCACTCCCCGTCAGCCCAGAGCCGAGGGATGGATGCGCGGGGCGCTCCTGCCGCCAGCACCCACCTCCGCCGACGGCAGTGAGGGAAGCGCAGAGCGAAGCAGCACCACGGCGGGGCAGCGCCCCGGCTCTCCAGGGACACCCCCGCCCTGCCGGGCTCACGGGCCGGAAGGGTGTCCCGGGGAGCCTCGCCCGCCGCAGGGAAACGCTTGGGAAGGATGGGGCAGAAAAGGGTCTGTCCCCCCGGCGGGGCTGGGGGAGCGCATCCCCTCGGGCAGCGGCCCCTCCTTGGTGGCGGCGGCCCCTCAGCCGAGCTCAGGGCTCCGCTCAGGGAGCGGGCTGGGGGGAAGGCCCCGAGGTACGAGAAAGGAAATCGGGGTTTTTGTTCTGTGGGGCTTGTTTGTTTGTTTGTTTTGTCCCCTCAATAATGCCAAGCGCGTACGTTACCCAGCGGCAGGAGCGTCCGGGTGCCCGGGAAGGTTCGCGAATGCGGGGCCCGCCTGCCCTGGGCGCGGCTTCCCTCGCAACCTAAAGACTGCACTTCCCCGTGGGAAGAGGCTCCGAGGGCTGAAGTTAAAGGCACTCATGAAACTCAAGCCGCGGAGAGGAAACCCTCCCGGAACGCTGGGGACTGCTAACTCTTCCCTGGCAACTTTTCTGTTGCACAAATCTCAGCTCAGTTTAAAAGGAGAATTAGTTAATATTTCATCGATAAAATCATCAAAATCCTTTTAATTTACCTTTTTCTGAGACCAAAAGGTGACTTAAAATTCTTAAATATTCACATTGACAAGCCAGCTGGCTCTAGTGTACAACTTACATGTTAACAAAAACGCATATCATGTACCAGGTGAATCATCACATTCGAACAGGAGAAGTCCTAAAGACATTAAGTCCAAGAGGTATCCAGACTACAGCGTTAATACGCAGGATTCATAATCATAGGAAGGGGAAAAGTCCTCAAGAAAAGTATTTCTCACCCCAGCTCTTCAGTTGTAAATCCTCTCCAATGCCAAATTTGTGATTCAAGCTACAGGAAGAGCTAAGTCATTGTTTCTTGTTTAAAAAGGTGGGCAACTCCCCCCACAGTGATCCTGAAAAAAAATCCCTAACACAAAACACCTGAATTTTGGAATTGTGGAAAAAAAGAAAAAAAAATCACATGGACACAGAATTGGCTATGCCTGTTGGTGTTTTTGAAGGCATAATTTGAAGGCAGCCAATCTGATTTATTTTTCATAAATAGTAATGTAATGAGATGAAACTCTACTGGGTGAAAATATTGGGCTGAATTATGTTTGACAAACTCCCATTGAAGTTAATGAACATTGCAGGTGTTTAAGGGAAGCCAAATCATGTGCAAGGCCAAAGCAATTAGGTTTTGTTTAGTTTGGTTTTTTTACAATCAAGTTATAAACCCCACATAGTATATGGAGGCTAGCAAGTGGACATCTTAACACAGGTATAGCAGCATAAGCATGCCACAAACATACAATCTCGTAAAATAAAATTAATATCAAATATAAAGCATTTGAACCAAATCAAGCCTTAAACGTAATAAATTATTTCCTTCAAAGGAAACTTACCTAGGCTCAATAAGGTCTTTGCTAGCAGCATTTTTTTTTAATAAACAAATTAAAAATGCCAAAATATCTACAATTTTATGAGAAGGAGGAGTTGAATAGTTAAGGAGATATTTCCCACTATTAGGGGGTATGAAAAATATACTAGCAATTAATATGCAATACATATATGTATACCCATACTTACAGATATAAACACTCACATACAACCTGGACAGTTCATGTAAACCAAGGGAAAGGCTAAATAATACAAAGTGATTACTAAATACAGGTACACCTTAAAAACACAGAGACAGCGAATTTTTTATCTGTTGCAAAAATGTATTTGATTACTCGAGTAAAATTACAGTATCTCTGCTGTTAGTAAGTATTAAATGTTAAAGAAACTGGACCTCTTTCCTTTCAACTTTCCGAGAAAGTGCATGTAACAGTCCAAGGTTCCCCCTGCCCCCAATGCCTAATACAAAATAAACAAACACTATACTTGTTCCCTTGGTCAAGGAGTAGGGCTTGGTCTTGTATGGAACGTATGTACATTTTAATGAAAGTGATGTCTTATTGTATATACAGGAGCATCTACAGTTGTCCATGGAAGTTGTTCAAGATGCCATACTTAGCAGCATTGTGAAAGTCCAGCACATTTTCTATAATGAATATACCTACAAGGCAAAATGTTACGTCTCAGTTTCAACTACCAAAACAACACTTCAGTATCTTCTCTAATAATCCGCGTGCTTATTACTGTACAGAAGTGTATTAACATTTAAGACGACTCAAGTAAAAAGCACAATACAAATAACAGTTCAAAACGGAAAATGTTAAACCTACAAAAATTAAAGCAGTTTTAATTTTATAATAAAAATCAAAAACTGAGCTGTGTAAAGGACCCACACTGTTCAGTCTATATTCTCTTAGTCCTTTTCTTAATTCTGTTTGGAAAAATTAAACAATGTGTTTGCTGATAAAGTTTCCAGCAGGATCAAAGTGTACATTTATATACAGATTTTTATTAGAGATCTAATGCATCACTGAGGCATTGCATCAATACCAGAGTTCATGTTAAACTGGATATAGAAAATAAGTTAATGCCAGAATAAGATCACCTAGCAGAACAGACTTGCAACTGCCATAAATGTTACAGCAAGTTTACAGCACTCTAGTCGATTAGTATTTAGTTCAAAATACGGGAGACCAAAGTTAATGCTTGCATTTGTTTGCAAAGCAAGGTTATATCACTAATAAATAAGCTCTCTTAGAACTCTAGAAGTAGAACATGGTACAAAACAAAGTCTTTGTAATGTTGTAGCCTGCAGCTTGAAAAAAGCAACCCTAGGTTGCACTATTTGCAGGAATGTTATTGATGGAGTTTTCTTTTAATTTGTTACAATTTCTTTGTTGTCTTCCACGAAACGCGTAAAACGGAAGTTAGTCCCATTTTCATTGCTTGCCATTTTCTCCAGACCAGCTAGAGGTGCGTTGGGTTCTGAATTCTGGAGCTTCTCCAGGCTTCCTGTCAAGCCACTGATGGGAGAGCTGCCACCGTTGCCCAGGCCCCCCGGTGCCGGAGGGATGCCCCCATTCTGGATGACGGAGATCTCGTTGGTCTTCATGGCCAAGCCATTGGAGAGTGCAGCTGCATACTGGTTCCAGAAGCTGGACGGGTCTCCATTCCCTGACCGCGCAGCCAAATCCTTCTGAAACATTTCTGGGAACTTTACAGGATTGCCTCCTAGAAATGTCATGGGGCCATCTACAGAAAGTCGTCTGCCTCGTCTTGCAGGAGTACTGTTCCACATGTGAGTGCCCATGTGAACCTGGAAAGAAAGAAAGGAAGAAACAAACAAACGAAAAATAGAGGTTGACAGGGATTTCAAACTTATTTTGATCACAGAGAAAGCAGGAGTCCATGAACATGTCCAGTCTTGTTACATAATGAGTGGCATTAAAGATAGAGGATACTGGGCTCCATTTCCCATCTCAAATAATAAACTACTTCTAGGTTAGCCCATCACCATTACCCAGAATAACCTGTTCTCCTTCTGAACAATGCATTGCTTCTTACTCTTTTTTTTTATTACATGTATTTAGTTTATAATGACTTTGCATTATTCTGTCAATGGCAGATAGCTGCTTTCAGGGCTAGAATTGCTATGTCCACTTTCATTGCAATAGTAAGTATTGTATTTGACACCCTGTACCCTATACATGTCCTTTTCAGACAGGCAGAAAGTATCCTTTACTGATTGCTCATCGGAGAGCCTCGTGTATATACAGAATGGCCTGAAAGTAATTATTCATCTCACATTACTGGCAGCAACCTCTAGAGAAATACTCTGTCAACAGAAAAATGTACACAGTAAAGTGCTCAACTGGTGTTCTAAAACTTAAGTATATTTGCTTTTTCAAACACATATCAGTAGGAAATGTTAGTTATATAATCAATTAAAGCAATGCCCATTATTTCCAGACTTATGTTAATAGTTTTCTTAAACACTCATCTTACATGATAGTTATGAAAAACAGCACATTCAAGAGACTTTCACTTCTTGAAGAGGTGTATGAGTTACAAAATGCATTTCTCTGTTAATTAATACTCCTTACCATCATTTTGCTGGTCCGTTTCAACTCTACATAGACAGTCTTTGCTGGCAGATGAATTTTAATTAAGTCAAAACAGCACATGCCTCAGACCTGCTGCCAACACGAGCACTCAACAAGAGGCCATCTAGGTTCTACCAGAGCTGACTAAACACACAGTCACACCACAAACACCCAAAGGTACCACTGCTTGCAACATCAATAGGTATCAAAAATCAAAAAACCCCAGCAAGGAGAAAATGAAACCTAAGAACAGCAAGAGGAAAAAGTACCTTCAGATTGCCTTTTGTTGTGAATGCTCTTCCACATATAGTGCAGGCAAAAGGTTTCTCACCAGTGTGTGTCCTTTCATGGATCTGCAGAGCACTGGAAGAAGAAAATGTTTTCCCACACGTGTTGCAGTAGTGCTGTTTTGGAGTTCTTCTGGGGAGAGCAGGGAGCAGCACAGGGGACGTGGCAGCAGACAGTGGCCCCGAAGCTACTAGACCAGAGGGTGCTTCCTTGCTGTCCTGAGGAGAGCCGTGCACGAAGCCGTTAACCTCAGTCTTTATGAGCGATGACAGTGTATTGGCAGGCATAACCGAAGAGTTCTGATTGGGGCCGATACTGGAGTTGGGCTCAAAAAGCTGTGATGGTAGATCTCGCATTTGATGTGTCAACATATGCTGCTTCAAATTACCCTTTGTGGAAAAGCCACGATTGCAAACTGTGCAAATAAATGGTCTCTCTTTGGTATGACTTCTGTAATGAATGTCCAAGGCACTCTGACAAGCAAATGTTTTGCCACAAATGTCACATGCAGTGTTTTTAAATTTACCTCTATCTCTGAAAGGAAAGAGCATACTCAGGGACTCTTCTTTAATCATTTTATCAGTGTTACTAGACGTCAAGTCCAAAGCACCACTGTTAGCAGGGGTTGGAGACAAACCGTTGGCAAACTCACTTGGTAAAGCTCTTAATGGTTTCTCTTCAATACTTGGTGACTTGTGGTAATCATTAGTGCTGTTGGATGGGGACAAGGCCTGCATGGAAGAGGTAGACTCTGAGACAGCAGGGCTTCCAGCACTTTGGCTTTCCATATCACCACCAACAGATGACGAATCGTTAGTCAAAACGTCCCCTTCCACTGACCCATTTTCAACTGACTTTAGGCTTGCCTGAAGTTGTTCAGCAAGGCCGGCATTGATCATCTTCATCTGATTTTCCAAAGCAGCAATACTTGACATTTCCAGGGGAAGAGGGGAAGAAGACAAGCTGTCCTGTGATGCATCCACAGATTTAGGTGTATCTGGTACACTGCTGTCAGGACAGTCTTCCATATTCTCATCTGAGAAGTTGTCTATATCATCAAAATTCTTATCATCAAAGGATCCCGTATCTGATTCCATTGACTCAGGATAGTTTTCTGTCACTGGGGTGTTGGGGATCTGCCCTCCCATGTGCATTCGGATATGCTGTTGTAGCACAACGGCATTGGTGAATTTTTTCTGGCAGATTGGGCAAGAATGTTGCACTCTCAGCGGGGGCATGGCACGGTGGACACTGTAGTGAGTCTTTAAGTTGCCCTTAGTAGTGAAAGCACGACCACAGATTTTACATTTGAATGGCCTCTCTCCAGTATGGGTACGATAATGCATCTTCAGTGCGCTCTGGCAGCTGAGAACTCGGTGGCAAATGATGCACTCGTTAGGATCAGTTGCCTTTTTGTCAATGTTTTCTACAAGTTGCTGCAATTTTGACGTTTCAGATGCTGGCGTTGAATCCAATAGTCCTCCAAATGGAAACTTTGCCTTAAATTGATCTGACATAAGAGGCATCAGTGGATTTGTAAAAGTGGCGACACTGCTGGAGCCCGAGTCTGCTGCCGGAGAGCTCACAGAGCCGCTCATGTTAGTGATGGTGCTTGTGTTTTGAGGGTTTTCTTCTGTTTTGCCATTCGAGGTAGGCAACACACCAGCCTCTACCTCATCAGAAAGCCCATTCGAAATTTTTGATGTGGGATCAGCTGTTCCCGAGTCACTCTTGACAGAGCAGGGAGGGCTAGCAGAAGGATGGCTAATGGGAATCGGCTGAGGCTCCTCAGTTTTGATGAATGGGGCCAAGCTTGGAATCGTTGGTGGGAGTGGCAGGCCAACAGAAGTTGTTAGGGTGGAGAGGACTGGCTTGCTGTCCAGCCAGCTCGTGACAGGTTTCTCTGGTGGTATAGACATCCCATACGGAATACCCGTGCTTGTAGGAATATTGTCCAAATGCTCTGGCACTGGGTACGGATTCATTTGAATATGAGGGTATTTTTCTTTGTGACGCTGAAAGTGGACCTTTAAGTTTCCCTTTGTGGAGAACCTGTTTCCACATATGTTGC
The DNA here is from genome assembly GCA_020086605.1 of Lanius collurio. NCBI lineage: Eukaryota > Metazoa > Chordata > Aves > Passeriformes > Laniidae > Lanius > Lanius collurio. The sequence continues at coordinate 5,505,926 of JACBWW010000022.1, forward strand.
ATTTAAATGGCCTCTCGCCAGTGTGAGAACGCAAATGAATCTGCAAGGCACTGTCACTCCCAAACACTTTAGCACAGAACCTGCATTTATGCTTAAAGAATGCCTCATCTGAATTACTTTTTGCTTCAAATGCAGATACATTTGGTGGCTTGCTTTTTCTTTGCTGTGCCAAGGCAGTCAAGGAGTTTAAATCCTCTGCAGGTGTTCCAATATTGGACAAGGGACTGGAGAAAACAGAGTTACTAGGGGTGGGCTGAGGTAGAAGTGGATTAGATGCAGGACTTAATAAACTGCTTATTGCAAAAGCTGGTGAAGATGATGCTGATACTGGTGGGTTGTTGAGCTGTGAGCCACCAATAGTTGAAACCACTTTTTCTGAGGACGGTGTTGTAACTGCTGCTGCCAATATGTTAATATTTGGAGAAGAGCCACTATTGGATGGAATTAGAGTGTTGCCAGGGTTGCTCTGAGGTAGCTGTATAGGGGGTAGCTGTTTCACACCACTGATGCTGGCAGATTGACTAGCAAGGCTTTGTGCTAATCCAGCTGCTGCAGCCAGCTGCTGGGATAAATGGGAACTTAATGTGGACAAGGGGTTGGCAGATGTTCGTAAAGTACCTTGAGAAGGGCTAGAAGATGTTGGCATGTCTGTATTTTGGGTAGCCAACAATAATATTTGGTGACGAATTTGTTCAATCAGTTGCAACTGATGGATCTGCTGCTGCTGCAATGCCAACAGTTGCTCCATCAGGGCAGGGACAGCGAGTTTGGTGCTCGATGCCCCGTTACATCTCGCCTCCTGTGAGAACTGTGCTACTGCCACTTTTGTACTCTGCAGGTTTTCAATTATTACATTACTATTTATCACTGAAAAGTTGCCTAGTGTTGTCAGATCCCCTATGTGAGGTAGAGAGGTTGTTACAGCTGAGGTACCCATTGTGGAGCTGTTACTGCTTGTAATACTATTGTTGACACTCTTGGAACTGCTACTGCTATTGTTAATGCTGGAAGCCTCCACATCCATGGATTCTTCCCTGTCAAGTTTGTTATGCTCTGAAAGGTCACTGCAGTCTACTTGATCTGTGTTATTAACTGTGTCATTCATCTGTTCATCAGGATTATCAGAAGGGGAACTAGGAGGGAAGGTTTCAGAAGGAGAAGCTGGATTTTCATTCACAATTAAAACTAATTGATTTTTAGTACAATTCTTCTTGTGTTGCAGGAGATCTGATAATTCAAAGAACTCAGCACAGCACCTGCCACAGACATGGGCGTCCTTGTTCTTAGTGGTTCGATTTGCTTGACCCTTTTCTGTGTCTCCTAAAACATCAAAAGATGATGGATTAGGAACCAACCAGTAAATACAAAAAAAATCTGCAGGACATTTTATTTCAAAGTACTGGTTTTATCTACCACTCTAAAACAGACTAAGATTGCACACAAAAATAGATCGATATTCCTACTTCACAAAAATAAGTCAAAAGCACCATTTAAAACTGTACAAGGAAGTTTTATCAATCCCTGTGTCTTAGATGATCATTTGCTTCAGATAATCCATCAAAATATAAAATACTATGAACTGAAGGCATTGGAGCATAATGAAATTCCATAGCAAAGTATTGATTTCCAATAATTCATACTGCTTATTGTCTAGTTGTCCACTGAGTGCAAATCAGCCATTTGAAGGACTCATTAGACTCTCACGTTCCTGTCAACCTTGTTCATTTTCAACTGATTCAAAGATATCTGTGACAGTTGCCCCATCACTAAACTAATTTGTAGTCATTCGAGGTCCCAATCAGTTGTTGACAAGAAAAAAAGTACGTATTACCAAGCTACAGATCCATCCCCCATTTTCTCCAAGCTGCTACATAAAGTGTAAGCTATGAATCTGCTTTCCAACCAAACTTAATTCTGCTGTGGTTACAAACTGAATAGAAATGAAAAGTCCCTTATAAAATGGTATCATTTACCGTAAAATGGTAACGTGCCAAAGCACTTTAAAGACCACTTTTAATGCCTCAAGCAATGTTTCTACAATTAAGCAAATGTCCTATTTGCCACCATGTGCTTCACCAAAAGCACTCCTTGTGAGATTCTGATCTGCAAAACACTTGTATAAATCTGAACAATCACTGGAAATATCACGAATTTACATCAGAGTAACAAACACCAGGATCTTGCCTCTTATCTATAAAGCCAG